>JACATO010000647.1:1380000-1863319 GCA_018389105.1 Nautilus pompilius | reverse complement strand
GTCTGACTGATGTCCTCAGCACCGCTACTCTTAATAAATGGAATTATATTCGAAAACTGTCGTTCGATCTTTCTGATGCCAACAGAATTATAATATCTGACGCACACCGTTATATGGGACCTCCAGGTACACTACCAGGAATTCTGTATGGCTTCCCAATATGACCGATTTTGTCGTCTCGGTAAAATAGTCTTAGCCGCCAGTAAATATCTTCTACCCCATTTAAATCAATCAGTCAGTAATCTGCAACAGATTTACCTCATCTTTCATCTGCTATCGAATCTTTTGATTTTAAAGAAAAAAACTCTCCGCAGCCTCGGTGTCACTTCCACTATTCGCGGATGCGCATCCGATTCTGCTTCAGTCAACTTTATTACGGCTCAGCCGCTTCACCTGCTGCGCCAGACCGGACAAGTCTTACGCTCCACCGGCCCGGAAATGTTCCCCTAGATGGTTCGGGCTCGGCTGCGGAAACATGGGACCCGATCTAGCGCTTTGTCGAAAGCTCGTGCAATTCCCCACCACCGAAAAGACACATAAGGTGCCGGATTTCCACCATTTCAGCTCATTCTGCCTTACCTAAAGGGGAAGAAGGTTCATCGGCACACCCGAAAACAGCAGGGCCTTAAACTTAGATGTCCCCTTTACTCAAATACGTAAGGATTAGCCCCGGTACTCTTGTCAAGCAGTAGCAGATTCTGTCCGGATTGGGTTAATCAGTCTCATAGACACGACGGATGCATAGAGTACTGGGATCGCAGCACTAATTTTAACTCCTGCCTCATAGTAAAATTCGTGACGAGTCCCCATTTTTTTAAAAATAGATTCGCTGAATACTTTATACAACGAAATTTGTCCTCGTGGTATTGCGAATGTAGTGGAATTTCACAACAAACCAAACCAAGTCTGGCCTACTAGATTGCGAGATCCCCTGGTCCAGTATCGTCGATAAAGGTGAACAAAATAGGCTAGGGATGGAGAGAGAGAGAGAGAGAGAGAGAGAGATGAGAGAGAGAGAGGAGAGAGAGAGAGAGAGAGAGAGAGAGAGAGAGAGAGAGAGAGAGGAGAGAGAGAGAGAGATGACGTCCGCCTATAGAGAGATATGACGTCCGTATATAGAGAGATATGACGTCCGCCTATAGAGAGATATGACGTCCGCCTATAGAGAGATATGACGTCCGTATATAGAGAGATATGACGTCCGCCTATAGAGAGATATGACGTCCGCCTATAGAGAGATATGACGTCCGTATATAGAGAGATATGCCGTCCGCATATAGAGAGATATGCCGTCCGCATATAGAGAGATATGACGTCCGTATATAGAGAGATATGACGTCCGCATATAGAGAGATATGACGTCCGTATATAGAGAGATATGACGTCCGTATATAGAGAAATATGCCGTCCGCATATAGAGAGATATGACGTCCGTATATAGAGAGATATGACGTCCGCATATAGAGAGATATGACGTCCGTATATAGAGAGATATGCCGGCAGCCAGCCTCAATCTGAAAATAACCGATCAGAAAAACGAGGTTCCGTTGTTGGCGGGATGTTCACCAATATCGATTTGCCGACTCTTCTCTGCCTTTCCCGGAAAAAGATATGACAAACCATTAAACTTCCCTGCTCTACGGTGACACTAATCATCCGTTTATCCCTGGGAGTAACTACTCATTCTTTTTTCAAACTTCCTGCCAAAATTATGATCCCTCCTATTTTTCTTATAGAAATAAAATTAAAGTCACACCCCCTCTCCCCTTGCGAGACACGTGTAGTTGTAAGGCACAATCCGCTGTTTGAATCTATTCGGAGTTGCATGCCCCTGGTACAGAACGAGCGAGCTGTTAGCGTAAAAGACAAGTTGTACTTTAAAATGACGTCACTTACCATAATTCTGACAGCAATTGCAATTCTGCTCAGAAACTGGATAATTAATTATATCTGTCTCCGATTTCTCCGAAACCCCGCACTGGTTCACAGCGTATTTAAAATGAGCCACAAAAAGCAAAAGACTGGAGCCACAGCTACGCCCTCGATATAACGTATGTTTATGTGCGGATGTTATGACTCAACTCCCTTTGTAAGTTCTGATTTATTTTCCTTGAAACGAAGCCGGTACAGTACACGGCAAAGGAGGAGAAAAACATCTTACGGACTCACCGCAAACCGTGTAGTTTGTATCTATTTATTTTTGTCGTAACGAACACGGCTACCAAGCGTCACAACTCCCTAAAAATATCGATTCGTCGTACGCCTCCTTGGTTACGGGTACTGCAGATTCTCATCTCGGTTATGAGCTTAGGGATTGTCTGGGCTGCATACCGAGTGTGTCGCACGACCGTCCCTACTAGAGGTCATCTTTATCAGATGTGGGAGGACAGGCAGAGCGGTTAGGGCTGGTAAAGGAAAACGATAAGAAATCATGCAAGGGGAGGGAACCGAACCGACCTCCACTGGGCCTGCCACTGACCTCGGACCACCAAGACCAGAAGAAATATTTCTTTCGATAAATGTTCGCTGACCAGACTCTTTTGATTTACCGATGCAGTAAATAAAAGCCGAGTACATTCTCACGTCACATGATGCAGTAAATAAAAGCCAAGTACATTCTCACGTCACATGATGCAGTAAATAAAAGCCAAGTACATTCTCACGTCACATGATGCAGTAAATAAAAGCCAAGTACATTCTCACGTCACATGATGCAGTAAGTAAAAGCCAAGTACATTCTCACGTCACATGACATTTAGTAACAAAGGTAAACTTTATATGGCGTGACATTTACTAACAAAGATATTACTAAAAAATTTGCCAAGGGGTCAAGGGATAGATACGTTGATGGCATAATGTTGTTATGTACCATAAGAAAGGTAAAGTTGCAATATGCAAAAGTTATAATCTATAGAGTTTTTAATCAGAGTTATCATTAAACAATGACGACACAACTGGTGAGTACAGGATCCCGTTAAAAGCAAAGGTTTTTAGTTGTTTAGAAACAGTGGGGGGTGGAATCTGACATTTTGGTTCAAAGCAGAATAACTCCTGAAAAATGTATTCAGTATCTTGTGCGAGTTTCTAGCATGAATGACAGCTTGCGCAACGACTGACAGAGTAGGATCTCGATAGACTCGCTCAAGAGAGAGCGACAAGACGGGTGAAGTGTCTACCTGTGGTCAACATAGAAAAGCAACTTTACAACAAAGATTTTCTAAAAATTGTTTTTTTTTTTTTTTCCACTTAGGGAAAGAGAACGCATGAAACCAATTATAGTTTACCACGGTCTACTTTAATGTTACGGTTTTACTATTAAAGTTTACCTTTAACGGGCTCTTCGCAGCTTGGTTCGCTGTAACAGTCCAGTTTTCTTATTTTCCAAACATTTCGTTAATAATTCGCCTTATTTCAGATCGTTTTGCTACCTAAACAGCCTTGATTTCAAATAAACCGATTTGCCGCAATGAACTATTAGGATAGTACCTAGAATTCTGGGTTTTTCTCGGGAAATCGAAAATTAAAAAAAGAAAAATAACGCAGACGATATAAATGTCGAGTTGGTGCCACTTACCACAATATTCTCCGCATCACCGAACCACCGAGTTAATTTTAGCAGAGTCAGCGCCCGTCTCGCTCTGCGCTGTTTCGTATTTCAAAATACCTTGTTTAAAGCCAGAGGTCTCACATTCGCGAATTCTGGATTATTTTAAATTGCATTTTCATATCGGGAAATAAGCTTTCATGTAATATCAGTAAATTATTATCTTAGATATATACTTTGTACGTTCTTGAAGCAATTCCAGCATTCCTGGCAAGGATGAATTATTCTAAGCTTTTTTAGAAATTAAAAGCCGTACTCAGGCAAAGAGTTGTTACCATGCATAATTTAGATTTGCAAATGGAAAGCTATAGTGGATTTTCTGAAAAGTGGACAACCCGCTCTTCTCTTTTTCTCCCCGCAATCGTACAATGAATGGCATCGATGAAGAGTGAACTTATGATAAATCTGTGACACATCTGATGTGGGTGAATCACCGTTCGAGACAAAGACCCTTTTTAAAAATTCTCAATTCTACCCCCCCTCCAAATATATATATATATATCTTAAGTATCGATACACGACGCCCTTTACCACCAGGTCCCTGGCAACGCTCTAATTATCCGTTAATCGTCGGTCATGGTTCAGTACTCCGTTGTCCCTCTTCCAGACAGACGCCGTTATCTGCTCTTCGTCCGTGGTAGAGTCGATAGAGGGAGAATCCGTTCCGTGCCGGGTTATTACGTCACGTCGCGTCGCGCCTGAGAACGCCTGGCGTTGTGAGCGCCCCCTCCCGTGTGGCACCGACGAAAGCGAGAGGCTCGAACCGCGGCGGACGAGCTGTCAGAGTGCGGAATATTGACTGGTTGATCGGCGCAGAGGGAGAAATAAAAGTTTCGACATCTCGTGGAAAGCCGAAGCATAAAATGGCGATAATATTAGGGCGCCCCCAGCTAAAGGTTTGATATTAGAGAAGTAACCTGTGGTGGACCGCAGTATTAAACACGGCTGAGACCATTTGAGATTTTTTTAAAAAAAAAAAACAGAAGAGTACAACAACAAAAAAGGGCAATAAATTCCGATAATAAACACCGTGCACGGTGGCTTACTTAAGGTAGTTTGGCAGGGGCTCAGGTTGGCAAATCTTGTCTAACAGACCTCAGGTCTTTGGAAAAACACGACTAAATTTGTTGATGAGATAAAATCGAGCTGACGGTCCTCGTCTGGATATTAGTTGGGATTTTTTTGATAAGATCGATAAGAAAAGCTGGCACATTTTTTTCTCTACGGACAGATAACTCCCCTCCCCCGAAAGCAGGTGCTTTTTAAACCGAGTCTCTCTGTTGTTGAATTTACATCCCCTGGAACTGACGGTTTGCGGACGAGGCTAAGAGACAGCAGCACTCTTGAAAGGGTTTTCTGTGCTTAGTAATTTTAGACTTTAATTTTTTAAAAGCCGACTATAGCCGGGGGGATACTTTAATTGTTCATATGCACACCAGAGATACGGGTTCTGATGGCTACAATGGACGCCATTTGAAGAGGTGGGCGCCACCCGAGTCCGGTTGCTATAGTAATATGGGTGCAGATGCGTGCGTGTCTGTTGCGATAAGATGGAAATGAGTTACAGGGGAACACTTCACGAAGAAAGCGTAAGAACAGAGCGCTAGGAAGAATTCGTAATTACCCTGTTACGCTCGCCACACGGCTACACGACCCCCCCGAGCAGGGTTTGGAGAATGCTTCCAGGAAATACTGCGCCTAGTTACTTCCATCCTCACCGCCAGGTGGCGTTGCTCATTGTCGAGCGTAACGTCGCAAGTTGGCAGAACAGCCGAGAGACGGTCGCGCAAACTGTCACCATCGACGAAAGGTTAGTCAACCCGAAGGCGAAATATCCAAGAAATGAGTCACAACTACGCTCGTAAAACATCCACACGAAAGGGCGGTGATCGGGGCAGAGATCGTGAGCCATAACAGCTTTAAAAGACTGTTCAACCGTGAATAATAATTTTAAAGTTGACTTTACACCCACATACAACTACTGCGACAATAACTGGAATCTAGATTCTTCTAACTTTTTTTTTTCTGGGTGTGGGGCCTTTACTCTGCCATCTTAATATATATATATCTTTTAATGTTATTACTGACCCTTTAAAACACCAAATGGAAAGTTTATTTACGCAACAAGATTCTCTGTAGCATATTTCCGCACACATTCCTTCTGTATCCGGTTTAGCATGCACAACCCGACAAAAAAACTAACAGGGGTTCAAAACTCCCTTATTATTATTATTTTCTTTACTATCACAAGTCGTCCAGTCATTAAAGAATCTATTACCATTATAATGGTCGAACTGTCTGTCTCGGTGTCGAAATATTCCGAATCATCTACGTGGTTCTATTTGGGTTTCTAGGCGTCACGTGGCCCAACGGTGAGCGTGCTCCCGTGTTCGAGTGCCGGTTTTCGGTACCTCCCTGCCGTAGTTTCTTCTCTCTCCGTTTTTCTTGGTTTCCTCCCGCATTTAAAAATAAAGATTTTCCAGTAGTGGTTTCTCTCCCGAGCCCTCTGTGGCGAAGGATAGGCAACGCCCTCTAGCGGACGCAGACGTCGAGAAGCTATCACCATCGTAACTCTGGTATAAATCAAAGGTTAACTTTAATGCTAATAAAGGCAGATTCTGTTTACCTGGATAGACCTACACGTAATTCCGCCCCTCCCCTCTCCTTGCCTACGTCATGTAGCAATTCCACTTCGAGCACATAAATGGTCACAGTATCGGTTGAGCTTACGCAGGCATTTAACCGGTAAGCAAGATGTGTCAGATTTCTCAAAGACATCAGCGTGAAGAACTTTTCGGTACTTTGGGTCCGTCTGTTTTACTGTTTTACAGAAAGCTGTCAGCCGGCTCAGATTTATCGCCGATTGCCGGGGCGGTGTTTCACTGTACCAATATTCTCTTGTTCCGATGTGACGACGACGCCATAAGAATATCAAAAGAATAATGAGAACGAAGCCGAATTGTTTTCGACGTGACCAGCTTAGCTGGGAGCCGAGAGCTTGTGTGCCGCCGTTATTCGTCAAACAAAAGCCATTACCAGACCGCACGGCCGTTAACAAAGGAGAATGTCTTCTTAGTATCTGACTCCGTGACTAGTGGTCATCTTAATAAAGCACATCAGACTTTGATCAGAAGCCTAGAGTATTTTATCCTTGATGCAAAGACAGGCAAGTTAAAGAAAACCGGAACTCCTCAGAGTTTTTGAAAGCATATAATTTAATTATCAGTTAAATATTCTCTTTGATACTTCGGAGACCGTAATATTTTTTAAAGTTCTTTTGAAGTGAGATCAGGAAGCGCATGATCCATACGAGCGTTATACCGTGTTGCACATCAGTGGCGCACGACCAAAGAACCATGCACAACTATGACGCACACAAAGTTGTTTGTTGTTTTCGTAGTAGGAGAGCTGTGGTATCGCCCCCCCCGTTTTTTTTTCTGAAATTTAAAAATTTACAAACCAAAAAATCCAAAATAGTCACCAGACCTACAGACCTCAAGCGATTTGTGGAATCAAAATATTTCCTTTTGTGCCAGCTCTTCCATATTGCTTTTGGCAACTGTCTAATAGATAAAAGCCTACTGAGAGCACAAAAAAACCCTACCTGAATCTGATGCGAGTTACGATAAGTTTTAAAATGTGTGAGCACTTCTTTAAGCCAGGGACGCAGCCGCCATTTTAATTTCATAAAAATGACGTCATCTCTAGAAATCAAAATGGCTGCTGCTGCTGATGATGATGATGTAGGCTCGTTAGACGGCTAAATTAAAACATTTATCGTTTTCGATTCTTCTTTTAACTGTTTTTGTTGACTGACACGGTTTTGGCTTGGCTATAATATGCAAATTGTGTTACTACAGCCTGATTTGGCGCACTGCAGTTGGCTAAATCTCCATTGAAGCCGTACATTTCTAAAACAACTCTTATCTGTTTAATGAGAAAATAATTTGTATTTTAAATCTTAAAAAAAATATATTATTATTATTATTATTATTATTATTATTAAAATATCCCGAACTTTTATGATTATCCATTCTGGAAAAAAAATAATAATACGAGTTCCACATCGATATGATAAAAGACGATAAACATCTGACAGTCACCAACCAACATCACTGGTGCGAGCAGCGTAACTCTCGGGGGCTGGGAAACTAATTGATTTTCAAAACTTCTGGTGGTTTAATAGTTTGTTTTGTGAAACATTTCAATATTTGTGTGTGTGTGGATCCTTGTAACTGAGCGAGTTCTGCTCCACCTGCTGACAGACTCCGACATGACCTGTCTGCCAGTTACGGTGTTAATTGCAGGCCTGGTTTCTCAGAAGCCCCGCTCGAGCCGTACTTTTCAGTCTCTCACGCCAGAACTGGATAGACGCAAGGGCCCGTTTATCAACATCTGCTGTTTATCACGAAGCGGTCGCAATCAACGCTAAAGTGAAACAACAGCATCATCATCATCAGCAGCAACAACAACAACAACAAAACCCCGACGGTGGTGTTTTTTAAATTTTTTTATAAAGATTGGCTGCCAAACGGTGAAATTACATTACATCTGAGAATCGCTGAAGAAAAGCAAACAATCTACGTCGAGTAATAGTTGTGTTAAGCGCTATCCTCAATTCCCACTTTAAAAAAAAAAAAAAAAAGAGTTCTTAGAATTGAAAACTTAAGTCCTCTCGTATTTTTGACAGACTAGTGTAACGGGAAAGGATAATGCAATCTGTGTGTTTGTAATTGGTGCCATAAAAAAACAATGGGTCATTTCCCTGGTTCATTGACCGGTGACATCGTTGTTAACCTTGATGGTTTGCTGAAATACTCCGTGTTCTCTGTTTCTGTAGACACTCCGCTATTGCTAAGCAGAAACAGTTATGGGTGGAGCACACGATGAGCTCAGAGGATGGTATCCGAAGACATTAAACACACCTAAGGCAGGTGATAAGTCGGCGTTGAAAATGCGCAGAGAAGAAGAGATTATTTCGGGTACAATCTAGAAGCGGCAAAGAATAGAAGCTTAGACAGGGAACTGAGGGAGAGAGGGTAGTTCGGGAGAGTCCAGAAAAATAAAGGGGGGGGAGGTTAGGATAGTTTTCTAGCAGTTCCGGTAGCTACTGATATCATTTGTTTCCAGATGAGATTATTAAAGTATCAGAAAAGCGAGAGCTGTAGAAGACTTGGCTGAAAGAAGGGAGGAACCGGTGGAGAGAAAGGTGTTGTGAAGGAGAATATAGACGAAAGAGAGTGGAAGAGGAAGCTAACAGTAACTTACGAAAGCGTGATTCTCTAAGGGTGTGGCGTCGTACGTGACCTGAAGAAGTTGGAGATTGGAAGGAAATAATGAACAAGCGTTCCAGTGATGTTTGATTCCATGTTGTGTAAGACTGATGAATTTAAGACAATGATCCTAAACGCAATTCTAAATTGTAAAAGAATGGCTTGATCAACGATGAACCTGGGTATTGGGTCCGGTGTGGCTGAGGGCCAGAGTTCGGAAAAGGCCCAACCTTCTGCGCCAGTCCACCAGCATCAGTATTCTAAGAGGATTTCCCTTTCTTCCCATAGTTATACAGAGGTTCCTGTCAGGGACTTTCCATCGAGAGTGTCCGGCTGTGTTCGCAGAACTGAAGGTAATCACAGACCCCCGCGACTCGATATAGGGATATTTTCATAAGAACAAGCGGAACCGATCTACTCCCAAAATACTCTTTCTTGGGTAAACTGAAGCAAAGGTCGGATGAGGTTTCTCCTCACGTTCTCGGTGAACGCAAAAGCACAATAAATAAAGGTCGCTCGTGTAGTCAAAAAAGGAAAAGAAACATTCCAAAATATCAGATGCACTTAGTTTCACGGTACACCCTTTGCTGAATTCTACGTAAATGAAACTTGTGAATACAGGGCTCTTAAAACAATTTCTCATTATTTAACGCACGTATATTTACAGATATCGCAATTTCTAAGGCGCTAGTATAATTTTGCGTACTAGTGTAATTTACCGCGATAAGTAAGCTTTATAGAATCACTTTTACTATCAATATAATGATATAAAGAAATTATGTAAATTTATTTTTTAATTTACATATAATTCCCCTCATTAAAATATTTACTAAATTTTCATATCTGTTCGCTTTAAATAAATTCATATTATTTTAAAATTAAAAGAGTGGACACATAAATTCTTGGGTCGTGTGCGGTCCGCGTTCCGCTGCGGAATTTAGAGACAAAGTTATTGCCAGCTGTTTTCATTGGATAAGCAGCTAACCAATCAAATATCTGTTGATTGATTAGAAGGTTTTCAGAAAAAAGAATTTCGGTAAACTGACCGAAAGGAAGGTGTTTAAAAAGGTTCGATATGCACTTTTCTATTAAAGAGTCACCGTTATTTTTTTTACAACAGTGAAAAGATCCGAACACAGTAAGTGCCCGTTAATCTGATGTCTCCCGAAAGACGAAGATCAGGTTAGCGAGATTTTCCGACGTTTGTCCCAAAACAAAGAAACCAACTGTTGAGAGATAAATAAATGAAGCGATGATAGGATTCTCTAAAACAAATAATCTTTACTCTTATAATAATAATAAAAAAAACGCAATTAGAATTCAATTCCTGACACACTCCTTGCTTTGGGACACAATTGGCGATTGTTTGTTTTAAAAAAGGGGGACTCGTTACGTTTGTTTTAGCAGATTTATTTATCCAGTAACAGAATTTTCTTTTGTCAAAGCCGTTTACTTCAGAGAAGACGGGCTGTCATTTGTAGTCTTTGTCTTTTTACGAATAAGTTAGGTCGCTGTTAATAAACGGTCCCTTCGCCCCTTACTTCCGCATACCTGCAATTCAGAATGTGCGAGTACGTCTACGTCACAGCCTAACTAGGGGAGATCATCCAGTCAGCCTATTTTTTTGCACAATGATCGCCAGCCCTTGATTTTTGTGGTTTTGTTCGATGCTTTTTGAAGGTTTGAAATCATATAGGAATTAATATTTAAATAGTAATCTTTTTAGCTGTAGAAGGAGCTCTGTGCAGGGATACATTCACTGGACTTAAATGGACTGGATGTAGCCGTTTATTAAAAATGAACGACATGAATTTAAAAGAAAAGATTAAAACAGCCCCAGTTGGTCTGTGTTAAAGAAATCTGAATTATTCTTTTTATTAAGATTTAAACAAAACTAAATTTTTTGATAATCTTTGTTTGTTTTTCAAGTATTTATAATTTATTAGTACAAAAAATTAGCTTCCTTCTGACATCAATCGAATAAAAATTAAATCAGTTTAATATCCTGTGGCTTTTCCAATTATTGCACGTGCTGAATTATTTAATATTAACGTTAAAAAAATTATTGGATATAAATTACATGTGATAGTTTTAAATTTCTATTTATCTATTATGGGGGGAAATCAACTTATTATTGCTTTAATTAAGTCGGTTGATCATAACTATTTTTTCTCTATCAATAATTCTTTTAGTAATTAAGATGTATTTGGATTGTATAAAATTACTTCCCTCAACATGTAATTCCATACTTTTATATAGAACATTTTGTTTACCTATTTTACTGTTAATAGTTCTTCTTCCAAAGAAAGCCAGGTTTTATTGATTCATTATACATATCAGGTCGTTACAAAGGTTTTGCGGTCTTTATATTATGTTGATATGGGGTTCATCTTTTGCAAGCTTGTGAAGGTGTACGTAGATAAGTTATATACCGATTCGTAGCGTGTCCTTTGGCTGGCGTCTAGCCATATTCCAAGTTCCAGCCTCCACCCAAAGAAAGTCGTGGTCACTGTCTGGTGGACTGAAACTGATGTCATCCACTATAACTTCTTGCAACTTGGCGAAACCATCACAGCTGAAAGGTACAGTTGTTCACCAGGAACTCTCCCAACGACAGCCGTCATTGGTGAATCGAAGAGGTCCAATCCTGCTCCACGACGATGCTCGTCCTCACTCTTGACTCTTTAGAAACTGAACACGTCGGGGTACAAAGTTCTCCCTGACCCAGCCCATTCACCAGACCTTTCTCCCACAGACTGCCACCTTTTCAAACACCTCGACAGCTCCCTCCGTATGGAATCCTTCTCCAGCCAAGCAGCAACTGAAACTGCCTTCCAACAGTTTATCGACTCCAGAAATCCAGATTTTTTTCAAAATGGTATAAATGCGTTTGCACCTCGTATGGCAGAAATGTATCGATTGTAATGGAACTGACTTTGATTAATAAGCTTCACGTTCAGCAACGACACGAGGTCTCATTGTTGCGGTAAAAGAACAGACAGAACTTTTGTAACAAACTAATATATATAATATCCAAATTACCTTTGACTTTGCTTATAACAAACAGCTGGAACTTGATGAATACAGACTTAATTCCTAAAATTTTTTCTATAAGATCCTTAAGAAAGCCCCCGTCCCCCCTTTTTTCCCCTATTCGGATGTTTTAATGGTTCACTTAAACTTACGCTTAGGAAAACGACCTAAAGCTAGGGCTGCTTGCTCAGTAAGTATAACAACTACGTTGAGGACTGCTCAAGATCTAGCTCAGCAAAACCGCACTGAGGAAGACTGGCTGAAACGTACGACGCCCAGTTACTACCCGAGTGTTGGCGGTAGCGGTCGGTAACTCCCCCCACCCGTATTTTCCAGGGATGCCCTGGTGCCATCGGCGTGTCGGAAACATCAAACCGGCGCCCCAGCGTTTTCCTTAGACCTCCCATTTAATCTTCCCGCCGTTCCTAGCGTAATTGGAGCCGGATTACATCGATAAATCTTACAAAAGCGGTCTCGCTCCTTTGATGTCCATCAATTGTTTACGCTCCCCTTTGTCTGAAATTGAAAATCAATAGCCGGAGTGGGGGGGTTGTTGTTGTTGTTGTTGTTATTGCAAGATCTTTTAAGAACCAGGTTGTGCGAGTTTTAGGCGATGGACAGATCATTAAAGCCTGTCTGCTGTCCCGGTCAGTCGTACGTCTACTTCCTACATGAAATTTCGTGGAAAAATATCAACCTTTTTACTAGGGAAGCTGTTTATTTTGTAACTCTGTGTGTGTGTGTGTATTGCTTGCCCGGTGTGGTGTGTAAACGAGACATCCCTGGGCGCCGGGGAGCGCCTCTTAATCACGATAAGAGCATTCTTCAAATTGACAAAAAGCCCTCCAGCCTTTACAACTTTCATGTACAATGACACCTATTTAATAATAACATTCCCTATGGATATTTAATGGGCTACTAAAACGCGCAAGCACTTTCTCCACAGAACAAAATTTTGCATTTTATAGGCCTAAAACCATTCGTGAAATTAAATCAGGGGAGAGAGTGGTTTTGATCAAAAGATTATATGAATGCAAGCGAGTTGCGCCATGACGTGACGTCATTTCCGCCCGACAACATCCGTCATGACAGCAGCACAAGCAGTTCTCGATTTTGTAATCTCTTGGCCATAGTGACATCCTCTTCAGGTTTATCTGCTATCTCAGAGAGTGGAGGTGGGGATGTGACAAAGACACACTCTTATTCATTGATCACTTCGAACTCGACAGCGCTATTGAAAATTTCCAACCCAATAACCCGCCGCCTGTTGATGCAAGACATGTTTTTAACATAATTAAAAAAAAAACAACATTTATTACCTGCAAATCTAATGAATCAAATTGGTTGCAAATAGTAAATTTTCAAGAACCAAATTCTATGACAATACCAATCAAATGCGTAAATAATATGATTTTCAAACGTTGTGGAAGGTCTGCTCACGGTTGAGGCTGGCTGGGGGATTATCATTGACGATTTGATCCTATTATTGGTCTTTATCTCGCTTGATTTGATTTTTAGTAATGATTAACGCCAGGATCTATCTAAGCAAACGTTTTTGTTAATTTTCAAAAAATTGAAAAAAAAAAAATAAAATTCTGAATTAAATTTTACGCTTTTAAACCGAAACAGCCAATAGATTTGAATAAAATCCGATAGTGTCAATAATTTATTTTTTAAAATTTCTGTTTGCATCACCTTCAGAATAGCGTTGTAATTTTTTAGGGAAACATTCGACATTAAAATGTTTAAAGGGCCAAGAGGGGTACGTACGCAGAAAAACCGGTGACAAATTTGCTGAAATCCAGAATAGACCGTATATCTCCTTAAATTAGTTTCGAGATTTTGGCGCTTAACTTTATTTCCCAGTTCTTAAAGAAACTTCTCTGCCTACAACTTACCGAAAGATTACCAGGAATAATTTATGCAGGAAATCCCTCTACGTGCTGATTCTCAGACTGCCATCCTTTCATGTGTGCACATCGACAGTAGGAGGTGGCGGCGTCCCAGCCTACACCGGAAACCGTTCTACACAACTATGACGCGCGACCGAGCGCCATATACAGCAAACGGCGATGAGACGTACGAAGTTGTTCGTGGTCTTCTTGACAGGAGAGGTTACGAATCGCTTACGGAATAAGAAATAATCGGGTGTTTTGATTTACTGAAATTCATAGAAATCAGCGATATAAAAAAAAAATAATCTTACACAAAAGTCGTTTCGAGCGACTTAAGTCTGTTTATCATCACTTTTAGCAGTAAATGTTTTATTTTTACAATGAGAGAATACAGAATTTTTTTTTAGATCCGCCCAAATTAGAGAGTCTTACAATTTGTAATAAGTTCGTCTGTACCGGGGGGAAGGTGTGTGTGTGCGTGTGTGTGTGTGTGCGTCTGTGTGTGCATGTGTGTGCGTGTGTGTGTGTGTGCGTGTGTGTGTGTGCGTGCGTGCGTGTGTGCGTGTGTGTGTGTGTGCGTGTGTGTGTGCATGTGTGTGCGTGTGTGTGTGTGCGTCAATAGTTTAGTGAAGAAGTCTCCTTATTTTGTTAATTTTGTGAAATCTTAAGCCATCTTTTCATAAAAGAAATCCTTTTACGCAGGTAGACCGTTTGGAAAACGTTTGCAGGTTAATAGCTTTCCACAAACTCGCACCTGAGTTTGCTGTTTCATACCTACTTTGTCTTGTCATCGCAAATAAGAGAGAGAGAGAGAGAGATATGACGTCAGCACAGAGAGAGAGAGAGATATGACGTCAGCACAGAGAGAGATGATGTCAGCACAGAGAGAGAGATGATGTCAGTACAGAGAGAGAGATGACGTCAGCACAGAGAGAGAGAGATGATGTTAGTACAGAGAGAGAGAGATGACGTCAGCACAGAGAGAGAGAGAGAGAGATATGACGTCAGCACAGAGAGAGAGAGAGAGAGAGAGAGATATGACGTCAGCACAGAGAGAGAGATATGGCGTCAGCACAGAGAGAGAGAGAGAGAGAGATATGACGTCAGCACAGAGAGAGATGATGTCAGCACAGAGAGAGAGAGATGACGTCAGCACAGAGAGAGATGATGTCAGTACAGAGAGAGAGATATGACGTCAGCACAGAGAGAGATGACGTCAGCACAGAGAGAGAGAGAGAGAGACAGCAATGTAACGTATCTAGACAGTAACATAAATAAACAGTATAACAAATCCGTCAAATATAAATCAAAGAAAGTTTTCTTGCATTGTATAGGCTTAATTAATTCATCTACATTTTCAATACGCCGTAGACGTGGCATCTATGTATATATATATATATATTCAGAGTTTTTGGACAAGTGTGTTACCATGGATGCTCCAGAATGTTTTCACGCTTGAAGAATTTAGAAGGTTGGAGATCAAAGTTTTTAGATTTTAGCTCTTTGTGCTGAGCAACGATACAGGTGTTTTTTGTGTAATTAAAGGTTGTTTTACTGCGTGGACGAGTTAAAATCAACTGAAATAAAATAACAACAGGGATTTAAATAAATAGAGTTGTAATTAAACGGAATTCACTTCCGGCGATGTTGGTTGATGATGAGAGTGTAAATGTTCTCTACGCTGACGGCCTTGCGAGGAACCACGACAGCTTCTTGTCTCTGTGTAGTAAAACCACCTTTGATTAACCGCTTACAGACCGCGTCACCACGGGCAGGAGTGATCGCCTCTGGGCGAAGACGAAAGAAGGCGCGTAGGCAGGGATGTGGATAGCAAAGCATTTGTAACGAGGGCGTGAAGTACGGGGGTTGTTGTTGTAAGCGGGGAGGGAGAGGTCGGGGCGACTGTGAGCAGGCGATGGCTTCGCTTTCTCTCCCAGGTACGCATAGCTGTACTACAGCCTCCACGATGATAGGTGCGAGCTTGCTAACGACGACCGGGAACGTGTTCAGTTCACTCACCTGCTTCCCTCTGTATCTGACTAGCACTCGGTAGCACGCGCGCACCCGCTAAGGGGAGAAGAAAGAACATTCCTTCAGTTCACTCAGCCGAGGACACTCGTCTCGACAGGTTGAAAGAACAATGGTACAGTGTATCTCCCCCCCCCAATTGACACGAAAACATCCTTTCAAATACCGGAAAATACCAGTTCACTGGAACCACAAAAGCATTTTCTAAAAGAGGGAAATAAAATAAATAAAGGTCGCACAACAACTTATTCGCGTTCTGGTCTGAGCAGCCGCCATCAACGTCGTCGTTCGCGCTGCAGCATCCTCTTCGTCACCTGGCTGTCTGCAGACGTTTCTGTCATCCGGCTGATCCTCAGGATGTGACGGCACTGGGAAAGTTGCCCGCGACTTCGTTTCCCCCCCCCCGTTATATGTCGGCGCTTTAATCCCGCCTTTGTTATTTTTAATTTAAAATAAATAAATAAATAAATAAATAATTTTTTGTTATAAAAGAGAAAAAAAAAAACCGATTCGAGTCGTTAACCACGAACGGGAAGGAATAGCGCCGATAGGACCGTCAGCCCGGGGGTCTCGCTGTCCTACGTAGCGACCGACCCCTTGTCGCAGTCGAAGAAATGTTGGCGGGAGGCGGGAGATAAATAAGCGAGCGAGTGATTTAACCCTTTTACATCGATGAAGAAAGGTATCCGAGTTATCATCACTGTAAGGTATTGCAACAAAAAAAAGACAACAACAACAAACTTTTGTTACCATAGAATCGATAGACACAAACTCGATATATATATATATATGCGGTGGTGAGTACTTATATATAATATTAAAAATAAAAGTGACAATCGATGGATGATCCCTGATTAATGGCAATAAACCCAGCTATAAGTGTGGCTTACCTTTTCCCACTGAGCCTCGCACGCAGTTCGCTACATCGAGCGGACGACGACAGCCAGCACACGTGTCGTGCGATCCCAGAGCTGTCGGCCTGACGTACGCAGTATCCCACAGCCGGTGTCTCGCCGGGATTCCGCACGACGACGGTGCCCGGTCCGTATCGACGCGGGGCCGGTCGGGCCGCGTGCACGGTTAGCGTTCTTCCTCTGCCGATCTCCTCCTCCGTCCGCTCGGATATTTTCCCCCCAGTCAGACTGAAGTTCTAGAACGTCGACGACGGGGCGAGTGCAGGGCCAACCTCGCTTTAGAAAGATGGTTAATGGGTCGCCTATTAATAACTTGCCGCGCGACAAATCCAGAAGGAAGACCACTGGTCACGAGGGCCAAACTCTGCCATCGCTGAGAACAGGTTATCTCGGACAGTCAGATCTCATTCACTCGCGATCGACCCCCCCCCACTCCTTACCCCAGACAACTTACGAGCTATTAAAGCGGAAACATCGGTGTTTGTTTTATTCTTTTTTCCTTTCCGATTGAAACGAGACGCTAGAGATAATTAAAACTTTTTAAGATCTATAATCCGACCTTTTTCCCCAGAAGTTTTTTCCTGATTGCATATATTATTTATTTATTTATTTATTTATTTGTCAAAAGGCGAGTCAGAAGAAGTCTCAAGGCGGCCGGCCGACACTCACTCAGACCGGATCGAAATCAACTAGACTGGAGCCCGGACTCGTACTGTCACGTCGAGTGCGGCCTCTCTCGAGTAGCGTCGCCTCGTCGCGCTTACTCACACGGTAACCCAGGTATCTCGACCCAGACTTCAAAGTGTTGATGAGGGGATGGGGCTGCAATGGATTATCTAAAGTTATGATTATTCCCAGATAAAAGCAGCAGCAGGAGAAAATTTTCAAGACACAGGTCGGGCTGCTGATCTCTGTAACCTATTTACAGCTGACAGCCGCTAAATATTTCAATGCAATTATTATAAATCATTTATCCTTAATAATCAGATTAGGACATAAATAACATACGATTAATAAAACGCTATAGAGAAGATCGAAACACTTTTCTTTCTCTGTCGAATGCAACAAAGTAGCGCTATTAATTGATTTATTTTTTAGCATTTGTAACAACAGAAACTCTTAATATAATGTATTTGGCATTCATCACAGTCCGCCAACTTCGATATCTGACAGTCTGAAGTATAAATTTTAATTAGAAAAGTATCAGGTAGCGTTGCTTGACAGTGATGATGGCGCACACCTGCGTTATAGCTGATGTCTGTGTATCTTAATGAAATACCTTTGGTGACTGGAATCTGAAAATACCAGAAGAATAAAAAGCATCTCGGCTGGATATTAATGCATCTTGATCGAATGAGAATAAAAAGGTTATTCAGAGACCAATATCGGCAAGAAAGCTCAATTTTAAAAAAAAAAGTATATAACCAATTTCTCTCGTCTCCAATTGCCTTCGGTGGCCGTTTAGTTCTAAATATTCCGATAGAAATATAAAGAAGGAAAGATAATCCAGTATAGCTTCTCACCTTTTTCTATAGCTTTTAAACAGAAATAATTTTTAAAAATATATTACCACTGCATTTAACAAAAAAAAAACAACAACAAAAGTTCACATTATATATTAGGAAATGTAAAAAAAAAATGAATTCTGGTATAACGTTAACCTAGAAGCGTACAGACTTTGATGAAATTTTGTTAATTTGACCGTAATCAAGGCTAACACTTAGTCATCATGACTGCTGAACAAAAGCATTTATGTGGTGAAAGAAAATCTTCAGGAATTATGTGTAGTTGATGTCAGAAAATAGAATTACCAAATTGATTGTCACCATGTGTTATTATGTGGAATTATTAAACACCATGGCGTTTAAATCTTGCTACACTCCAGATTTTTCCTATTTTTATCTTGCCTATTACTTTACTGATTTTACTAAGTGAATGGTCAACGTATGCTTCTCTGTTTGTTATCTAAAAATCTGTTGACTTTAACTTCACCAAAATCGTTTTCGTTCTTTAATATTTCTTTTCAGATTACCAGATATTTCTACTTATCCGACATCTACTCGCAGCAATGACAGAAATTATAGAGACATTTAGTGCGTTTTGCAGAATCAAGTGTAACTTTTACAACTCCCTTACTTGGTATAGTGTTTCAAGTCTTTCCACTGATTTCTTTTGACGTCACTGAGTGGGGTATGCTTTATGTGATGTTCTATAGTTCGCTGACATATTCCGGTGTCCCTTTGACTCATCGCTGGTCCATACACCGCCATACTTCCTCAGTAATGTTTATTTCCAGGACCTCTTTCTAGCCAGTCCATCACCTCAGAGAGCCGTCCGCTTCCTTACCTGATTAATGCCGTTTCACAATCAGATTTATTTCTAACAATCTTAAATCCTGCTGCAGGATGAGATTTACGCTTATAAGATGTTAATTACAGAATTAATTGCATTACTAATTTAGAGAGAACGAGGCGCTTCTATATTTTTTTCCCCGCCAGCTCTCCATATAATTAGGAGATCGTGTGTCGCCGCCGTGGCGATACGAGAAGCGAACTCGGTCGCGTCCCACCTCAGGTATATTTCAGACGTTTTACAAAACACCTATCGATACATGTCATCGTTAATGTTGTTTTCCTTCTACGGCTATTGTTTACTTGTCGACGTGGAGGCTGCTGATAAAGCCTTGGGCTGGTTTCAGATTTAGCTAGATAAGATAGAGCAAATAATAATAATAATAATAACAACACCCCCTCCAGTAGATCAGGTACCTGTCAAGAGACCATTGCAGATGCCAAAAAAAAAGCGGGTTTCAAGGAGCCCACAGAAATCACCTCGCTGTACCCGATAAGAACTGAGCATCTTCCTCCCTTCCGTTTTAAACGGTTCACAAAGACTTTAAAACGAGGCTGCACCATCGTCGCTGGTCACATCGGACCACCAACAGCTGGAAAGGGCGTCCAATGTATTAGCAAATGGGATCGAAATTTGCATCATTGATGATGGCGACTGTGTTAGGCTTCAAGGAATTTATCGGCGTCACTTAAATCTCTAAAGCACATTAGTTTTGAAAATAGCGCTTGTTGGACCAGTGAAGCAGGACTTCGTGCGTAGATACGGGTGGGCGTGGTCCGGTATTTCGGTTCTCGCTTGGTTTTAATACACCATTAACACCTCACAATCTTGGAGATTTCGAACTGCGGTTTAAGTTTGGCAATCGAAATCCCCCACAGGTAATCTCTTCCAACCGCGAACGGCTAATACGAGTACCTCGATTCTAATGCGCGACTGGGGAAGCAACAGCATCTCCTCCGCTCGGCGCCGGGTGTAATCAGGCGAGCGGAACATAGCAGTTACGAGCCTGCACAGTAGAAATTATAAACCCTGCCGCACAAGAGCTGATGTCCGTATTACCCCGCGCCGCGTTTAATATCGCCGTCTTCGCGGAAATGTCCGACACCGCACGAACTCGAGCCATAAGACGCCTTATGCAACGTTATAAAAGGGGATCAGTTAACATTTACCTTGAAAATAATATATACAAAAGCCAGTTGTGATCTGTTCTTTTTGGGAAGGAGGGTGGTGGAGCAATTTGAATTGCAGCTTCCCTATGGCCCATCGTATGTCCATGCCCTTTTAAATGGAGTTATCCTTCCCTGCCACTTATGGCGGGCAAGTACACTAACGCTTGATAGTGCATGGTTACAGAGGAGGAGAGATTGTGTTACCAGTTCACATTTTATAAATTTTAACAGTAATTTTAATGAATGCCTTTATAGAGAGCGATACGAATGTGCTGCGTTACGTACAACGCATCTCAAAAGGTATTGTGCTGACGTAGTTCCTGCGCACCAAAACAAACCAGTCATCCCGCGGTTTTGAGTTCGTAACTGAGGCAGACACCGAAGAACCGAAGAGGTAGAAATCGATCCTCAGTGGGAATTAGTACGCGTGGATTCGCTGATTTGTCCCCCCCTTACGCAGAATGTCTCTGGTGTAGGGGGCGGTATCGTGCCCATTCTCGTGCAGACTTGACGGGGTGCGCTTCAGATTCGAATTGGTTTTCCTACGGCAGTGACAGATTCTCCGACTGACTGATATCAATCTTGCGCTTCTTTCATTAAAAGGATCACGATACATCATCGCACAGTGTAGAGTCTTGTCAGCGTGCCGTGATTAAATAGGAGTCTTCGGTTCTGGATGGCTTGGCAGCGGTACAAAGTAGATTAACCCCAACCAGAAACAGTTGGCATGGAAATCTCTGGCTTCAGTCAGCCATTTTTGTTTTTTTTTTTAAATATTAACGATTTGCATAATTTCTCCAAAGCAATAGAAAAAATTTTAAACGTCTCCTCTGCCATTTAACAATATTTACGCTATTTGACTGTCTTTCTTTAAGAGAAGCGCCGTCTTAAAGCGTAGCCGCTGACGTCATCTATCACACAGGTGCTTCATCCACTATAGTGCGACACTTTGCTGTGGAAAACGAAAGATAGAGAGAGGGAATAACGTGAAATTCCTTGTTGCCCTTTGGAAGCATCGGAGCAACGATGTTGCCCATCGCAGACTGGTCAAGGTTTCCCTGCTCGTGAGTCTACTTAAAAGTGTTGTGTACACAAGGGTCAGGCGACAATTTGACGAATACAATGAGAAAAGGCGAAAAAAATTCACCGCAGGTGCGAATTAATGTATAGGTCGTCAGCAAGTCGGTCACACAGGGAACCTGTAGTATTAATAAGGTTTGTTTTTTTTTTTAAAGGGCGGTTGAAGCCTTTATCTGAATCCATGGTGGGGCCACGACAGACGACAGCAGACGAGGGTTTTGTTTCCAGGCCGGAAAACTCCACGCAGTCATCCATGGGCGACAACCGTCTCACGAGTTTGAGTCCACTGACCTTTCACCGAAATCGACGACGCACTGGCGCTGACTTCGCGGAACAGGCAGGTGAAACTTCGTATTCCAACTGCTCCTCCCCATTTCCTCTCAGCGCCATCCAAAAAGATATCTTGGCCATCTGATGGAGCCACCTGCCATCCCAGCCTTCGACTAATTAACCTGTACATCATATTATTTTCTTGTGCGTGCAAAGTTTAACGATTCCTTTCGTGAGTCCACGGTTACGCCTCAACCTTGAAATGCGACGACCGCTCAAGGTAACAGATTCAGCAGGGGTCAGACGGGCTCATTGATTTCTAAATCACGTGTCCACGAGCGTTAATCCGATCGAGGGTGCGCGCGAGACGACAAATAGTTTCTGACGGCCTCGTTGAAATGTCCATACTGTAGACACACACAATACGGCGATGCTGGTTTATTGACCACCACCATCCATCCCCCCTCTTCATTGTCTTGTGAACAGATCTCCATCAGCGCTGCGATTTCCTGCCATTACTTGCGTCTTGTTCATCTGAGTGATAACGCGAACCCATCCTCCCACCTGAGCTTCAGCGTGCATCGTGGTAGAGGAAGGGTTCACACGATAGGTAGACGTTTAAATTATTGCCTAGAAGAGTTCTTTGTTATAAAACGAAATTGCCTATGATGCAATAAAGGAAACGCGGGGTTTGTGCCTCATTACAACACAATGAAGTGAAGTAGAGAAAACTACAGCTCACTGACACATCAGCAGCCTTTATAAAATGAATTTTATATCACGAAGTCGCTTAGAACGCCTACAAATTAACTACGCAATGAACTAAATCCACAGAAAACCACGCCTAAAGTAATTAAATGATACACATTGTTTGTTTAACGGGTTTTGACAATAATGTATGAAAAGAATCTGTCTTTGTTATGTCGTCGAATCTCTCGTGACGGAATAAGACCAGAACTGATCGCCATATTGAGGCTGTAACTTATTTTACTATCTTAATGGTTTGTTGTGACGCGAAATCGACCGTAGGTCAAGTAATTAGTCAGGATGGCGGGAGGGGGCGCTGTTATTAACGGCAGGTTTGTCCATACAGAACTTTGCTAATAAATTTCGGAATCCCCATTACGTACTTAATGAGGTGGACTCGACCATTACACGGGGTAAAATCACTTTCATTTTCCTTTAGTGACGTTTCTACGTTCCTTAAAAAATAGACGGAGTGAAAAGGAGGAAACTGAACAGCGTAAGAGGTTGCGAGAGATGTCGGAAGGATCTGGAGAGCTATCTGAGAGAGTGAGATGCTCGAGAGAGAGATAATAGCTAGGGAGAGCTAGCTCTAGAAGATAGCGCTTCTCGCGAGATCGCGTAAGTTGAGGGGCAGAGGAGCGAGCCAAAAAACAGGAGAGAGAGCGCGGAAGGAGGGAAGAGAGATAGAGAAACAGAGAGAGAGAGGAGGAGGGAAGCGCTCTGAGATCTCTCGCGCGAGAAGATGCGCTAGGCGATCGCGGATGATAGGAGGAGAGAGAGCGCAGTCGTACTGATGGAGATCTCTGGCCCCCAGGCGATAGCTCGCGGAAATGAGGGCAGCGCTGAGCTGCTCCCCCGCTCTATATCTCGTACTGATGTCATATCTCTCTATCTCTTCTCTCTCTCTCTCTCTCTCTCTCTCTCTCTCTCTCTTCTCTCTCTCTCTCTCTCTCTCTCGTACTGATGTCATTCTCTCTCTCCCCCTCTCTCTCTCTTCGGTTCGTGATTCATCTATCTCTCTCCTCTCTCTAGTTTTAACTGATGACATCTTCTCTCTCCCCCTCTCTCTCTCGTACTGATGTCATCTCTCTCTCTCTCTCTCGTACTGATGTAATCTCTCTCTTCCCCCCTCTCTCTCTCGTACTGAGTCATCTCTCTCTCTCCCCCTCTCTCTCTGTACTGATGTCATCTCTCTCTCTCTCTTCTCTCTCTCTCTTCTCTCTCTCCCCCTCTCTCTCTCGTACTGATATCATATCTCTCCCTCTCTCTCTCGTACTGATATCATATCTCTCTCTCTCTCTCTCTCTCTCTCCTCTCTCTCTCTCTCTCTCTCTCTCTCTCAATCTGGAGCGGCGGAGAACAGGTGCGGTCTTGGACTTCGAAGTCAAAGGCTTTCATGACCAGTGAAAAGCAACTTGACAAAAAATAGGAAACCAATTCAAAAAAAAAAAAAACGAATGCAGTAAATATCTGTAGAATTAAACTATTAACGGTCCTACCACCGTGGTTTAGTGAAGGTAACGTATCCCGTGCGAAGTGGGAGAGTTAACGCTGCTAATGATAGTCCCATTAGCCCTTTGGGCAGGGGGCGACAGTTTGAGAAGAGTTAACGGTCTCGTTCACGAACCAATTTAAGAACTACCAGTGCCGTGTTCGCCAAGCTGACTAGTGCGAGCCGGACTTTTGCGAAACTACAGCTGACAGCAAATAGTTCCGTTCCGTCGCACGCTTCCGCGGCTACGGGATGGATCGCTGATCGCTATCTTGCTTACGAGAGCAGAAATGGTGTTCTTGCAGACTTGGTGGCCAAAAGTTTTGCAGCAGCCTGATATCTTCTAGTAAGTTCGAATTAAATACGCTGATAAAAATGTTGCGCTAATGTACTGAATGAAGCATTTTTGTTTATAATCTGTACTTAATGTTGGGGAGGGACAGACCAAAATAGGGCAAATGATAATTTGGAATCCAACGTGCAAAATAAATGATTTCCGAAAAAACTCTATAAATCACAAAAGCGCGACGTCATTCTGCGCTTTCTTTAACCAAATAAGGCTAGATGCAAGGTCTAAATTCTGTTCATATTTTGGTTTTAAATTTATGCCTCAATCCTAAATTTATAAGGTGACGCAAAACGTTTGGCCTCGGCGGTACATTCGTACTCTCGGTGCTGCGCGACGACGACGCGATCGTGAATGCAAATTAAAAGTGAACAGTTTCAGACGTAGGAAGAAAAGTTTTAAAATATATATAAATGTCTCTCTCTCTCCACTGACGTCATATCTCTCTATTGACGTCATATCACTGTACTGACGTCATATCTCTGTACTGACGTCATATCTCCACTACCTCATATCTCTCTATTGACGTCATATCTCTCTGTACTGATGTCATCTCTCTGTACCGACGTCATATCTCTCTATGACGTCATCTCTCTGTACCGACGTCATATCTTTCTACTGACGTCATCACTCTGTACTGATGTCATATCTTTCCACTGACGTCATATATATATCTACTACGACATCTCTCTCTCTATCTCTCTCTCCTCTCTCTCTCTCTCTCTCTCCTCTCTCTCTCTCTCTCTCTCTCATCTCTCTCTCTCTCTCAATGCGGACACTAATACTAATCAGACTTTAAAATAGACAAAGATAACAAAAATGTTATAAATCAGCTCAGAGTATACACCGTTGCACAGGAAAAGGCAAAGTTGCAGTGTAGGAGAAAATTTTGCATCACTCTCAGCTCACCCAAAGAAAGGAAGATCTGCTTTCACTTTTAGGACAGCAATTACAGGTGTTCTTCCATTACGATTATTTCAGGTACTGCTGGCGGACCGCCACGGACTTTAATCGTTCAGCCATTTCGTATGACAATAAAATATCGGCAGAGTATGGCTATTTCTGCTGACATGTGTTTAGTTACTGTCAGACGGAGAATTATAGGTCTAAACGAATCGATTTGTTGTTTTTGATTCTTTCTCTCGGAATTTACAGAAAGTGGCATCAGTTAGCTCTTATCAGCGAAGTTAAATATTGAGATGTGTCTATACTCTGAAAAGAAAAAAAAACAGCATTAAATTGTTTGTTTACAGACGTCTTACCGTAATTAACTCACCGTGGCATAGCGATGTAGCTAAAATGAGCCGCTATTAATGTCTTCTCAAAATACATACGAAGCACTGATCAACATACCGAACTGTTCTGGATGGGCTTCGTGAAGATCTGAATATAGACATTAAAATTTTATGCAAAACTGAAAACCCTGCTATCTTTTACAGAGGAGAGTATGACGTTGTGTGAGAGAGAGGAGAGAGAGAGAGAGGAGAGAGAGAGGAGAACGCCATTACAAGAGATGTGACGTTATTACAGAGAGATATGATGCAATTATATAGAGATATATTGACGTCATTATATATATATACACACAGAGAGAGAGAGAGAGAGAGAGAGGAGAGAGAGAGAGAGAGAGAGATATCCTGGTTGCGCTGTCTAGTGGGCAACTGCTGCACTACTCTCTTTGACCGGTGTTGCTTCTAATGTAAAGGCAGATCTATGACAACAACTTTGCACCTGTTTTTGAAGCCTGAGTAAAATGGAGGTGGGTTTAGTTTGATCAGATCAGTTTTCTTCTCCCCCTCCACCGCTACAGGGGCCGGTGCAAACACCTGGGCGATTTACCTGGCGGTGGACCTTCAACACGGCGCGTGGTTTCCATGAACGACTATGAGCTTCGTTGGCCAACCCTGAATCTGGGAGGAGGAGGAGGCGTCTCGACTCGAAGCTAAGATTTGTGGGGGGCAGGGAATTTTAATAGAGATGTCTACAAATAACGTTGAATAATGCCTTCGGGGCAGCCGCCGTCCTCATCTGAAAATGAAAGTAAATACTCTTGTTGGTGATAAACCTGTGCGTCGGCCGTTTGAAATCAACTCTGATGGGGAGGGGAGGAGAAAAGAGCAGCTGATACCGCGACCCGGACACCGCGGGGGGACCTGAACTGTTCGAGCTGCTGCTGCTGCTGGCAGTGCGGTGGGCACAGAGAAACACGCGAGAGGGTGAGACTGCTGTTCATAGTAAACCGAATATATATTGTCGAGTTTAACCCTCCGTGTACCGCCAAAAGCGCATTCAGCCCCCGCTACGCTTCAAATCCGTTTCAGCCAGCACTGGTGACCACCCAACCCCACCCTCTCCTCATTACTATAGCTGTTTGTAACGACAGGTAGGCGGTTCGCTCCATCCACCTGCTCTGCATTACGAGTACGTGTGGTATACGGAGGGTTAAATGAGCTTACCTAGGAATGGAAGGTTCTGAGGCCCGACGAAGAAGGTATCGGTCGCCTGCAGGTTAAATTTTCAGTGATTAAACTCTTCAAAATATTCCATGTTTTTCTTTCTCAAATAAAACACGATAAAATATATACTTTTTTAGAAGTCTCTGCTGATATCCGGAAAGGGCTACCGTCTCGTCCCGGTCCTTCGCCAGTCTCTACAGGGGAGCGAATCTCTGCACTGGAGAGAGCCCCCCCCCTGGTGAGGGAACGTAGTGTCGCAGTTATCTGCTCAGCGGCCACCAGAAGCCAGGCACCTCTGACATCGTGTGAGTCGAAGCTCTCGTGGCCCGCTCGTGAAAAACAAAAGAGCGAGAAGAAACAGTGACAGGGAAGTTGCGGAAAAACCGAACCGACCACGACTAGGAATCGAACCCGAACCCGGCAGTCCAATAGGCTAACAACTGAGAGACCGCACCACCTACGCGCGAAACCAGTCCGCTTTAGATGGATGACCTTCGCTCCGCTCCGGATGGACGATCGGTTACTCCGCGGTGACGTGTTTAAAAAAATAGTACCATTATATGACAGGCTTTCCACCGTATTACATCTGCACTAATTTGTGCAGATCGAAGGCAGACCTTTACCTGATGACGACGACACCGAGGGCTTACCGAAGCGCTGATTTACCTGCTAGTTTTCCTAATAATGAGATGGTGTTTTAAATTTGGCACCCGATGCATCTACGTGCACCTTATCTTCTGCAACAGTTAGTAGACTTGAAGCCACAGGGGCGCTGACCCGTTTGCGGTATCAGATTAAAGGTCGAGATGTGTTTAGCACCTTTCACCCATCGACAAGTGCGCTTCAGATTTACTTATTTAGATCTAATTTAGACCAAAAGTTAACGGGTTCTGAGTACCTGCGTATTATGGGGCTATTTAGACTATAGGCTAAAAGGGAGAAGATAAAAGCACCCACATTCTACATTTATTCTCGGTACCTCTGCACGTATAGCCAGATTTTGTTAAACATCTTTTTAATAAGCATAAATATATTTGCAAAAAAAGAGTAGAGGATAATAACTGACAACCCTGATGTCTTCACTGTACATTAAGCTCGCCAGCAGACATTAATCTGAGGCATTTTAAAGATACAATTCGCGGAGAGATTTAGGTACCAAACTCATATAAATGCTTTAGGCAAATGGGAAAAAAGTCTCAGTTGTATCTGGTTAATGTTGGTCGGCCGTGAGGAGACTGCAGAGCAAAATCTAATTAGATTTTAAAGCGTTGTTTTTCTCCCATTTCTCCCTTAGCTTGTCCGTGAAATGATTCTAAAATTATTTAAAGATCTTAATGCCCAACCTACCCCGTTTACCTTAGTGTACGGTTTTAAGATCTTTCATTGTCCGATTGCTTTTCGTTTCGATAGAATGCCAAAGTCAGACATACAAAAAGGAATTTTTTTTAAAAAATGCTAACTTTTAATGCAAGTCTTTATTATATTATTTCCACTTCATGCCGACAAAAGCCGGAACGAGATTGATAACTGATAATATTAGGTTTGCTTGGCAGTTATTACAGTGGTGCACATCGATTAGAACAGACTTGCAAGTATCCATGTACCAAACACAAAAGAAGCTGGGGGCAGGCACTGTGCAAGAACTAGAGAACAAGTGAACCAACGAATAAAGTACATCGAACAGAACCACAAATTTATTAAATACGAGTCCGTGCTTACACAAAATTTACTGGAATTTACTGATAAAGATGAGCTGCATGTCATATTTATTAATACATTATTGGCTGGCTTTACAAGAATTAGTTATCGAAGTTTTGATTTCATGTATATTTAGTTGAAATAATCTTGACAAGTACATGCATAGAAAGCAAACGATCACATAGGTCTAATTATGTAAGTCATCAGCATCCTGCAGAAATGATAACTAACGCCATAAAAGATAGTATGTGCTTTATCGAGAGCGGTTAAATGACTTTCTTTCTTAGCAGTAACTAAAGTACTCAGGCCCTCAAAACTACAAACAACGTCCATGCTCATACATTAGCTCATAAGCACATCCTTTAAAAATACAAAAAAAAAACAACAACAACAACAAAAAATTTGGCGAGAAAATAACGAAGTATTTGATTTTTTTTTGGAATAAGCAGATTTTGCATCTACGAATCAGCTTTGAGCCAGATTCCGTAGATTATAAGAAATCAATCTGTTTCTGTAAGCAAGTAAGTTATAACGTTGTCAAACAGAAACTTGGCAAGGTGAAGTTTCATTTATGCCAAAAAAGTCTGGAATCTCAACTGAAAAGGTTCCAAGTGGTATATATAAATTGTGTGTGTGTGTGTGTGTGTGTGTGTGTGTGTGTGTGGTGTGTGTGTGTGTGTGTGTGTGTCAGTCCAACAAAAGCGAAAGTGCTTTTTTAGTGTTAACAGACAATGAGCCATGGCTAAGTGAGTCCGATCAGTAAGTGAACTTGGTATGCTACCCCATATCCTTTCTTAAGATAAATGTCAAATTATTCGTGCTGAATATAGAATTAAAACTTATCCAAGAACACCAACAATATCTTATACTTCTTCGTGCATACAGATAGGTGGAATATTTTCTTCTGTTCAGCCTTTTCCCCATTTATGCGCAGTGAAACATCATAATAAGCACTGTATCCGTCTTTTAAATACTTTATTGCCAGTAAAGATTTATTGAATCATGGATCAGAACATACAAACCGCTAATTGTGATGTTTGTACCACTCGAACTTCTTCCACAATCATGGAAAAGGCGGAGTTATTTCTACCAATTAAAAATCTTGTTCGTTCTGAAAGCATTGGTGTAATTTCTTACTACTAATTTGAATAATTGTTAGCTCATACTATGGTTTTTGTCTAAATGCTAATGGTCATTATTACTGATGTCTAGTCAGCATCTCAAACCTTATGGCCGTAAGACGGTTAAACGACGTAGGATCTGTTATCCGAGTTAGAAGGTACAAAATAAACGTTCAGTGAAATGATGAGCGATGAATTATATCGGAGTAATGAAAAAAGGTCTAACCAACCTCAGCCAGTTATGGAACTGCTTGCAAAAGGAATCGGGAGGTACTTAAATATTTCGAAGACTTTCTGAATAGGGCGGTCACTTGGCAGTGGTGGCCGACTTGACCGTTGTCCAAGCATCAGGTAAGGCTAGCATGACATCGAAGACGGTCCACTGGCAGAATGTCTTCCTCACTGCTGGGATGAGAGGCGAGATGGTACCTTAGTCCGTAATTTGCCTTTTCTGAAGTGGTGGCCGACTTGACCGTTGTCCAAGCATCAGGTAAGGCTAGCATGACATCGAAGACGGTCCACTGGCAGAATGTCTTCCTCACTGCTGGGATGAGAGGCGAGATGGTGCCTTAGTCCGTAATTTGCCTTTTCTGAAGTGGTGCCTGGCGAGAAGACGACGAGTTTGATGGCCTGTTCGTTGGGGGCGCCGAGGTGAGACACGCATTTGCCTAAGACAGGAACCACGCCTCTGTTTCGGTGAATCTGAAGTCATTCTGTGAAATCGCCCCAGTGAACTTGCGTATTTATCGAACCAAAACGATTTTCTAAAGAAGACCATCGACATAACAGGATAACTTGGGTTTGGTGGGTTCGACATAACAGGGAATTTTAGATGAACGAAATCGAGATAGAATATATAAAATAATTATAGGAACAAAGGGAAAAAATCGATATAAAATGCGAACGTCACGTGAAGGATTCGCGTTTCAAGTGTAAAAATAGAAGTCTCTATAGTATAGTCATATGCTGAGACAGTACACTGCGATTGGTTGTCATGGAAGCAATCTAAATCTCCCACACTTACAGAAGACCTGTAAAACTATACACAGTAATATCGTTGTAGCGTGGTGAATACTATAACTTCTGGGAAGAAAATATCACGTGACAACAAGTGTACAGATACATACCTGCCAACTCTCCCGATTTTTAATCAATCTCCCGCCCTCCCGCTTTGTTCGTAAAAAAAAAAAAAAGACTCGTTTCTCCCGAGAACCCGCCCTAAAAGATGTGAAAACAACCTGATTTTTCGTCTCCCATAGTCGAAATTTCGCGGGGTTTCATATTTCGACCAATCAGAAACCAGCGAACCCGTCGCCCCGTTGTGTGTGGCCCACGCTATCGTCGCCCGCCATTTGACCCTATAGCCACCCGCCACTCCGCAGGCTTGTCTCCTACGGCAGGCACTCCCAGTTGCGTCACAGACCTTCTTCTTGACAATTCAACCCTGGATGAGTTGTTGACATGTAAATGCAATAGAACAGAGGACTGTCATGCCTACAAACCAAGCAGGACAACTTTGAAAACAGCAAAGTCAGCCTGTGTTACCTACAATAAAGAATTAACACTTGGACATGAGTCAGAGCATGACTGATTGCATTTGACAATTGTGACCATATGGAAATTTAGAGACAGATAATCATGAGTGTTTGTTTAAGTTTTCTTTGTTCTTTGTTTACATTTTCTTAGTGCTTCGCGACTCGGATTGCCAAAGTCTACCCCATGAAAATTTTGGAAAGTTGGCAAGTATGAGATATCAAAGTCATATCCAGTGAAAGCCGCTCCATGCGGTAGATTCCAACCCGGCACCATGTTTTAGAAGGAGCTGCGTGCTAGACTCTGTGGAAGGAAAGTCGAAACTGGCACTGATGACAATAGACGAAGAAGAAGCCCAAACTCCCCAAAAATAAGACTAATTACCACAGGGTGTATATATATATATTCTTTACGTGATAAGCAATGATACAGTAAAACATCTTGCGAATGACTTAGACGCAAGTACTACAGGTGGGGAAACATTTGTTCAAGAACGGTAAGATACAGATTAGCGTGAAGTGATTTCAGTGGATGGGTCTGCCCGAAAACCATGGCTAAGAAGAAATAGCCAACTGGGCAGCAGAAATGAACCAGTGGGATGACCAAAGCTTGAACAAGGTTCACTTGGCAGACGAATCCAAGTTTGGACTGTTTGGCGATGATCAACGACGATTTGTTCAAATGCAGATCAAGAAGATGTATACAGTTAGCCTACAACAGCTACGGCGAAACATGGAGTGGATAAATACAGGTATTGGGGTGGATACGAGCCATGGACGTCGAAGATTTGCATAAAAATCGAGAGAATTCTGACCGCTGACAGGTACAGGCAGGTTGGCATCCATCACGCCATTCTCTCAAAGAAAACATTCCATTTGGTAGAAATTTATCTTCTAGAACGGCCCCAAGCATACAGCCAACGTGGTAGAAAAAAAAAAACTAACTGAAAGGTGAGGAGGCTGAAGGAACACTCACAGATGACTCCTGATATAAACATCATTGAGGTTATAAGAGGTTATATGTTACTGAGGGAATCTATCGGAAACCAAACACTTTGGATGAATTGTGGAAAGTGCGGCAGGATTTTTGGAACGATATTTCAGTCATACATTGATAACCTGTGGGAAAATATGAAAACAAGAGATTACATTCTGTATAAAGACCAGGGCTTATACCAAATACTGATGCGCTGTACAACGTATTCATTTTTTTCTCTTGTATATTTTCTGTAATTCATAGTGTAAGTATTATTAACCTCTCTCGGTTCCAATTACTCGTTATTTGTATATATCCTATGTCTTTCCATAATTATTTCCAATACTGTATATATTATATTTAATTAAAGAGAGTACAGCGATCCTAGTTAAGGAAAGTATATATGCTTGCTGGCACGTCTGTTTGGTCTTTAAGTCAACACAGCGCAGTTTTCTCGAGGCTGCAGGATAGCTACTCTGGCTGCCAGAGATGCACGCGGATACATCATCCACGTCATACAGCTGGCAATATTTAAAAAAATATCCGTGGTCGTGCGGGGACGCGGCCGTCAGAGCAGCCAGAGCACCGTAGGGACACGGGGGAAGATCCTGCATCCCGCCCATTTAATTAGATTAGAAGGTAGATATCGCCAAGGATCGGCGCCTGGTGCTCGCACGAAGAACTCCGTCTAGCGAACGGAACCCGCCAACGCAGCAGGAATCTGCCCTGGCGCTCGGTAAACCGTTCGAGACATTTATATACTTTTTGTTGTTGCATTTAATTTAGAAAAATCTAAAATATAAAAAAAAAACAACAAACAAACACGGGATGTCTGAAAGATGGCGGGGCGAATGGCTTCAAAGGGGGGCTGATACTGGCTCGGTTCGGCTCCAGTCAGCACCAATTTAGGGGAAGATGAATTAAGAGCGCATACCCCTTGCTAGATTACGCGGCGTCGAGACCTCGTTTTGATAGACGCTTCCTGGCAAATAAAAGAGAGCATCTGTCTCTCGGTAGATGGATCTGGAAAGAAGAAGAAAGGGCGTTTAGATGTTCGTAACAAATAAACCCTGTTGAAAGTCACTGCGAGGATGCGCATAAGCGGCAGGGTTAATAAGTCGCTGGGAACACCGAATGTAATCAGTTTTAAAAGGCAGGAAGTCGTGTTTTGCCAACCACGTGTATCCTGCCCAGAAATTATGCAGCCATTTTATTTTTTTTTTTGACTGGAAATAGATGCGCTTTGGATAAAATATCACGTGGTTAATGCTCCCGTCTGAGTTTCTAAATCTACGTTTAAATGTGGTCTTTTAAAACGCATAATCATTTGATTACCAGTTCGTTCGCCGTAACAGCATAGACTTTCCAGAAGGGTACGGTTATCTTACTGTGACGTCACCGCAGAAATGACGTCAAATTTCTGAACGCTTCGCATTGAGAAGTTTCGGAAGCAGCGAGAGGGTGAGGCTCGGTGATAGAGACGCACTCAGCCCTGCTCGAAGAATGACGGTGGAAAGTGCTGTAGTTAGGGGGGGGCGTGGGGACAGCTCGACGATTTCAGATATCTAGAGGCGCAGTCTGACTGTCTTTTTACGTTAGTATGCGAACGTAAGGGGAGGGTGGGAAGTGTGAACATCGAAAAATGGCTTTCTCTCCTCTCTCTAGTACTGACGTCATCTCTCTCTTTCTAGTACTGACGTCATCTCTCTCTCTCTAGTACTGACGTCATCTCTCTCTTTCTCTCCTCTCTCTAGTACTGACGTCATCTCTCTCTCTCTAGTAATGACGTCATCTCTCTCTTTCTCTCCTCTCTCTAGTACTGACGGCATCTCTCTCTTTCTAGTACTGACGTCATCTCTCTCTTTCTCTCCTCTCTCTAGTACTGACGTCATCTCTCTCTCTAGTACTGACGTCATCTCTCTCTTTCTAGTTATGACGTCATCTCTCTCTTTCTCTCCTCTCTCTAGTACTGACGCCATCTCTCTCTTTCTCTCTCTCTAGTACTGACGCCATCTCTCTCTTTCTCTCTCTCTCTCTAGTACTGACGCTATCTCTTCTCTCTCTAGTACTGACGTCATCTCTATCTCTCCTCTCTCGAGTACTGACGTCATCTCTCTCTCTCTCTCTCTCTCTCTCTCTCTCTCTCTCTCTCTCTCTCTCTCCTCTCTCTCTCTCTCTCTCTCAAGGCTTCCTCCGGGTCAGGGTTATTTTCTGCTAACGAAAAGTCAACTATTCCGCGACAACTTTTGGAATGGCGAAGAGTAGAAATAGAAAAGAAAAGAAAATCCTACTGATCATACACACAAATTAGTAATTTACTGCCCGAGAGACGCCAGATTAGTATTAAGTCTTAAACAGGAGGAACAAAATATATTTAAAATAGTCTATGTAGTAATAAATACGCCGGTGAGGTAGCGAGGCTCACTAAAAGCAGAACGGGAAATCTCGAAAGGTCGGTGGACCGAGAGTGACCAGTCACGTGGTCAGCGCGTTAAGCGAAATAGAGGTAATGGTCCGTCACAGATCGCGAGCGGCATGACCGTAAAAGTGAAAGTGAAAGAGTCGGTCCACGTGACTGCGAACCACCGGCTGGGGTCAGCAATGTCTGGCTAACCCTCCCTCCTCCCCGTCGGCTGACAGGAAGGTTTAAGTATCCCAGGGATGTGGAAAGTAACTGAGACAAAGCCTCGGTGATTTAATGAAATTTCCCCTTCCTCGATGATGGAAGTCACCGTATTTTACACGAGTTGTTTTTTCAGGCGACGTCAGGAAATTTGATAAACAGCCCCAAGAATTTTTAGCCTATTCTGTTTTCTTTGCGTCGTTATTCGTTCCTCTTCCTTTATCTTCCTATATTAAAAAAAACCCCCATTTTTCCTTCATGGCTGAGAAATCGCAATTCATGAATATTTCGCTGCCAGGAAAAAAAACACAGTCAAGGGTTTCCAAACCCTGGTTACGGAGGTGGCGGGAGATAATGAGCAGGATTGGTCGTCTGTGAGTCGGTGGAATTTTTATGCCCTCGTGTCATCACGTGCTGCATGAGTCCCGATCGGCCTTTGTGATTTACGGTCAGGTGCGCGCGCCCACAATGTCAATGGGAAACCGCCTCAGCGTTTATTTCCCCTGCAATGGCTTTGGGCCAGGCACTCACCATAGACTGATGATGATGGTGATGATGATGATGGTGATCGCGCGTTCACGATCTGTGGGCGAGTCCTAGAATAAGAAAAGGCCAATCAATACGCCAGCTATTTGTGGAGACTGCTCACCTTGCATTTATCATACAGGCGATTTTATCGTCTTCTACCGAGACGTAAACGCTGCTGGAGACATTATTACAGCTGCAGGAGGAATCCAGAAAGGAGAAAAACAAGAAAACTCCAAGAACTGTAAAATGCAACTCACAAGCAAGTTTCCAAGGCAACCGGTAAACACGAAACAATCATTTTTTTACGAATATTTATGGCAAAAAATGTAGGAATATTAAAGCTAAAATCCGTAAAATAAAGTTTGTATACGTCTCGACGTAAGCTATGCACCACCGAGTTTTCCATAAACAAATTTCATAGAATTAGATGTATTACCAACTAAAATGCGACCTGAGGCGACAAAATCCCAATATTTTGAAAAATATAGAAAATTGAAGAATTTTTAAAAAATTTTCTGTTATTATGCAGCACTCTGTAAAATGGAATGGAAGATATAGAAACTGGCCTTTGAAAAGAAAGAGGAAGTACTGTTATAAAATATCGAGTGTATCATCAGAATTTAATAATAAAAATGCTATATAATTTCCTGAATACGCGACCCTGCTGTTTAATGTATCATCCCATCGTACGAATGGCATCTCACAACGCCTCATGCCGATAGCAAGACGTCAATGCGTATCTATTGTATTTTCTGCTACTCTTCACGCAAAGCCTGGACCAGTTTAGTAATAAAGATTCTTCGATACAACACGGCCGATCTGATTCCGCAGATGCTCTATCGGTTCCAGGTCTGGAGACATTCCACTCTTGCAGCCGCACGTTGAGATCTGGATCTCCAGTCTGTGAATATTAGTCTATCGATCGTCGAAAACGAGAACGAGGCCATCAGGCTCAAGAATGTAGTTCGCGATACTTGTAGGCGTTTAGAGATTAGCCAGCAGCAGATAGTTCCAGCTTACGATGGAATGATGCACATTGCCCATCCCATGACAAACCCACTGCCGCGGGAAGCAGCTATAAAGGTGTTTCCTTAATTGTAACCTTGTCGCCTGTGTAGCCAAACTTTCAGTTCACCATCGGCACAGTGCTGGAGAAACAAACTTTCACCGGGTCACTGTACTCTCTTCATCTATGTCCTCAAATTCTACAGATGCTGTTCACTGGACCAATTATGCCTAACATCGGGTCACTGTACTCTCTTCATCTATGTCCTCAAATTCTACAGATGCTGTTCACTGGACCAATTATGCCTAACATCGGGTCACTGTACTCTCTTCATCTATGTCCTCAAATTCTACAGATGCTGTTCACTGAACCAATTATGCCTAACTTCTTTAAATCTGACAACCCTTTTCCACATTATAAAAGTCTCTTGTTTCCTTCATAATTTGAATAAGCTGCTGTGCAGGTGTGGATGTCGTATTTTAAATTATTAGCAAAATTTTCGACTTGGATTCGTTAGATGGTTTCATGGTTTTGAAACATTTCGAATATACCGGTCAATTAAAAGTATTTGTCACCCACTTTTTTGATTTTATGCCTTTGAGAGAAGAACTGAAAAAGGGTTTTTAAATAATTAATTGTTCCTAGCGCGCAGAGAGTGATCCACAGTTACAAAGCTAACCATTCTAAACGAAACTCCGCTTTACTGTGATATCAGAGTCAACATTTGTCTTAATATCACCAAGGGATGCATATCTATCAGCTCTCGGTCATAACGATAATCGGGGAACCAGCCCAACGCCTTTTGTCTTAAGTCTGTGCTGGTTTGATGCCAAAGCGGCTACCATTTCGCAAACGTCTTACATCTTGGATTGTGAGATGATTCAAGTTATTTGATCCTTAATTTCTTTGAGCTTCAACTAGTGTGGATTTTAGGGATAGAATTGTTAATGAACTCAGTAGTTTGCCAGAAAATACAGCTAATATTCATGGTAACATAAATGAACTTAGAAATTAGTCTGCTATTTACTTCATAGGATCTCGCGTAAGCCAAAATGGCTTCCGGTCACCTGACGTTCCCTAAACTAAAGTAAATTGAAATGACGCAACAACTCATCCCCAAGAACTACAACGGAATCAAGGTGTTAGCGTGGAAAGGGAAGTTAAAAGGGCCTTTCTGTAATCGTTCAAGGATTATTTATCCACGCGCGTCGGTAATCCTTTAAGGTATTACTTTTAAACGATATAAAACATTTCTACAACAAAAAGAAATCCAAGGTAACAGAGAAATTGGTTTTAGCAAGAATCGATCTGCAGACAGGGCTCGTGACGCCGGCGGGGGCCGATCCCCACTTTTCGGTCGGGTCACGTGATCTGGCGGTCGGACGTGAACGAGAAGCGCCGCTTACTGGGAGTTGTTATGAGATGGCCAACAGAAAAAAACGTGGGCTGCTGTAACTCTTCATATTTCTCTCCCGCCGCTGTCCTGCCATCATTCCGTTACAAATGCCCGGATCAGCCCCAACCTACAGACACTAGAGGATCTCCTCAGGGGTTTCCAGTCATCGTATGCGGCTAAGTAATTGACCTGTGTCCGGACGATCTTCAGTCAGGGTCGAGTCCTTATTACACGAATATATAAAACAATTGCATCTGTGACACAAAAGGTGGGGAGGAAAGACATCTTTCACGTTTAGTATTACAGACGCTACAAATTAAAGCTAAGACTAACGAAAGACTAAGTTAACACGGTGAAGCTTTAAGGCCCATGTTCTGGCGATTTCTGTGGACACACACGCTAGCATCAAACATCGCGGAAACGAAAACCAGTCCAGTTGGTTGTCGCAAAACTGAAAAGAAAAGACAACAATAGCAGCAATCAGCTGCATGGTGGGATGAGGATGAACCCTAACTCTGTCGATGAGGAAGCTTGAGGTGAACAGTCTACCATCATTATTTTCCTTTAAAAAAAAAAAAAAAATTTTATGACACATATTTACGAGTCCCTTCCGCGTTCTCCATCTACCAGCCCCTGGAGTTCTGTTTGGCTAACGATAACTACAGGAAATGGCTGCAAATTACCAACAACAGATTTTTTACAAAATATTCGTCGCTCTTTATGCACACACAGGAATCGTGAAGAGAAAACGCCAGCTAGGTTCTCCCCGAACGCTTCATTCGCTAATTGGCATAGAATTGTGTTTACTTTAAAAATAAGAAAGCGCCGACAGAATTCCAGGGGAGGGGTTGGCAGAATTCCGTCCGGGATGAAGAAAGTAATTACATCTTATTGTCTGTCCGCTCTGGCGAGAAGCCCCGTGACAGAAAATAGCGAGATAGAGAAACAGGAATAGTCGGGGAAAGAGAATGCGGGGAGTTGAATTTAATTTCCACGAATAGACAGTTAATATTTCCATAAAACGCTTAACGTTTCTGTAGACTTATTCCCTGAAGACTGTTCAGGTTGAAAAAACTGAATCCCAAATTTTAAATAGTCTGCTAGACTGAGCGAAATAGCTGGAAGACGATTGTTGCCTTGCAAATATAACTGTGCGATTTCTTTCTTCGCGAACTCGTTTCCTGACTTTCGAGGTATTGAGGATGCTACAGGAAGCGGCGAGTTACCCGGGTAAAGTCAAGAAAAGGGGGGGTTCTTAATTAATGGTCAGAGCTTAAGCCAGACGAGAGTTACCCGCGGAACCTCTAACACATCTATCCGAAAAATCTCCAATAAAACCCTTCCTTTTACTCGTGGGAGGAAACCGGAGTACTCGGAGAAAACCCCGCCTTGACGGACTGGTACAGATTATGAAGACGAAAGGACTCTGCTGCTGGAGCTCGCCAGACAGAGAACCGAGCTCTCGCTTTCATTCGCGGACGCTACTACATCAAAGCGATGGTAAGGAATTACTACCAAGATGAAATTCTTTAGGTGATAATAACCTAAGGTTCCAAAGACCGCGCACCTTGTTCTCCTTCCGTTGATTTATACAGAAGCGAGGTGGTTTACTCTGATGGATGACGTAAGTGCCGATAACGGCACGCAGATGCTCCAATGTTCTGGAGAACATACGGTTACCATCTTTTAGTGATGAGACGTCAGGCCGTTGTCATTGACTGCAAGTTGTAGAGGGCAAATGATAATATCGTATCAACATTTTAAAACTAGAGGTGGTATTTCATACTTCTTTTTTTTTGTGACCGGCAATTTTCGGATTTTGCTCTTGAATTCTTGACTGGTAACGGAGTCAAGTGCGATTATCTCTCACAATTAAAGGTCGGTTGAAAAAAATCGTCTTTGACTAAGGTGCGAGAACAGATAGAATTTTTTTAATTTAAAAACTGTATGCATGTTTACTAGGTATATTTTATTATTTTCGCCGCAAAGATGTCTTCTAATTTTATGTGAACTTATTGCAAAACGGATTTTATGTCTTGTGGCAGGCACTCAGTAACATTTCATACCAATGATGGAGTAAGTATGACGTAATTACTTACTAATTATCGAAAGCAGATGACTGACTATTAATCATGGCCAAAGGATTACTTTAGTGTAGGATATGGTTTAGGTGAGCTAGTAGACAGTCGAAGGCGTACGAAACCAGAATTTTGAGGCTGTGGAGTCTTTTAATACACTCTTCACTGTAGTTCAGTGTAACATTATACAATATCGCTGTTAAGGAACAACCGTAAATTACTTAAAATCCAGACAGAATACCGATATTGCTTTACTAAAAGTTTTCACATTCCTAAAAATGTACCTGGTTCCACATCCGGAAGAAAGTGGAGCTTAGATTTCCTAAATTCTGATTTTTCATCGGTTCGCTTTGGTGGCATCTGGAGCCAAAATTAATTACATCAGCCCGAAACAGACAGCGGTTAGTTTGCAATTCCACCTGATAAAACTTCGAACCATCTGCTCGGGCTTCCAAGTACACAAGTCTACTTTCCGATGGTACATTATGTGTCGGAAACCGTTAGACTCAAGGGTGGGTAACTTTTACTCACGTGTTGCTGTGGTTTCATTTATTATGACCCCCGACTCTCGGTGGCTCTATAGATGTGGTAAAAATCCGCTTACTCCCAAAAAGGTATTAAACATATTAATAAATAAACGTTACGAAGAACAAAATAATAAAAAAATAAGAAACTCGTTTAAAAAACTGACAGCTAAAACTGCTAATTAAATAACCCCATCGGTTTCCATTATTACTCAACCTCTTCAACAAACATTTGTTCTAAACATCTAAGAACTTTTCTCCATTAAATTGTATTCGATCTTCCAGCCAATTTTGAAATTTTAATCATCGTTTTAAGTTTTCTCTGTGCATTAAACACATAAAGAGCGTTGATTGTCTCTAAAATACAAACGAGTAATCTTTTCCTAAGATAATTGGTTAGGAATTCCTAATTATACTGCGAATGTATTTAATTTTATTCAAACACTACCAAGTAATCGTGACGTTCGCTTTCTAACTTCGTTTATTTTAGGAGGCTGGCTGTGACGTCAAAGCAGGGAAGATGCTAGCCAAATGTATCAGACCTCAGGACATCGGCACCCATATAAAAAGTGGCGATAGTCAGACGAAGGTGTCAGCTATATTTTAAAAAAAAATAATAAATAATAATAATTAATTCGTTGTTTTCTTTAACTTCCATTCATGCGAACTAATTTTTCTACTCTCAGCCGGTTCGCATTTCTCGGTGAGATCTATCATCGCGAAAACGCTTTTACCGTCTTTATAATAACCTACACTAAACTACTGTTATAAGAGGTATGGGACGCGGCCGCTGTATCAGGGTCCAGATCTTTGGTATGACGGTAAACGTCTCCTGTCGATACCGGGGAAAGGAAATTTGTGAACGAGGAACTTGCGACAGGGAAAGTTTTCATTGCCGTGGACTCTCTTCCGACCCAATAACCTGCCCGCGATCGGCAGACTTGTGGCAGAAGAGGCCGTCGTTCATGTCATCATCATCATCATCTCCGTTTTAATCTGTCATCCGAAATGGCAGGGGGAAGGGGGAATTAATTTAGGGGCTGATCGGGCCAAATGAACCTGCCAGATTTTCCGAATTTGAAACTGGCAATACGAGCGATTCTAGGCGGCCGTTCCCCGATGCTTTATTCCAGAATAAATACGTTGTTTTGATGGATATTCGTTTGGTGAAGAGGTTCCGATCGCGGTGATGGATGAAGATTGCGAATTTTGCTGGACCACGCGGACACTATAAAGCCGATCGAATTACAGGAAATGAGAACAGCAGAGCCCCGACCAGCGAACTCGATGGGTCCCCCACCTGAAAAGAAAATGCTCTATAAGCGGGGTCTAATTTTCATTTTTGAGAAGAAAAGAGATCACGCGGTGCCTTGTAATATGGGGAGGAATTCCACAGTGGTAGGAATATTGAGAGGGGGGGATCTTTGGTGACTTCGTGATATTTAAACAAAACCCGTTGTTAGCTCCTTTTTAGGGGTCTGTGCGAGTCGATCGTAATTTATTGTGACGCTCTTTAATGCTCAGTTTGTTTTACAGGAGCTTTATTCTAACGTGACTATTACTAACTAATAATCGATTACAGGTATAATCTAGGGTATTTTCAAAGGCAAAGGCCGTGAACCGAGCGAGATGTCTCATACATTAACCTGCCACTACCCTCTCGGCCTTAATGTATTAATCGACAGATTAACAGGGGACCTCCATCAGCTCGGCTCCATGGTAAGATTAATGCTTAACTTAAATCGGCAATTTATTTATTAATTTACGCGTCCTATGTTCTACACCAAGGGATATTGCAGACCGCCCCCCCCTCTCTCTCTCTCTCAGGGTGTGCGGCTATCACACAAATTTAACATCATGTTACTGGTCTCCTACACCGACGACACAAACCACGCAGCAGCGTTTCCGGTTCTGCATCCGTGGGTGGCACCGTAAGCGCCTACAATTTCTGCCCTAAAGACGTTCGGGTGGTGCCACATCAGCTGATCAGAAAAGAGAAGGTATGGCCTGCTGCGGCAGCTAATTGTGACAAACTGTAGCTACTTGGAGACCCGTTTTACTGCGTTGAAGACACCCGATGCCTGTCTGAAGAACCTCGGCTGCTACGATTTTCACCACGGTACAACTGTCCAATGTAAAAGATGTTCTATGGTCGAGACTGATGCCACCCCAGACAATGATGCTGCCACCGTCCCATATGCCGCTTATGTATTTTTGATAGTCACTGGAATTCTTCAAATAATAATATGTAAAAAAAAGGCCTCCTTAAAAAATAAAGAAAAAAATAACGTGAAAACTCCCTGTCACTGTTGTTCTGGTTTGGTGGCAGCTCTGAATTCCGGAATCTCGGACAATATGGCGATTCTGAATAGACAAGGGGACTTTAGCCTGACCCGGCCTTTGTCGAATCCTTGTGGTTCCAGAAGCTCAAACATGGTGTATAATTCACGCATGACGGCTTAGGCTGGCGTTTCCCCTATCAAAGATGGCGATATTGGCCCCCACACGCGCCAGTTTTGTTTACGACAAATATAAATCTTAGTGAGATTAGTAGAACCCATTGTTTCGCCTTAGTGACGCCGAAGCCGATGAAAAGAACGTATTTCCACTTGAAACAGTTTGTAATTCAAGTGTCACGTATATGACCGAATAAAATAAAAAATGGTGACTGTTTTATTTAGATTTTATTAAGGTTTGCTTCTATCCGGGTGTGCATGGCTCAGCGTATTATTGCACTCAGCAAATTTAACCTTTTGACAGGTATTTCTTCTAGTTTCTATCCCCGCCGTTTGTTGTCAACAAAGGTATCAGGTTTCGGAGAAACTTATCCTGGCAAGACGATCGTTAGGAAAGTAGCCACAGATATAATCCTCAATAAAAGGCGAAGAAGGCAACAAAGAGGTTGCAGGACGATTATCAGAAAGTCTAAAGCGAACCGCTTCTTTTCCACCACATAATTAGCAGCCAAACACAATGCAGCCGCATAACGTTTAGTCTCCAAGACGACCATCTAAAGGTGTTTGAGAGAAGCTGGCTTCATTGATCAGGTATCTGTCCGCACGCCCTTTCATAGGCGTGCATATATTAAAAAAAAAGAAAATGGCTTCGTTGGCGAGTGAGGATCAATCGGTAGACAATCGAAAATTGGTGAAGATATTATGGTCAGATGAGAGACATTTTTAAACCTTTGGTTCAAAGAGAAGACTGACGGCAGAAGGCCGAGGCGTTCTGTTAGGCGGGCGAGAAGAACTCATGGCCCTGGTTTTGTCATACAATGAAACACTGATCTCAGACACAGTGAATTACTTAGTAATGAATAATTATCTTGGGAAAAAATCGGTCGGTCTCCAAAACCTATTGGGCTCGTCTCGGATGAATCAGGTCGTCCGGTCAGAAATAGGGGTCGGCTAATGTTCTGGGCTTGTTCATTGGCTTGTGAAGAATGCAGAATAGTAGCCTTTTCAGTTAATAACTCGGATATCATAAATATTTGTTAAAAATCAATCATTAAGCAAAAGTAATATTTTGATATAATTATCTTCGGATCAACGTTTCAATATGAATTTATTATAACTTTTTAATGCTTAATTTACTTTATAGCAGCTCTATTCTAACCCTGACTATTTCAATGGCAAATCCACAACCGCGGTCTCTAGCATCCATCTTTTAAACCTTCATGGAGGAAATTAGTTCCAGAATTTCGTTTCGGTGAGAAATCTATATTCTATTGTCTGACTCTGTCCATGACAACAGTTTGAAAATAAACACATCTATCTATAATATCAGGAGGAGTAAAAATCATTGCAGCTATGAAAGAAAAATTTCAAGAATATATCGGAAGTCACTTCGCTGTACCCCAAAGGACCTGAACATCCTTTATACAAATTTTAAAACGAGGCTGCATCAGCAGAACAGTAGCTGGTCACACCAGACCAAACAGCTGGAAAAGGCGTTCGATGTATTAGCAAATAGGATCGAACTCTGTATCAGTAATGATGGCGGCTGCGCTAAAATCCGGGTATTTATTGGTGTGTTGTCAATCAAATCCGTTAAGCCTATTGGCTTTGAAAATATAATATATTTTTTTGTTCTAACTTGCGTGGTTAAACAGTTACCAAACAACGGAGTCAGTCAGAGAGTTCATAGGTGCCCTGTATATGTAAATATATGCAATAGTGAATTGATTTCTCTGTTAAGCATTAATGCTCAACTGTGCCCGCTGATGTGTACACGTCGGTGGTCTAAGAGGTTTTATGTTATGATGGCTCCTTAATTCCCCACTAATGGTCGACCACTGAACTGCGAGAGCCTCATTTCGAATCCACAGCAATCTAGTAACGAGCCCGGCCAGTGTTTCGAATGGCTAGCAGCGAACCCCTGCTAATAGCCGAAAAAAAATTTTTTTCCATTATGTATTTGATGTATTTCAAGGAATTATGAAAACATAAACTTGACACTTTGGAAGAAAAGACTACAAATTACGAGGTTTATATATTGTATAATTCTGGCATTTAAAGCATTTAGCAAAATGCTTCTGTGATAAATAAAACAGAATACAACAGTAGAAAGAGCCCTTTGTACAGCTCCGTATTAAAGCAGCCGTTGAGTGTCGAAGTGACAGTAACACATTCGATGTCTTGGAAATTTCCCGGAAGGGTTGCCGCGATATTGCGAGTTTCCACGGCGGTGATTCCTCGAGCGTGACGAATAATGTGTTTTGAACGTTTGCCTCAAGCTGCTGCTCGAGCGTTGTGAAGAATAGCGGAAATCTCGCTTATTTCCCCGCAGAGTTTCCCGATTCCGCCCCAGACAGAGGAAGTAGCGCCGATTAGAGAGCTCCCAGAAAACAGGGAGCCTCTTCGGCTCCTCGTAATCGTCTCTCGGCCTGCGTCGTCGACTTTTGCAGTTTTAGCTAAAAGAAAAGGGATTTAAAAGGTTAAATATTTTGGCGTGAATGCTGTCTTAACGTCGGGTGTAGTACAGTAGTAACAGCCAACAACATACTCTGCACGACTGTATTTTTATAATGGTATACATTCACTAGTATCTATAGTAGTGCTTTATACAGCATGGTACACACAGATTTCCATCTCCCCTCCCTGTTTATTAACGATTCTCCCTCACCCGACCCTTTGACTTCCCCTGATTTTTTTGCTTCTTGTTGAATTAAAGAAAACAACACTAAAAATCAACGCAGAGACAGATAATTAAACAACCTTATATTAAAGAATAATAATGTACATGATTTCACATGGCGAGTGCATCACGTAAGTTCGCGCGTAAGAATTTTATTGATGGCTAAATTTATGAATTTTACACATCCATTATATGTTGAAGATCAGACATGCTTTAGTTGTGTTGCTTTTTATTCCACTGTTTTATAAGTTGATGTTGTAGCGATGCCACCCACGAATTGGCCTCACGTTTGGATTATGGTTTTGATAGCAGCTGTGATAACCCTGTTCTGTTTAGTTGCAAAGACGATGGCGTGCATTTCTGTCTTTAAAGACGACGTTATTTAGACTGTTTTCGTTTTAAAACATCAAAAATCATCTCCAGATGTTCGGATGCTACCTACCCGCCAACATTGGTCTGGAACCTTCTATGTCATCCATCAGTGTAGGTTTGCCACAACCACGTTTTTGGCTTATGAAGTAGACCTCGGAAGAATCGCCGACCGGTTCGGTTTCTGAAGTTAGCTTTTCCTGGAGAGTCTCCAAGAAGTCGATAGCATCTAGCCGGGCAGCATCCGTTCCGACTTGAAAAAGTCCTTGCTCTCCGTGTTCAGCTGATGCAAACCCCTCTACGATGTACACATTGTGACGGGTGGCTGAAGCAACTGTGTTTGTGGCATCAAAAAAGACTGTCTCAGGAGCAGTATGATGGAGGCACTTTCAGAATGGAGGTTGAGATTTCGCTTGACGTCAAGCACCTGTGTTAATGGTCTCTTGCTCGTTGGGTAGTAGATAATACTGTCAACTTGTTCTTGTCTAGGGAAGACGGAACATCCTTCTTGCCAGTAACGGTTGATTTCTGATAACTTTCATCCGGTTTCCCATCTCATAGGCAGTCATAAGAGACTGCTGCTTTTGTGTGTGTGTGCATTCATATTCTCTTCGTGGAAGCAATTAGTCTGGCCGGCACTCGGTAGAAAGTAAATTGCTGTTGTTTCGTTCTCTAAAAATTCTTGATAAACACGTGCGTGTTATCTCCTGCGAACAGCAATTTCACGGTAAACGTCGCTATGAATTGTCATCGACGAACTCTTCATTGAAATCTGAACATAACTAAGACTTGCGAGACACCGAAATGATAACGGGGAGAAGATGGTATAATGTTGCACTAAATTCCAATAACAATAAGTCGATTTTGCTGTATGGCAAAAACTGAAATTTTACATTTTGCAACAGGCGATCATACACCGCAAATAAAAGATATCAACTCCCATAATTAACGTAAATAATATAATCGGGTATAGTCAGACACATACGTCGCCTGCGCCATGGTTATCCTCAGGAACTGGGCGCCCGGAAATACTACATCAGAAAGTTTCTACGAGAATCCTTCATTTTTAGACATAGAAAAAATCCCGTACGGCTGGATGAGAAGGAAAAGAAACCATACCAAATCCAAATAGATCCAAACAGGATTTGAAGTGGGGGCCTTTATCCCTGGCTGTCCAACTACCAGATAATCGCGATACATATGGGAGGGGATCTATCTTTGTTATTGATCACGGATGACTTCTCCACTTTAGCTAAAAGTCGTAATATGGCCGCGTGTATCTGAACGAGACTTGGGAACCTACCTCTCTGACCTACCTCATTTACATTATGCTAATAGACTAAAACCATCTCTAACGCTGATCGTTTACGCCTTTTGAACTAACCAATCAGCGAGCGGTGGTGTGACCTGGCAATTATTTAAATAGAAGGGGAAAAAAAATGGCGTTGATTTGTAATAACGGCTTCCGATGTTTAAAGAAAACTTCTTAAAGAAACATTGAAAAGAAGGCTTCGACCAGTAGATCTACGGCGATAAACGAAGCTGTGTCTTTAGTTCAATGCACTCGTCCTTCTAAACCTGGTATAGGGGGAGTCCATTAGTCATACTTCCGAGAGAACTGGAACTTTTCGGGCATAAAAGTCCTCATGATGCAAGATTATTTCCGAATACAGCTTAATGCGAATACTAGTCCCGGCCGGGAAAGGGTTGGTACTGAAGGATGATAAGTCGTGAGAACGCGGATTTGTGACTACTCCTCGGGTCGGCTGCCCCATATCTTACGAACGGATAATAAGACCTAGCATTGAGTTTAATCAGAGGCGTCTTCCATTTGGCTGAGAGGAGCGACTCGAGAACTGGTCGGCGGGCTCACGGACGGACTCATCGCTCCAAATACCTTCGTCTTCCGCTTCCTGTAGGGAACCGTCCCGTCATCTCTGGAATTTTCTGGAACAGCAGCGCTTTTTGGAACAATAAGTGAACATGATAGAGGGGAAGTAACCCTGACACGACTGTCGCACGTCTGTGAATTCACACGCAAAAAAATTGCGCGAAATTACAGGTATTAAGGAATACCTGTCTAAACAACAACAACAACAACAATAATATTAATAATAGAGCACAGAACAACATTTTTAAAAATCTCCCTCTAACAACTTCACACAGCGAAGAGAAGGGAACCAACAGACGTAAATACCGTTATGTTATTTTTATGGCTCCGTGTCCCTTCAATGAAACACTTTCACGATGTTCGTCTCTTTGAAGACTCCGCCGATTCTCTCCCCTTCTTCACCCCCCCCCCCCGCGCTAAGAATGGCGCCCACTGTATTGCGGTCAAAATCGAGTGCTGGTACATCCCACCTCGAGGGCTTAGACGGAAGATGAGTTTGGACGCAGAATAGGAACGAATATCTCACTCGTTGCATTTTGTCTAGAAAACAGAAGAAATATAGAGAACCAAACGTACGCCACAACGAGGAGACTGAAATTAACCCTTTCTGTCAGACGCCACCACTTTTTGGTGTTTGTAATTTCTCTCGGCCGCTAACGCAAACCGTTTCGTTGTCGTTAGACTCGACTCGGTATGGGGTGGGGCTGGAGTAGGTCAAGGTCGGAGGAAAGAAAACGTGTGTCGTTTTCACCCTAAGGGTCAGGGTGTTCTCCATCTCACGGTACAAAGCCAACCGTACCAGCCGATTGGCGGAATTTAGCAGAATGATTTAATTTGCTTTTAAGCCGGTAATGGCAGAAGGAAAATACAATTTTTTAAAAATATTTTTTTTATTTATTATCCGAAATAATCGGGGCCGCGTGGCGTGTCGAGGGGCGGGAAGACAGGAAGGAAAGTAGAGATAGTCTCGTGATCGCGGATATCCGTCGGGACGGAAACCGGGTGAAGGAAGAAGCTTGGTAAACGGTTTTTCGAAAGTGTGACCACATGGCACCAGCTGGACCTTGTCGGGTCTCCACGCGGCTTCCCATTGAACGGAAACCTATTCTATTTGTTAGTCTATCGCGAACCTTCTTATCTTTTATTGCTTTGATTGGTTTTCCTGCTCGATTAGATCCTACTTTTCGGCAGGCCTCGTGACTTCATGAACACCCGCATACGTTTGAGTTGTCTGTAAGATATCTGGTTTACGATCGAATCTGTCAACCGGAAAAGGCTTCAGAAAATGACTGCCAACATTCTTTTCAGTCTCCAGCGAAGCCCACGTTGTTCTGCTTCCTTCCGCCAACACAGCGCCTCGCAATTACCACGACTTTCCACCTGGCCCAAGGGAAGTACCTGTATTCGTGTGTAGGAGATCTACAGACCTGAAACTGGCTACCACACGGCTTACACAGAATAAATACGCAATCAAACAATTTCTTGCTTCTGTTCAGCCTCAACAAAACCCTCTCCCGAGTTAGATTATGAACACTCCAATACACCGACGCTATCAACGCACTGGGGTCGAGAACGTCGCCAGCTGGATTAGCATCACAAGCTTCCCCACAACTCTCACTATAAATTTATTCGAGGATTTTGTTAAAAATGTTTGCTGTTGATAAAATGACGGAATACCAAATGATTTCTTGTTTCCTGTTGCCTTGTTTCATTCAATTCCCAGGGTTACCAGCCCTAGCTCGCATCTGCTCGATAACGCTTCAAAGCAGCTATTAGTTGAAAAGTGGCACCTGCTCATTTTGTTTTTGTTGTGATTTTTACTTTGCTACCTTCTATGTTATGTGAAGTTAGTATTAACTTGATATAGATGAAGTTAGCATTACTTTAATGTAAGTGAAGTTAGTATTAATTTGATGTAGGTGAAGTTAGTATTAGTTTGATATAGATGAAGTTAGTATTATATATATATATATGAAGTTTGTATTACTTTGATGTAGGCGAAGTTAGTATTAGTTTGATATAGATGAAGTTAGCATTACTTTAATTATATGAAGTTATATTACTTTGATGTAGGCGAAGTTTGTATTAATTTGATATAGATGGAGTTAGTATTACTTTGATGTAGGTGTGACCTCACAAGATACGCCGACTTGTTAAAATAGTTTTTTGGAGAATCCTGGAGCCTCTTTCACGTTTGAAAAACGATTAAAACTCCCGGCTGTTGTTGCTTTATCCCTGAATTATTTAACACTGTGACAGCTGGTTAATTCTGTTTCTTTTGTTTTTTTCCGTGGTCAATGACAACTACTGTCTTTCTGTCGCTGAGTCTTTAGAAGGGCTGATGTTAATAAATCTCCTAAATGCAAATTTTGCACCTGTAGCATTTTAATTTAAGCTGCACACATTTGTTACAGGTAAATACGGTTTTAAGTATGGCGACAGAAACTAATTCTTACGGTTATCTAAAGTTATGTATACTAGGGGACCAAATTATACTTTGACTAAAGTTTCCACAGGATGTTTGAAATAGTTTCTTTGGTAGTAGAAATGTAAACGAATGGATTAAATTACCCGGACCATAATGGAAGAAATCTAAAATATCAAACTGATATATTTTTTAAAAATTAATTTTATTCTAAAGCCATAATGGTTCACCTGTCTCTTGTATAGCGAAATTGGATTGTAAGTTATTGACGGTTTAGCGGGAGATAGTATAACCTTTAATTTGAAACAGGGAAGATGGTTCGAGATTTATGGATTTTAGTCAGAAGCAAAATGAATTCTCTCTATCAAACGGCTTAATATTCGACAAAGGGGCTTAGCTTAACAAACAATTTTAATGATAACTGGTGATAAACATTACCACGGGCTAAAATAAATGTTTAAATCAATTATTATCATCCGAAACAATTTTGGGACAGAAGGTATCTGAGATTTTTAATGCAGCATTAAATAAAAGACTATATTAATTTCAATAATGAGCTCCATAAACATTAACGATGTACCATCAGTTAATTGCTGTCTCCATTAATCGAAAATAGTTCTATAAGTATAAATCGCGTAACCTCGCGAATTATACGTGGTCTGAACCCGTAACTATGGCACCCAGTTTCTACTAATAAGCAAAGTTGCAGCCATAACCTTTCGGACAACCAACAATTGCTTTCAGCTAGTGGGCGACTAAAAATTCTGCTTTGTCGAAAATGCTCAAATTAAAACAGAAGAATTATTCGTAACTAAGAAAGGAAATGGTGGGTGTGATATTAGAAGCTGATAAGTATTTTCAACGCAAAGCATTGCTGTTTCGCGTGTAAGATGAGAGAGAATGAACCTAGAGATCAGATACAGCCCAGATCTGGCCGTGTGGCATCAACATTTATCCAGAAGAAGACCCGTTAGGGTCAACTAGTAAATACATATTCTTTTATTCGAGGTCAGTTTACGGGAAACTTAGATAAACGGACAGCAGATGGTCAAGACCGCGGTTCGTGTGGTTGGTTGGCCTCGGTTCCATTCCCACTTGTGGACTTACCTGGTCTGGTAAAACTTTCATTCTTTTGCACAAGTCAGCTAACGAGGTATCACGGGTACTCTTGTTTCCTCCCACAGCTACGCGGAAGAGTTTTGATAGGAACTTTTTATTTCGGATGTGGTAAAATTAGGCACGGTGACGTAAGCACCGCGCGAGCCTAACTGGCTGGAGGTGGCGAAGGCCGCTTATGGCTTAAGAACCGTAGCCGAACGAAAATGCCTTTTACTCTTGAAAAGAAATAAAAGGTTAAAAATATTTTAAAATGGACTAGTTGTATTATTCTATAAACACGGCGAGGAGTCTAATACATTTCTGAGCTTGAGGATCCCGAGACTACAGAACCAGACGATAGCCTGGTGTTACGTTAAACTTTCAAATCCTTCCGGCGCCGTGGGTGGATTCCATACAGTCCCGTTTGATTATCCACTTTGAATGACAATGTCGTCGGTGTGGCAGCTTTCGAACCTTATCTGCTCGATAGTCTTCCTTACGAAGTGAACACGGAGCCCTATCTTCATTTCTTATTTCCACCGGCGGCGATAACCTAACTGTGTCTCGACTAGTTGGGTCATTCTAGCAGCAGGCAAAACCACCCAATAAAGTAGAAATCCGTTGATCGGTAGTGCAATTTTTTTTTTGTTTTTAGCCAAGGACGAAGCATCCTTCCGAGTGCCACGTTATTTGCGTCACACCCACCAGGGGACGCTAACAGTCTCGCCTCAGACACGAGGGACTACGGCCTCTGTCTATTAGCCCGGTTGGCGAACGGATTGCACAGGGTTAAACTTTAGCTTCTCGCAGATCTACCGTCTAACCTTCGATGTAGCCGCTCTAGTAGGCACCGCGGGTCTCCGCCGAAGATAAATATGTTTTCCGAGGCAGCTGCCTAATCGAGAAAGTTTCTGTAACCCTTAGTAACGATCGGTCGCGCACCGCTGACAAAAAATCTGTCTGTCTCTCTTGCACTTTCGCCAAGAACATTACGAAAGCTTCGCTTGTCAATCTCTATATCAACAATGTGTGTAACTTAAACCAGGCAGCGGAAAGGGGCACCTTTATCTTCTTTTTTCCCTTCCTTTATGGCCGAGACAAATCGTATGTAATCGTGGCAGAACTCTTTGATGCGGGCTGCAACTTGACAGAACCACATATTCCGGGAAGTGGTTCGGGGATGGAGACAAAACCTGTCAAAAGTTTCTTTCCTTTTATAAATTACGATGATGCGAGATCAGTGCGAGAGTCTGTGTAGGTGTAAAGGAGTTACAGCGCTGAGAGGTCAGGTCTTCGATTATTCTGGCATTACTTCTAATTACCCGGTTTTAAGACAACGCTCTGACGTTACTCACGAATTCTTAAAGGTTTCCCCTATTACGATGCCCATTGTGTCTTTTATTCAGATCTAAGCACGAGGAGAGTCAAAATTAAACTACTACGACCCGACGAGACAGCAGAACTTGACAGCTGTTGCTTCCCGTCCATTACCCACAGAACCCGTATTCTAACCCTGCCGACGAATTGCCAGGGATTAAAAACTGGTCGACCTCGTTGATAGCGAGCGAACCAGCTAACAGTTCCTGGATAATCAATACACTCGACTCCAGATATCCTATTTTTCGGGGTCTGAACTTTTGACCATTCGCCGTAAGCTCTTGCCACACAATTAAAACGGTCTCTCTCTCTCTCTCTCTCTCTCTCTCTCTCTCTCTCTCTCTCTCTCTCTCTCTCTCTCTCTCCGTCTCCATCTCATCTCTCTCTCTCTCTCTCTCTCTCTCTCTCTCTCTCTCCGTCTCCATCTCTCTCTCTCTCTCTCTCTCTCTCTCTCTCTCTCTCTCTCCGTCTCCATCTCTCTCTCTCTCTCTCTCTCTCTCTCTCTCTCTCTCTCTCTTAACGATCCAGTAAAAATCCCTGTGCGGTCTTTTGTTGCCAGGAATCGTGTGGAAATTCCCATAATGGTTATGTACTGTTGAAAAAGCAGTAATTTGTTAGCTCTGTTTCAGATATTCCGTTCTGTGTCTGGCTATCAATACACACACTCTTGCTGGATATTCCATTTCTTTTTTCACTTTTTCAGCGTGGTCCTCATATAAATGATCCAGGAACTATCTTATTTGGTTATTTTTTACAACTGATAACATTTTTTTAATATTTCCCATGGCCCTCAGCCGGCTTATAATTAATTCATCGTTATGTCGTGGAAAGTTCCCAGCTGAGCAATCTGTGGATGCTGTAAAATTCAAATCCATTTTAGATTCAACCACTTCAACTCTTCCTTCTGATGTTTACCTCGCTGTGTAATTGCACTAGAAATAGCATAATTTTTTTTCACTTAAATCTATCAAGAAACACCGGAGTTAAATTTTCTTTCCATCTTCTTCTTAGCGTTCGCCGCGGCCTAAGAGAGCTCACACTGGCCCAGTACCTCTGACTTCAGCTCTCTATGTTTTCAGTAGGGGTTACCCCGCCATTAGCTCCTGGCTCATACGTCCCAGCCTGGGAGCGCAGGGGAAGGGGTTGTTTCTCCGAGGATCCCACCCAGGGGCAGGGCTTTTAAGGCGGCCCTTGCCCGTCATGGGACACTCAGGCATTTTAGGAGTAGCTCGGGGACACGCTCGGTTGGGGGTGGTCGCCCCGACGAAGAACCCATGTGCTGGACATGTAGTAATTCGCCCTGTCTCAAAGTTCTTTCCATCTGAACAGGTATTAATTAACCTATAAACTTGCTTCTCACGGTTTATTTGTTCACTCTAATTTGAAATTCGACCCTTTTATCGTATTCAAGATGTGAGAGCCGGACTTTTATAATTAATATAGAATAATGTAAACTAAACAAAAAATGATAAATACCAGAAAAAATCCTTCTTTGAAATGAAAAAAAAAAAAGGGGACAGAACTACACGTTTAAGTTTCAATAAATAATTAGCAAATTGTACACTTTATATCAAGAGACCAATTACCCCAATCCGTATCCCAGAGGGCGTTTTCCTCCATGCGACTCTATGACAAGGAACTAATTATCCAAATCTACTGTTTGTTCCCTTAATTATCTTATATCAGACTGTAATAGTAAATTTAATAAATAAAATACCACCGATAAATTAGAAAATCAAGTAAATATTGTAATTTACTTGATCTTTAGAAAGATTGTAATCGTCTGACAGTTTTAGATTAGGCAAAATTAAAAGCAAACCATCTCTCTCTCTCTAATGACATCATATCTCTCCGTAATGACGTCATCTCTCTCATGATATCAAATCTCTCTCTGTAATGACATCACCTCTCTCATGACATCATATCTCCGTAATGACGTCATCTCTCTCATGACGTCATATCTCTCTGTAATGGCATCGTATCTCTCATGACATCATCTCTCTCATGATATCATATCTCTCTCTGTAATGACATCACCTCTCTCATGACATCATATCTCCGTAATGACGTCATCTCTCTCATGACGTCATATCTCTCTGTAATGACATCGTATCTCTCATGACATCATCTCTCTCATGACGTCATATCTCTCTCTGTAATGACATCACCTCTCTCATGACATCATATCTCCGTAATGACGCCATCTCTCTCATGACGTCATATCTCTCTGTAATGACATCACCTCTCACATGACATCATATCTCTGTAATGACGCCATATCTCTCTCTCTCTCTCCTTCGTCAATATCACGGTCGTACACACAGAAATCGCTTGAACACGGAATTTACTGCGCGCTGCCCCATTCAGGCTATAGGTCAAGCACCGTCGCCAGGTCTCCCGTGCTGACAACGGCCCCCTAATGCGTTTATTTCACAGTTGAAACTTCTGTTGGCTACGCGAAAATTGTTATCCGATATGAATTTTCCCCGAACACTTACCGAAGAGCGCTGTCCCGACCGTCAAAACCAGAGTTTACAGCCATTTATAAAATCACCGCCACCACCCCTGTTTGTGTGCGTGTGTTTTAAATGTTGTTAGGGGCACGACTTCCATGCTCTTAAAGGACCCTGGCTTTAATCGAGCGTTTGTCCCGAGTTCTAAAGAAGAAGATGCCCCTAACTCTCTCATAAACGTTCCCCTGTCGTCACATTTGCCGTGTTTACTCTCAGCTTCCTGGATGTCTTTTAATCGATTTTTTCCCCTCTTTTATCAATCTTCTTCTTAATTAAGCCATCGGCGGGGCTCGATATCGGCTTCTTTGGAGTGATGGAGGAGCGGCGTCCCGGTTCTCCCACGGCACGTTCACTTGTGCTGGGCCCAATGGTCGGTTTGTTTGTCCTCTCCAGAGGAAAGAACTTCTTAAGCCGCCAGTAAACCCAGTGTTTATCGAAGAAATGCCAGGCCCCTCTCCTGTTCCCGTTATCCAAGATATGCTGCGTACTGAGTTCTTGGACGCGGCAAACGTCAGTTATCACAAAGTTACCATTTATTCTACTCGACCATTCAGAATGGAGAAATTCCGTTTTTCATAGACATTTTTTTCCCCATTTTTTCAGTATCTTTCCATCTTTTTAAAAATCTGGACATCCGGCCTTTAGATTTACATTGGGCAGGTTAAGCTATGGTGTTCACGCGCGGACATTCCGTGTACACTAATCACGTGACGTTTTTGTTCCGGCACAACTCTGACGTAAAATAGTACTATTTTCTCCGAAAAATTACAAAAAAAAAAAAAAAAAAAGTGCCAAGAAGAAACTACAACAAAAAGATGTGTGTGTTATACTCGGCAGTGATACTCGCCGTCAAGATAGTTACGAAGATTAGTTTCAGTATAGATCGGCTGAAGTCGGAGAGCGTCGGAAACTTCCGTGTCGGCCATTGACTATTCCCCGGTTAGTGGTACCTCGTCTTAGTTTACAAGTTGGGAAGAAACCTTCGGAGAGAGGGCGCCAGTCCGACTTTCGCGTCAGAAGTGAACCGCGAATTAGCACAGTAGAGCCTGGTTACAGCTCATTACACTGGTCAACAAAATTAAACGTATTATACTCATTATGAATGCAAACCAACTTTTTTAGACTAATTTTTCGTGCTGATTTCAAAATTTCACTCCATTTGTATGCAGCACATATCAGTTTTTCAGTAGATACATGCAAATAGTTACATATTGTATATATGAAATCATTAACGTAATAAATAAGGGCATATTATTTTTAGAAAGTAAATGAGTTTATTGAGTTAAAAATCATCACTATCATTCTACAAAGAGTGAATACACAAAAAATGGGTCAGACAAAACAGACAAAGTTAGAACAACAGAGTTAGAAACATTGTGATTTGGATTTCCTGCGGTGTTCCTGATCTGGTTGATCACGGTAAAGTGTCCAGCAGTAGTCAGCCAGCATACTGTCATTCCAGAAGCCTTGGTACCATTTCTCCATAGCACTAATGTCCTGGTGAAATCTTTCACCATGTTCATCAGACACTGCTCCAAGGTTATCTGTGAAGAAATCCAGATGGGAGTCCAAGAAGTGAACTTTCAGTGACATGCGACAACCCATTGCTGAGTAACATTTCAGAAGATTCTTGATGCCATCCTTGTAGTCCATTGCCTTCTTGTTGCCAAGAAATTCTCACAGATCCAATTGAAAGCATTCCAGGCAGGCAGTTCCAGTTCATCCAGTGTGTCTTGAAGTTGACATCTTTGAGTACTTCTCTAATTTGGCGTCCGACAAAGATACCCTCTTTCAACTTCGCCTGTGTGATTTTGGGAAACTTTTCTACAATATACTCAAACCCTCTGGCATTTCTCTTCCCTAGTGTCTTTACAAACTGTTTCATCAGTCCAAGCTTTATGTGTAAAGGAATCAGTAGGACATTACATGGATCTACAAGAGGTGTATTCTTGACGCTAGACAGTCCTGGCTGGTATGATGTTCTTGTCTGCCAGTTTGATTCCGAATAATGTCTGTCAGTTGCCCGACTATCCCATAGACACAAGAAACAACAGTATTTTGTGAAACCTACTGCATTCCCATTAACATTCAAATGACTTTTAAATCTCCACATATTTTCCATGAGTATCTTTCATAGGCAATGGCATGAAGTAAAAGTTCCATATTCTCATATGATTCATGAAGATGAACGGATGTGTGCAATAGGAATGGAGGGTTCAAATTACCATTATGGAGAAGTACAGCTTTTAAACTTCATTTTGAAGAGTCAATAAACAAACGCCACTTTGCAGGATCATGATTTTGTGATAAACATTCGAAAAGTCCATCGATGTTACTGCAAAAGCAAAGCGGGCCCTTCAACAGAAAAAACGCGTTGTAGAACCACATTTCTCTGCCGAAAATAAGTTATACGAACACCGTGCTCTAGCAGATACTTTTCCTTCAGTCTTGATGCCAACAGTTCTGCTTTATCTTTTGAGAGGGATAGGTCTCTGACAAGGTCATTCAGTTCAGCTTGGGAAAATTTCTGAGGTTCAAAGCTATTATCATCAGCCACGTAATCTTCCTCAGCAGCACTATCGTGACAGTCAGCACCATCATCTAATGTTTCAATACCATCATCTGGTTGAACTGGAATCGGCAGACTTCTATTGTGAGGCACAGGTCTCATTGCAGAATCCAAATTGGGATACACAATTTTGTGTTATTCTTCATACTGTGACATTTACTTTGCAAAAATAACAGTCATTAAAATGGTCTTCGGCTCCCTCCATATCATTGGAATGGCAAAAGGCATGGACTTCTTCCTCTTATTGAACCAGTCACGTAAGCCATTTCAGCAAGCTGAGCAGATAAAATGTGGTGCCCATAACTTGTCCTGATCTCCAAGAGGACAGTCAAAGTATAGCTTATAAATCTTCTTGATCTCTGGTGTTATTGTACGTTTTTGAGCTTTTCACAATAAATTGTCCACAGACATAACAAAGCACATCAGGAGGATTTCTACACTGTCTTGACATTGTTAACACTGTAAAACAAGTAAGGAAATAGATACAAACGGTTTTATACTTATATTGAATTGAGATGGTGAAATATTTCATCAGACCAATTATGACTGGACAATTTGAGATGTTGAAATACCTATTTCATCAGACCAAAACTTGATTGGTTAATTTAAGATGATGAAATATTGCATCTGAACTATGCAGCAATGAATAATGTAGTTTATTCTAAAGGTATGTTTCCATGATGTAAATGAAATACATGCATACATGTGATTAATTGGAATTTCTATATAATGCATGAGCTAAAACCAAAAAACTTTCTCATCTTGAAAACTGTACCTGATGTAAAAAAGCTAATTGTATATTTTAGATCAGCATTAAAAACTACACTAAATACACCTTGACATATGCTTGATGAAAAATACTTGTTGACCAGTGTTATGTATGTATCTATGGCTGCCTACAAAACCAGACGTCGTTGCATCCCTTCCAGGATAATGTTATCATCTAAATATATTATTCAAAATGCAATAGTATAAAATAATTTTAAAGCAAATTATTTTTTTTTACACTTGCCTCTCGATTGATTTTCAAAATACCGTTCACTTTCCTTAGATACTCAGAATATTACAAAGCTTTTATTTATTGATGCATATTTAGAGTCATGGACCTTTCGCTAATAGGATGCTGATTCTAGCATTTTGTGCACTTTCTGCCCCCTCTGACTTAAGCCATTACCTTATAACATCCTAAAGATTGAAATTTGGGAAATATAGTTATCAGAAAATCCTTGTAACCCGTAACTGTTTCGTTTTAAATAAGGAGTCCAAGCCTCCGGAGAATGTTCCACATGAGGCCTAACAAAAGACTTATAGGGGATTTTCTTTATTAACTTCCGGTGATCCGGCCCCCTTTAGACTGAGTATATAGTGTCTGTGGAGAAGCCAATCTCACTGTAACTTTTCAAAATGTATATTCACGGAAGCAATTCCGAAAATACACAGACGATGGTGGAGAAGACGGGCTCGAAACAGCGACGTCAGTTCATAACACTACATATTTGGCCACAGCCATAAGCCAGTTTCAGGTGGACAGATAACAAGGGAGCGCTGTCGTCACCAGGCCCAAAAAGCGAGCAGATTCTGCGACATTTCCCTGCTTCGTTTTAAAGGCCGTCCGGGGTCAACGACCTCGACCTTTCTCGTTGGTTTTGCGCTCAATGTGATCGCGACGTCCGCGAAGATGAACATCGCGGCCCTGACACCAAAAGTGTCCGCACAACACCGACAAGATTCCCTCACTACGGAAATTAGTGAAACACTATCCAACACCATATCCGGCTTGGGGGGAGGGGGAGATGCAAGGCTACAGGGATATGTAGTGTGTAAGGAAGGAAGCCTCACTATCCAACAGGAATGGAACAGGTAGGAAGGTCTGGTTGGGGAGTATGCGTGGCGAGACCGAGTATTAAAGAACAACAACGACGACGGCGACATCTCCACTCTGCCACTTCTCTTCGTCAGTCACTTCCTGAAAAATTAGCGATCACCCAAATTGTTAGAGTAAGATGCTGTATTAATAACATCAACCATTTCGTAATTAGAAACAGGGAGAAAAGGAGGAAAAGTTTTATAAATTCGAACAACCTTTAAGTTCGAGTTACAGTTAAAGGAGACGCCCGGTCTTTAAATTTAACCCCTTCCATCCCTCCAAAAAGGGAGATAACTCGTGATGAATTTTTGGACACCGAAACCCACTCGATAATCTAATTTAATCAAGCACGTCTCCTGCCTTCAAAGAGATTCTATCAGTAAAACAGTAGCAAACAACGGTAGTAAAGATAAATTCTTTGTTTATTGAATTCGTATATAAAATGGAAAAATATCGATTTTTGTCATTTCTGGTGTTGCAACAGAGCTAATCTGATATTAAAGAACTGCTTCCTAATTAGATAACATCTCTCTGATCGCCATAATGACAGCGAGAAACGTACTGCCGACTGAGCTGAAAAGTAATGGGTTTCACACTGTTTCATTTTTCTCTATTCCATGAATGAGCCGCCGTTAAATACGATCTCTGGAGCTGGATACGACTAACCGGAAATGTCATAATGTGTTGCCGATACCGCTAATGAGCAGCGGTGCAAATAGTTCATCAGTCTTTCATCTCAAAGCGAGTGAAATACCACTTGTACACTTTAGCCACATTAAAGACACGGCCTGGTATTACTTCCGCTTCCGCGGACAGCTTCATTTGCCATCTACGGATGGTTGATACTACTTGAACAATGTCCTCAGGATATTCGCAAGAAAGTCGGGTGTTTAACAGTTTTCAAATAACAGAGGCCACCAAGAGAGACATGGGAATTCCATTAAATTCTGCAGTCAATTAACATTTGGAAACCACCGTGTTATTAACAGTTATCAGACTGCACAGTCAAAGCTCTTAATTAAATAAATACACGTGTGACTAGAAACTGTTTTATTACTGCTACAAAGAATGACGATGGAAACAATTATTTTATAAGCGTAATAACAGTACGAAAAAATATTTTGTTAATAAACATTGAAACTGATTTTAACAAATGAAAGGAACGAATTAATGCACACAAACCTCCCCATAATTTCCCGTGCTTTAGCAAGATGTAGTGTTTCTGTTGTCTTTCGTACTTTCAATTTACATCTCTTTTTTTTTGTTGTTGCGACAATAGACGTCTACTTATTAGGCCAACTTTTCGAATAATAAAACAGCCGACGATCGATGTTACGAAAAAAGTTGTAAAGAAGAAAAGATCGAAATTAAATAAGCGATAGAAACAAAGAAAAGACAAGAGAAAATAATTGGAAAACTTCATTAATTACCGAGAAACAAAATGAATAAGTTGGCCATTATTTTTCTGGTGTATAAGTGACAACGAAAGTCGAAACGTTTCCAGTTTTGTCGTTTAAATCCTAATATTTCTACTTTTACTTTCCTTTTAAATTTTCTCAAACTTCAGCCCTTTTTACGTACTATTCTGAAAAACAAAAAAGTGGAAATACAACGTGGTTTAACACCATGATTTGACATTAGCTAATGCATCGTAACAGACAGCGGAAGTGCGTAACTTACAACTGCGTAAGTAATCATGTGATGTCGATCACATTTCCGTGGCCATTTCTGACGACTGCATAACATTACTGCCAACCACGGATATAGGTGACATCAAATATACTCCAGTACTTAAAGAGCAGTACTCTTTTCGAGCTCATGTCACTATCAATATGGTGTTGATGAAATTATTTAATTGTTTTCACATGGGTTAATAGCTCTACAGCAAGTAAGTACAAAATAATATGACGACGTCAGCGGACATGCAAATCTTTTTTCCATTTTACGCATCATCTGTAACACGATCCTCTGTTCCGAGAACAGCCGTGACGTGTTTAGTACGCGGACTGCGATTGGGTTAAAAGCTGACTGTTGTTTCAAAGCTGTGCAACAGCAGACCTTCAAGGTTTCAAGACTTGGAAACAAGCAAAAGAGACGGATGTTGTCTGGGCTTCCACTTCGGTTACTGAAAAAAGGGCCCAGAAGTTACAAATGATTAAATTTTTATTCACTTATTCAAAATTTCTTTTTTAAAAAAATTTCTGTCAGAGCGGCTACTTTATTAAAATCTGTACAGTGACCAGGGATGTTCTGTGAAAGCGCCGTGAACATTACTCTGGCTAATTCTTGAAAAGCCGATAAATAGATAAATGTTTTGTTAGTGTAGAGGCTGCCACAGACGTGACAAAATAAGACAGATTATAAGAATTAGAAATAAAGTAATTACAAATTTATGTTCGCGTTTTGAAACAATCTGTTAGCAGATAAGATTAGCCTGAGGGATCATCTTTAAACGAGGTAAATTTCAATCTGTGCGATGTCCAAATCCCTCTGAGAATTCATCTCCATGTCTTCTGCCCATCACGATGAGCCACGCATATACGAGGTCTGTCCAAAAAGAAACCGAACTTTTAAAACAGCTGACCGACCAGCCGGCGCAGCGTGCTCGAGACTGCAGTGCTGTGTATCGATGACCTTGACCTTCAGTCTAATAATAGCCGCATCACGCTACATCAGTTATTCATCCATCATCTACACGCGCTAGAGTGAACGTATGTTTAGTGCACTTGCCATTTGTCGGAACTTGAACAATGAAGGATCTTGAAGAACAACGTGTTTGTGTGAAATTCTGTTTCAGATTGGGAAAAACTTTTACGGAAACTTTTCTAATGTCGCAACAGGCCTCTGGGGAGGATTGTTTGAGCCGTACGCAATGTCACGAGTGGTACCAGCGTTTCAAATCGGGAAGAACATCCACCGAAGACAATGCCAAATCTGGACGACCTTCCACGACAACGGACGACGATCACATTGAGAAAGTGCGGGATGTGATCCGTGGAAATCGTTGCCTGACTGTCCGTGAAGTTTCCGAAGAAGTAGGCATCTGTGAAAGTTCGTGCCACGTGATTTTAAAAGAAAAATTGAAATTGAACATACATCGTGTAGCCGCAAAATTTACGCCGCGTCTGCTGACAGATGAACAAAAATAGAACCGAGTCCCAGTTGGTCAGGAGCTCTTTGATCGTTCGAATGCTGATGAAAGCTTTCTGAAAAGTGTCATGACAGGTGATGAAACGTGGGTGTACGTCTACGATGTCGAAACAAAAAGGCAGTCGTCGCAGTGGGTTGGATCATCGTCAGAGTCGCTCAAATGTGAAGGTGATGTTGATCGTCTTTTTTGATTGGAAGGGCGTCGTTCATCACGAGTTTTTTTCCACGTGGTCAGATGATCAATAAAGAGTTTTACTTGGATGTCCTGAGGCGGTTGAGAGAGGCAGTGCGAAGGAGGAGGCCTGAGGCATGGAAAAACAAAAGCTGGATGCTGCACCACGACAACGCACCTGCTCACGTGTCACTACTTATCTGTGACTTTTGGCAAAGCACGAGACGACTCTTGTCCCCCAGCTGCCCTACTTTCCGGATTTGTTTTTCAGAAAGCTTTCATCAGCATTCGAACGATCAAAGAGCTCCTGACCGACTGGGACTCGGTTCTCTTTTTGTTCATCTGTCAGCAGACGCGGCACAAATTTTGCGGCTACACGATGTATGTTCAATTTCATTTTTCTTTTAAAATCACGTGGCACGACTTTCACAGATGCCTACTTCTTCGGAAACTTCACGGACAGTCAGGCAACGATTTCCACGGATCAATCGCACTTTCTCAATGTGATCGTCGTCCGTTTGTCGTGGAAGGTCGTCCAGATTTGGCATTGTCTTCGGTGGATGTTCTTCCCGATTTGAAACGCTGGTACCACTCGTGACATTGCGTACGGCTCAAACAATCCTCCCCAGAGGCCTGTTGCGACATTAGAAAAGTTTCCGTAAAAGTTTTTCCCAATCTGAAACAGAATTTCACACAAACACGTTGTTCTTCAAGATCCTTCATTGTTCAAGTTCCGACAAATGGCCAAGTGCACTAAACATACGTTCACTCTAGCGCGTGTAGATCGATGGATGACTAACTGACGTGGAGTGATGCGGCTATTATTAGACTGAAGGTCAAGGTCATCGATACACAGCACTGCAGTCTCGAGCACGCTGCGCCGGCTGGTCGGTCAGCTGTTTTTAAAAGTTCGGTTTCTTTTTGGACACACTGGTCAGTCATGTGACCTGCTTCGGAATATTTTGTCCTCTAAAGAATTTCAAAAAAAAAAAAAAAAAAATGGCACAGGAACAAGAACGTGGTCCTGAGAGAGACACTAAATGGCCGCCCATACAGAAAGGTGCCCGTATCCGACCGACCGTGCTGTCGGCCGGGTCTCGGTTGTCCATATTAACGTTCTATTTTTTTTTCCGGGTGGGAATACCGGCGAAAGTCCTTACACGCTCAGATATCCAGCGCCATCGTTCTGTCTGATCTAACGGCAAGTCCTGGACGCACGTTCACCCGGCGGCGGCTTCCATTCTGGCGCATCCCCAGCGTGCAGGCAGTACGAAGCTGTAACCCATCTTTGTTGTCTTTCATTATTTCCGTGTCGACTGATGGATTTTTGGAAATATTATGCAAAGCGGCGAATAATCGATTCTCGCACACTATAAAAAATAAGAGATTCTTTAAAGTGGGGGAACTGTAACCTTATAACATTAATTCTGCAATGCAAACAGAGACCTTTCTCTGCGACCCTTTTGGCCTTTGGACCTTTTTTTTTCTTTCGAGAATCCGTTTACTATTTGACGCTTTGCATCGTCTCACAGCCTCGCCTGACCAATCCCACCTTACTACGTGATCCTAGAGTTATTCCGACCGTGCCAGCGACTGTAACAACAGGAAATATATGCGGTTATCATCCCGAGGGGTGGGGGGTGAGAACCGACAGCATAGTTTGTACGAGGCGTCACGATGGGAGTTCTAACCAAACGACATTGTGGCCAACAATAATTTCCGCAGGCTTTGGTCTCAGAGTTTGGAATTACTCAGAGATCAATTGATTTAATTCGTTGTTTGCTAAGTGCAGAGTCGGGGTTTACCGCTGGTCGCATAAAGGTTTGCATACTATTTCATAAGGCAGCACCACAGATCTTCGGGTAGCAGCGTCATCATATAGACTGCAATCATCATGAGCTTGTCTGACAATGTCCGCGCTCGTCTCTTTTGGTTTCTCTACAGCGAAGTGAATTACACCAGCGGGCAGGTCAAAGTCATGTTCCTAACAAAGGGACTAATAATATAAATGTCTTTGACCGGAAGTTCCGATTACCTAATCCCACTAAACCTGTATAGGGTGAGCTGAGGCGTCGTTCTGTACCGTAGACCTGGCAACGGCTTGCCTCAGTATCGTGATCTGCAGCCAGGACACGACGTACGTCCGGCCGGACAACCAGCTGTAGAATTTATGGTTGTGGCAAAGCAGGGAGTGGTCGTCAACCAGACCAGGTACTGAGTGACTCGGTGAAGCTCTGGTGGCACGGGACACTACGAAATTCTCAGACCTGAAGGTCAAGTGATAGGTGAATTGTGTCGTTATGATGCTGGTTTCGAACAGCTTCAATGTATGTCGTGTCGCTTGTTACCGACATCCCAGGTGATGCGTTCTCAAAGGTTTTCGGTATTTTACCTATGTTTGAGCTTTTAACAAACATCGGTCAGTAAAAGTCAACAGTTTACTTGTAATTTCTAGTCTTTGAATACAGCCAAAACTCTAAACCACTAATACAAAGGAGACCAACAAAACATGGCAGGTAAAGAAAACTAATTGATTACAAATAGACGTTAAACATTTTAAAAGAAGGGTAAGTAGTATAATCACACCCCGTTCTTCTCATCTTGGTTTAGGAAAATGACACCAGGGGGTTCCTCTGGTGGATGTCTTGTGTGCGAATAAAAGGCCAGCAGGTTTGAAGAACTAATATAGACCGATATATCCATCTTTATGAAAAAAATCTTTTTCCTCTTCTTTCCCTTTCTGTCTTCAGCTGAGGACAGAAAGGGGGGACTTTGTTCACTTTTTACCTGTTCTTCAAACGGTGTTAAGCTTAGTTTCCGTGATATGTTGATGATGAACGTCTTGTCTAGAGAACATGTGGATACGATCGTTGGCCTCGACACGCATGATGCGCGCTCGCGCGACCTGACGGAAGTCTGACCGCCCGTGAAGACAGTGGGTGCTTCTGTGTGTATCGTCTATTACAGCGATCTTCGAGGTCGAGTTAAACGAGCCACCCGAAAGAGATCGCAAGAACTGACCACTTATGGTATGATTCGGCAGCATAATACTCCTTCGCGAGCAGTCCGTACGCGGTCATACGGGAATCGAAGTGGTATAAGTTACAACGGACTGCAGTCCAGAACCGTCCCCTATTGATCAACACCAGCTCGGACCTAGAAGAAAAGAGATTTGCTCTGGGTGAAGGGGTCGAGTCGATTGTCCTTCAGTTACTGGGAAGACCCCGCTGGCGACATACAAAAGGTTGAGCAGGAATAGGGAAAAATGCACTGCTAGAGGTCCACTTCGAATATGCAAAAAAAGAAACGCAGGTGATATTATCTCTGCCTGTCTCACACAAAAAAGAGTCTCCTTTCATTTACTCATCTGGCTAAGCTAACGCCGTCACTAACCAGAAAACTATGCCTAAGTCTCAGGATTTTAAATTGGAAAATCCTTGTATTTTTATCTTATCTTTAAATAGTAGCAAAGTTACTTATCCTCTGGTACAAAATCAAATGGTGTTTTTTAATTATAGTATAGCTTTGTTTTAGTTCTCTTTTGTTAACTGTAATTAATGCTTTTAATGAAAATTGGTTGGCATAGTTGTGGATTCACCAATAAAAATCCCATAAATTATATTAATCATTAGGGTTAAACGTATTCTGAAATACATATACATGACAAAGCGGTTTATCCAGGATCTGATCTGTGTTGGAGCCCGGATCCACTTTGTGACTATTCTTGTAAAGAATAGTATAAGTAATTCATACAGGTGCTTGCATTTGGTGAAAGAACGAGCACTTGTCATTTGACAGTAGATAAAACGGTTAAAGGAGAAGAAATTACGCGTGAGATGTGAATTCCTATTGCTGTAGATTAAGTTGGTTACTCGCAGTGTCAACCAGGTGGAAAAGTACAAGGAAACCCAGCCATCGGCACAGTCTTCAACGACGGAAAGGGAAGATGAAACGAGATGATGACATGACAATTATTAGAAAATCTGAAGCAAACCACTTCCTTACCAGAACATGATTAGCAGCCCAGTGCAATTCTACCACGGAAAGGTTCCAGTGGGGGCCATTAAAAGGTCTTAAGTGTTTTATTTAGTCGAGTAACTTCTCGAAAGCCACTTCTCAAACGTAGAACACTGAAGAGGCTTCAGTGGACAAGTGTCAAGATTATAAATCAACAGTCGGAATCTATTTACGGTCGGATAAGAGTTAATATAAATAATATGTCTGGTTCAAAGAAAAGACAGAACGTCCGAAAATATTTAGTAGGGCGGTGCGCTGAACGTGGAGGAGGAAATTTGGAAGTATATTTCATTGGTCTTCGGACTGGAAACGTAATAAAAATCCAATAGAGATTCCTTATAATAGAAAGATGCCGTGTAATTTTTTTACCGTCGAGCTGTAGTTCTGAGCATCGATTGATAAACCCAGGGATTATCGTGTAACATACCCTGAAAACCTCAATAAACGGTTTGTGTGGAGAAAAGAAAAAAGATTAATTGACCGGGTCAGTCTCCAGGTCTTTCAGCTTGTCTGGTGAGAACCAGAGGGAAGGGTTAAGAAATACGGGCAATCAGCTGGCGTTCTTCAGTTATGGAACGACGGAAGCCCCCCTACCCTCTGTTTCTAGGAGAAATTAACAGCTTGGATGCCAGAAATATGTAGAGCAAAAATTTTAAAAATCTCCTGTGTGATCGAAGCTACAGTGTAAACTTATCGTAATACAATATCTACTTTATAATCGTCTTTATGCTAATACTCCCGCAAACACGGCATTTACATGATTTATCTTTTCCTGTTATACGTTTTCTCAAGGTCATCTGATTCGTTCTGTAAGACAGTAAAGGTAAAACCTTCTGGTCATGCGATGGAAACACTGTTGAATTTTATGTTAGGTTTCTTTTCTTTTGTTCTTTCGATGTTTGAAAAACGGTTTAGATAATTTCAGGGTGTGGGGGGGGCGGTAAATATCCTTAATGCTTTGCCATTTTGTATTTTTTCTGAAAATATTTCTTTTTATAGACATCTGACGGGTAATTAGATCTTAAACGTTCTGTCTGTTTCCATTTTAAGTTTAGCGATGGTGAAAAAGGATGTAGAACACGTGAAAGAGTAGATTTAGCCAATATTTACCAAATTAGAGGAACGCAAAACTTACCTGTATTCTCTCTCTCTCTCTCTGTACTGACGTCATCTCTATCTCTCTGTAATGAGGCCCTCTCTCTGTAATGACGTCATCTATATCTCTCTATAATGACGCCGTCTCTCTTTAATGACGTCATCTCTATCGCTCTGTAATGACGCCCTCTTCCTGTGATGACATAATCTATATCTCTATGTACTGACGTCATCTCTATCTCTCTGTAATGACGCCCTCTCTCTCTTTAATGACGTCATCTCTCTCTCTATGTACTGACGTCATCTCTATCGCTCTGCAATGACGCCCTCTTCCTGTAATGACGTCATCTATATCTCTATGTACTGACGTCATCTCTATCTCTCTGTAATGTCGCCCTCTCTCTCTTTAATGACGTCATCTCTATCTCTCTGTAATGTCGCCCCTCTCTCTTTAATGACGTCATCTCTATCTCTATGTACTGACGTCATCTCTATCGCTCTGCAATGACGTCCCTCTCTTTTTAATGACGTCATCTCTATCTCTATGTACTGACGTCATCTCTATCTCTCTGTAATGTCGCCCTCTCTCTTTAATGACGTCATCTCTATCTCTATGTACTGACGCCCTCTTCCTGTAATGACGTCATCTATATCTCTATGTACTGACGTCATCTCTATCTCTCTGTAATGACGCCCTCTCTCTTTAATGACGTCATCTCTATCGCTCTGTAATGACGCCCTCTTCCTGTAATGACGTCATCTATATCTCTATGTACTGACGTCATCTCTATCTCTCTGTAATGACGCCCCCTCTCTCTTTAATGACGTCATCTCTATCTCTATGTACTGACGTCATCTCTATCTCTCTGTAATGACGCCCTCTCTCTTTAATGACGTCATCTCTATCTCTCTGTAATGACGCCCTCTCTCTTTAATGACGTCATCTCTATCTCTCTGTAATGACGCCCCCTCTCTCTCTCTCTCTCTCACACAGGCACACTTTTATTCAAAGCATTATCTGAACTACGTCTATAGTAGTCGAAGCAAAGACTTGGAACCAATTCCTCAGTTACTTGCTAAGGAAGTCGACAGTTTGACAAAAAAATGTTAAGAAAACGTTTTTCTAGATTGATTTGGGGAATAAAATGACGGAATCACACCGAAAGTTTATCAAAACTGCAACTCTTTTATTCTTGCGCGGTGCAGGTGCCGTAGACCGCGAAGAATCTTATAGAGATTTTTTTAAAATTCTATAAAAAAAAAAAAAAAAAACTAAGAAAAGGCTAAAAATTTGCAAGTTTTTGCTCTATCGCACTCTCAACGAACAATGGAACTCAAAAGCATATTTCTTCAGTAATAGCGTAGTGGATTCCCTGAACGGGAACCCGGTCCGTCTTTCATAGTTGCGCAGTCTTCTACAATAAATATGCTTTAAAACTGGTTGGACTGATAGGGGGCAGCACTTTGTATAATAAGTCTCGAGACTCCGTTCGTCGAATAAATCTTTATACATAGTAACTGGGATAAGAAACCAGTAAACTGTCTTCTGGATAAGCAGTAAGATACCAAACTTTTTGTTTGGTGTCTGGGACCAGCTGAAATGCAACTGACTGCTGTCATCTATCTTATCAATCTTTCCATCGACTTGCTAGAAGTGAGCGGATATTCTAGAATGTGGGCGACGATAAAAAGACAAACCTGCTGCCGCCACCATATTTAAATACTCTAATGGGATTTCTTGTTGTTATTCTGAAACTTTTGTTTTAAAACAATACGCGGCTACAAATGAAGCAGCCACCAATATTAAATGATGTATTTAAATGAAACAATAGGGAGCATGTAACATTAAGCCCAGCGTTCCTCTCGGTTCGTCCTCATCAATGGGGATGCACAAATCTTTCCCTTTTAAAATTGTATCTTCAACAAAACGAAAACAATTAGTAAGATAATTTCCTGCAGCTTCTTGTTCCGCGAAATGGCATTAAGTTTAATAATTCTCCCTTTCCCTAATATTTTGGGCGCAAAAATCTAGAGATATTGGATACCGGCATAATGTATTTATTTCACTAGTGAACAAACACAAAGCTACTTATTGAAAAAAATGCATTCATTAGCCAGACGAGCTCACGGGTGTCATTACAACATGTTGATGGCGAACCGACTTTACTGCTTGTGCGGGCTCCTTACGGAGTTCAAAAACACATGTTGTCGGTCTTCATGGTCGGCTTTGGGCATGGCCACCATGAAAGGGCGGATGGTCCTTTACCACTCGAACCGAGATCGAATCACCGGCTGTTTCTCATTACTCCTGAGGTCGAGACTACGAAAAGAAAAGTTTTGTTTTAAAAAAAAACTGCTAAAATATTCTGTAAATGTTTGTGGTTTTTTTTCCTTGATTGTTTTTCTAAAGAAGAAATTCTGGAAAATTCTGCCTTTTTAAACTGAAAAAAGACGCTGTGAAAATGTCATAATTATGGGGTTTTTAATTAGAAAAAAAAAGGAAGGCTGAAGGTGATTTTGTGCTTGAAAAAGTTCCACTGTTTGAAGTGATCGATAATTCTAGAAAAAAGTATACGGTGTTTTAAAATAAATTCATTACAAAATGCAATCCTTTAATAATCTATATACAAGTCGCAAATGAATTTCGCTTTATAAAAGTACTTTTCTGCCATGTGTCAAGCAAAAGGATATTTTAACAAAGACAAATCTGTTTCTTTTATTTTACCTTCTGCTGGTAGCATAACGAGCTTTAGATAATTTGGATTCATTATCTTATTATCGTTAATCGATGTTCATAGGTAATTACTCTGCGAAGATATTGAATTTGGAAACCATTAACATATCAGGTAATTTTACGAAAGCAAATTCCTACTTTTGTTTTTTAGTAGGTTACTGATTGGCATAAGAAAAACAAGAGACCAAATTTGTATGGCATTTATTTGACATTAAATGTCAAATGCAGTAATTTCCAAGTAAAGATGCCAGCCCTCTTCGTTATTTACACGAGTCAGAAAAGTTTTTGCCAGATAGCAAAACTTGTTATAAAGGCTAAAATAGAAATAAAGAAAAATTCAGAATTGTTTAAGTGTATGCATCAAAACAATTAGTCGAGTTTGAAGTCTGTCTGACAAATGGCAGGCTTTAAGACGAAACAAAAGCTTATTTTGTTGGAATATAGGTATTATTTGAGCACCTGTGTATTCCGTTATAATTTATTTTCCTGTTAACACAGTCCTAAATACAATAGAGGAGAGATTTTTCCAGATTACGGTTATAATTGCAGGTGAACAAGGTGATTTATGATAGATGCACTGGTTGCAGTGGTTAACGTTTGATTGGATGGAGCCATTAACTCCTGTTTTTTACTATCTGATAGAGAATTCTTTAGCAATTTTTCTCGAAAAAAAACTTATCTCAATTTGTTGATATTTAACCATTTTATGATCTTTTCAAAACAAAAAAGAATTTTTGAATAAGCCAGTTGCTCATGGGATTAGTTTTATCCAGCTATGATTTAGATTAAAGTCAAATGGAATTCTGAGCAATGCTTTGTCAACAAAACTACAGGAACCATATCAAATCGATTCTCAAAATGGCCTCCTTCAGCAGCAATACTCTTTGACAACAGCTCAGTAGAGTTCCAGTTTCCTGTCTTGTCTTGGGATCATTGAAGATGGTTGACATAAATCTGTCGTAGAGTCTGAGAAACATGTCAAAAGGGCATCCTGTATCAAAATTCTGGAAAGGTCAGGTAAAATTTTCGCTGAAGAGCCAAAGGAGCTTTTAGTGCTTCAATCCAAAAAGCCAGTTTCACCAAATGGATGCCTCTTGCAGATGGGAATTGCTCTAAAATGCAACTGAAATACAAAGAATCACCACAAACTACGTTAGAAGACCAATAGTGCCCGCAAAATTTACATAAAATGTTGAAATCACCGAAAACACAAGCCCATTTTCAAAGATAAATACTCATCTTTCTCAGATTCAATCCACGAGCCCCAAACTTAACGGAATACGGTGAGATTTTTTTGGAGAAAAATTTCCAAAAAGTTCTCAATCAAACAGTGAAAAACAGAAGTCAGTAGCTCCATTCAACCAAAAGTTACATAAACCACTGCAATTAGTGTATCTGCCAGGGGACTATTTGCAATCGTCAGAACCATTAGTCATATTTAAAAACGATTAGTTTATGATTATTTCGGTATGTACAGATATATTTGGATTTTACACGCAACATTAGGGCAGCGCTGCGCCTGTCTATCTTAAATCACTGGCTGTGCATTACAAGCTGAGAATGACGAAAATTCCAACAAAATCTTAGCCTTCGAAGCTTCAACTCATCTATTGATGTTTTATTCACTTTTTCGGGCGAGTTCTACCTTTAAAAAAATATATATTTTACCATTTATAAAACATTTTCTTCCACTTAAATAATATGAATGCATAGCTATGTTTTTTTTCTTAAAAACATCAGTTACTGTTTACAACCTTGAGAAAGCCGCTTACGTAATTAACATTCAGATTTTAAAAGCCTTTTTTAAAGCTTCTGTCAAACGTGTAAACGCGTTTGGGGAGAATTTCTTGATTAATTAATTTTCTTATTTTATTACTGCACCAGGAACATCTATTCCCACGGAAATAGATTCAATTTTCTTCACTAGACTTTATTAGATTTATTAGTAATTCCTTCAAATTTTATGCCTTGAAGCAGGTTTGTCCTGTTTATCCGTTTGTTTGCGTGGTGGGGAGATTTGTAAATCTCAAAAGGATTTGCAGATTATTCAGTTGTCTGCTCATCGCTCACTATATTACCGCCGAGTGTCGCTCGCGTCCTTTGTTTGGAAAATCTAAAATTATTATTTTTTTTTATTTTTTGTGAGCTCGGTTTGTGATGGAAAAATTGGAAACTGCAGCTTTTTTTGCAATTTCAAAGAAATATTAAAATCCTGAAGACAAGTCCCATAAAAATAATTTAAATGTATTAAGCGGATCCTGTCTTCGCGATCAAGATTTTAATAAAATAAACGATATATAAACTCAGTATTTTGATCAGGGTTACTCCCCTTTGGATGGATTATGCCGATTGCTCTGCGAAAAGAGAGAAGTCTAAGGGTTGCGTGGCACCTTAGCTCCCCTGAGCTATAGATAATTTAACAACTGGAGTATACAAATACAGAACCGACCTGAAGCTAGTAGCGTGGGGAAATTTGGTATCGGTTAAGCGAGTACCAACAGCCCTTTAACTCTTGTCCCCCATCTTTCTTTGTTCACAGGATCCGGGCAGTAATAATCTTATCCTGCAGGGATGGGGGTGGAGCAGCAGGCCACTCAACCAGAACCCCTTCAACAGACGAAGAACGTTTCCTTGGTGCTGAAGAGCTAACCTGTATATGGAGTTCAGTAGTGCGCGCCTGTGAAGTTCCCTTGACCGACCCCATCCACGACCTGGCAGTTCCGCTGCCTAGTTATTTACAATTTCCAAACGGTGCCATGGTTTCTTCCACTAAATATTTTTTTTTGAAAACCCAAAATTTTCGAGCAGTTATCGTAGAAAGTTAGAACCAGCGAACACCTAGTAAATTTACGGTGCTAAAATCATTAAGGCAAAGATCTGAACATTTATTTTCTAATTTAATTTATGGATATTATATTTAGCATTTCAAATAAAATGGAAAATAAACTTTGGTAATCGGTTTTAGTAGGACAAGTATTTTTTTATCGCATACTCATTTAATTCGATTTTTTCATTTTCCGAATTTGGCTCCATTGGGTCTAAGATGAGGTAATTATGTGCTCTTTTAAGGCCGAAAAATATGATTATCCATGGTCCATCGTCTGCCTGAGGTCAAATAGCGTTAAGTGTTGGCTCATCACCTGCTAATTACTGAGCCACTCAAACGATCTTTCATTTATCCCCTACGTCTGGAGTCCGGAGCTAAATACACTATTTAAAGTTTGGCGGAGGTGCCGTAATAGTCTACTGTGAAGCAAGACAGGTTTGTAGTTGCCCACGCGGTTTTTCACCTTGTATCTATAGAGTTGCTGGGCAGTGGAGTGGAGTACGGAGCTTGGAGCTCGCCGTCTCGCCAACAACGAGAGCACCGACGTCTACCGACTGACCGCCGTGAAGAGATGCGCTGACGTACACAGAGCTAATCATGGCGATCTTTATAGTGGCGAGACTGGCCATTGTTGAAGGTGATCGAACACGACACTCTGCGAGACAGTGCGCTGTTGTGCCAGGGCATTTACGCGTATAATAGTTCGTCGTCGATGTATTGTGCGAAGAACCGCATTGGGCGTCCTGATCATAGAGATCTGAGTAACCAAACCAGTACAATATACGTCTCCGGAGAAAAAAAGGAAAGCACCACAAAACTAATAAAGGAAAATCCAAGTTAAAGCAACTCCCCCCCCCCTTCTCAAGAATCCAGGCGAATAAAGGTCTAAAGCACATAAATCGATGACATCATTATAACAATTTTCCGAATTATTTATGTAACTTTTTATAGTCTATTATTTAATAAATTACCCGACAATGGCTCGGCACTCGTCGCTTCTTCTGCGCTTAAAGCAACTACTATTACAAGATAAATATTACAATATTTATTAAACGGGGTTAGACATCGTTTTAGTGTCTAGGGCGAAGGGTCTCGGATGCATTTTCATTAGGTGCAGCCTCTTCGCTCAAAAGTTGCAGTAAGCAGAAGATGTACAAAAAAAAAAATAAAATTATTCACAACAGTTTTCACGAGAACCGTCACAGAATCTTTAGATACATCGCGGGCACTTGTTTGTGTTTTGGAATACAAGCTATTTAAAAACTTGGCAAACTGTTTCTGCTTGACAGACACCAGACCTCGCCAGATTTCCATTTTATTTATCCTCCATCTCCCACCTCCTCACCAAGAGAGAGAGAGAGAAAATGCCGGAACTTCCATCCGATTCGTGCCATTGATGTCGACCACTGTCGCCTGAAATATACGTCCTTCGTTTTAATCCTACAACCAAAATCTATGTTTCCTAACATTAAACTGTGCCAATACTTTTTGACAAAAAACGAATTCTCCTTATTTAGTATTGGGGCCGGAAGTCCGGAAAATGGGACTAAAACTATTTGGGGTTATTACTACACTGCCTTTCTTCAAATAAGTCCTTTATTTCTTATCCTTTCTGTCTTTTTTATGTACACTATTAAACACAAAACTTTGGACATCGGGGGGGGAGGGAGGTGGGTCTTTCGTGTCCCATAAATAAAACGAGAACAGTAAATTGTATTCGTTGATCGTTAATCTAAAGAGGAAAATCGGTTTATAAATCACATTTATGAAATCTTTCTTCTTATGCTTTTCTTTTAATCGCATTTTTTTCCTCAGTTTTTTTTTTAAATAATCGGACGACTAAATGAAAATGATGGAGACACTTTTCCAAACTTTCCATCGTTGGAAATTCATTCGTGGCGGAGAACCGGTGACATCATCCAGCCGCGAGCTTCCTTCCGCCACGTCACTGCTGCTGCGCATGTCCACCATTGACCCAGCTTTAGAAACAACAACAACTCTGCGGAAAGCGGAAGGGGCTTCTTAATTTGGAAAAAAAAAAATGAATATGGAATCGCTGATTAACCCTTGTTATTTACGTTTCGATATATCACCTGAGGGAAATTAGTTTCTGTCATTTAACAGGATAGCGCGGACTACTGTTTGAGGTCGTCCTGCCTTCCGGGTCACCGGCCATTTCCGGGGTGAGGAGGGAATGCGAGGCTATGGCTTGTGCTGCCTACCCGTGGCAAAAGAAGAGGCTCTTATAACGAACTTACACGTGCCTGTCTGTGTGTAGGTCCATGTGATCGCGCGTGTGTAGGGAGAGAACAAACGGTGCACATCCGCGTAATCGATATGAACATAAACCGATATTCTTTGTAGACTGAGTTAAGTTTTTATTTAAGTAATTTGAATTATTACATGTATATGTTTATTTTTATTGGTCAGATAAAGAAATTACAGTTGAATTTAATTTATCAGTTTCACGATTAACGCGTTTGACCAAACTCGGGCGTGGATAAGTCAGGGTATCAGAACTGACGACTTGATTATTCACACAGACATTTTTAATGTTTGTGTGTGTATGTGTATGTATGACTGTGTGTGTAAGAGTGTGTATGTGTATGTATGTCTCTGTGTGTATATGTGAGTGTGTATGTATGTCTCTGTGTGTATATGTGAGTGTGTAAGAGTGTGTATGTATGTCTCTGTGTGTGTGTGTGTAAGAGTGTGTATGTATGTCTCTGTGTGTATATGTGTGTATGTATGTCTCTGTGTGTATATGTGTAGGAGTGTGTGTGTAAGCGTGTGCATATGTGTATGTGTGTGTGTGCGAGTGTATGTGTATGTATGTCTGTGTGTGTATATGTGTATGTAACGTTTGTTTACAGACTGTTGGTGGACGGATAAAATAAACACTAGAGATAATAATCCGAGGCAGAACAGCAAACAAAAAGCTATTCTTGTTTCACACACGAAGCGAGCGAAAAGATTCGTTCCTGACTGACTCGAGCTCGCTATTCTGATGGTGACGATGAAAATGTCTACTAGGATTCACCCCCAACTCTCGTACAGTTAGGGCGAAAACAACCCTAGCATTATAAAGATGTTTTATAGAAAAAATACGACAGCAAAAGCAATTAAACAGAGTCAAGTACGAAAACGTTCTCTGCTGAATACCAAATAAAAATGAGATTTCCGATCTTGTATTCTGTCGCTAATGCCCCTGTTTTCTGTTATATCGGGATTCTATCAGTTCAGGTTTTCAAACAGTTTTTCTTTTTTTTTACTTGTCGACAGCGCCACAAACGGCAAACTTCTGCAAACATTTGTCCACCATTTAAAATTATATATATATATATATATATAAAAGAAATTTTAAAAAATTGTGCAAAATAATAATAATAATAATAATAATAATAATAATAATAATAATAATAAATAATAATAATAATAATAATAATAATAATAATATAATAATAATATAACTTGTATTAGATTTTTAATTTCACGTGTGAAAAAACGCCTGGCGTAGCTCGGGAGAAGCAGATGGTTGGAGACTGGAGACTTCACTGACCAGTTTCTTCACAACGGCATCTTCAACTCCTTTCTTTTAGAAACATGTAAAAAAAAATTCAATAGAAGATTGTAAAGTGCAATATCAATTGGTTCCTCCAAAATTTGTCAAAAGAGAATATCGTCATCTTTAAAAAAATTTTTTCTCCTGTATATACTCATTCATTTTTTTAAAGTTTCTCTTACACGCTTTTTTTTTTAAATAAATGTATCGCGTACTAATTTTTTCTGACTTTGCTAACTAAACTTACTAGTTTCTTTAATGCAGCATCTTGTGCTTTCTGTGTATCACACAGGGAGATCTCTCAAACCACCGGATAACCCTTTCCCTGGTGACGTCATAGCCAATTATATGAAAATATATTTTCTCTTGAAATCTTTCTTTAAAATTTATCTTAATGTCAGTCTCAAAACATATAAAGAATTCTAAATTAGGTTTAAAGAATGATATACAAATTTAAAAAAAGTAATAATTTCTTTTAGGTGGTGGGGTTTGTGTATTCGAATCTTTTCGGGCATTTGCAATTTTTTTTTCCCTAAATATTTCAGATTAATTTCGAAGTTATGGCCCTTTTCTGTTCCCACCGCGTCTTTTGCTTGTTGCTTTTGTTTCTCTTTTAAGCGATAGTACTCGAATAGAGCTATTCCACCAGAACCGTGGAAGAAAATAGCTGTTAGCAGCCAATCGCTGTAATGTAAGCGACAAATTATGATGATGATGAGTGTGTAACTTATCCCGCATAATTCGCAAGAAAATACACTCACGTTTCCAGAAATTAAATTTGGAAACGTCGCTTATCTCCCTTAAACAACAACAAACACTGTGCATGGAAATAATCCGGTAGATTACTTGCGACCTTAAAACTGAGAATTCTCTTTAATATAATTTTTTTCTTATTTTTCCAATCATTGCTTTGTTATTGGTGTTAGTGATGTAGCAGCATTTATTCTTAGTTGTTGCTGTTATTGTTATTATTATTATTATTATTATATTATTATTATTATTATTATTATTATTATTATTGTTGTTGTTGTTGTTGTTGTTTTTGTTGTTGTTGTGTCTCTCAAACGTTTTCCCCTAACAAGTAAATGTACATTACTACCTACAAATCATCTGCTTCATTCCTAGCCAAATTTTATACACTTCATATCAATTTATTTCAAAAGTCTCAAAATAAGTTCAGATTACGACGTTTTGTGATTAAGGTTTGAACTCATCTAATTTCAAAAGTGTGTAAACATCACCAGTTTCTGCAGAAGGACGACGGGGGAGGGAGGCTGAAGGATGAAAATCCGAGAGCCATCCATACACCGCCATTACAGAGACGATATTTCTTTGAACTTCCCTGGTATAAAGTAATTAATGGCTCCGGAAGTTGCCTTAAACGGAGGTTCACGTTGTACCGTGATTTAACACGAATCAAATTTTTGCTGTGCTGTATATATATAATAATAATAATAAATTATAGATTAAATATAAATTTATTTTTTGTCATATTAACAAATATTTCGTTGTTTTTTACCCTTTTCAATCAATGAACTCCCCGGCCGTATTCTGACCGGAACTGCTCGTTGCAAGGCGACGCGCCAAGCGACATGTTGCTTGATGTTTACATGTGGTAGTCGGACGGGCTGCTTGGTTGGAATTGTCCGTTTCGCCGTCCCTCCCGTCCCAGCACTGAGCCAGAAGATGTTCCTGGTGACCCCTCTGTCAGCGCCGTCTGCTGCATCTGTTGAGACCGACATGAGTGACTGTAGCACATCTTCCCGTGACGGACAGCCGCTGTTGGAAGGAAGCCTGAGAATGACTCACGTACTGTAAGTAAGGCGGGACAGGGATTGTGTGAGGGGTGGGGGGGGGGGGGGGGGGGGCAGCCGTTATATGTTATAACCTGCTTATTTTATTTATTATTGCTGCTTCCGTAAAATCCTGTGGGGCTGTTAGTCCGGAAAGAGATGAGAACAGTTGTACGGTAGGCAAATAAGGATGCAGCGTTCGCAGTTTGTATCCTGAAGATGTCGTAGCTGTAGCCTTCTGCCTAATAATAATAATAATAATAATAATAATAATAATAATAATAATAATAATAATAATTGAATAACTGAAGGATGAACAGATTTAAAATGTTCAATGCTAATCCACTAAAGGTTAAAACTCAATAATAATAATAATAATAATAATAATAATAATAATAATAATAATAATAATAAGTGAATAACTGTAAGGGTTAACAGATTTAAAATGTTCAATGCTAATCCACTAAAGGTTAAACTCAATAATAATAATAATAATAATAATAATAATAATAGAATAACTGTAAGGGTTAACAGATTTAAAATATTCAATGCTAATCCACTAAAGGTTAAACTCAATAATAATAATAATAATAATAATAATATAATAATAATAATAATAATAATAATAATAATAATAATAAGTGAATAACTGTAAGGGTTAACAGATTTAAAATGTTCAATGCTAATCCACTAAAGGTTAAACTCAATAATAATAATAATAATAATAAACTATAATAATAATAATAATAATAATAATAATAATAATAATAATAATAATAATACAATATAATAATAATTGAATAACTGTAAGGGTTAACAGATTTAAAATATTCAATGCTAATCCACTAAAGGTTAAACTCAATAATAATAATAATAATAATAATAATAATAATAATAATAATAAAATAATAATAATAATAATAATAATCATGTTCTTCAATCCATCACTAGCAAAGAGAAAAAATCTAATGATTTATACTCAAATAAATTTGTGTGGAACAGGGTACAATCCTGAAAATTTTACAAGGGCATTTAAAAAAAATTTAATTGCATGATTTACTATTGGAAATTAAATTATGATTTTATTAAATCTCATATATGAATAAACGAAGGACTCCACCTCCACACACACACACACACACACACACGCACACATACACACACTGAAAACTCCATTTAGAATTTGGGCAATGAAGACTTAAGTTGTCAATAATTTACCACAATTTTTTTAATATAACAACAATTAAAGTGCACTTAACTTTAAAAAAAAAATATTTTAATGAGATTTTCCATAGTAGATTTTCATGCATAGACAGAACAGTGTATATTTTTTTAATGAGAGATTTCGAATAAAACTAAACATGTCTTTGAGGAAACTGAAATTTTTTGTTTTTTTTTTTTATTTTGTGAAGGAGTTATATTGTGATATCATTTTGCTTAACCCTCTCATTGGTTAAGGTTATATGGAAAGATTGCAAAAGACTCATTTTATTGAAATCAATATTACAAAATAATGTGCAATGATAAGTACAAACAATGCTATTTATTACACAAAGTATTTTGAATGTCATTCTTTCCATACTTGTAGTTTTCTTATTTCTAGGACCTGACTCTTAAAGAGGCTGCCCAGAAACACGACAGAATTAAATTAAATTTATTAGCACATATTTGTATTTTCATTTCTTCTCATGCAATCTTTGTATTCTTTGTTACACTTTAATACATTTTTTAAAAATTTTCACATCCAGTATTTGTTTTCTTTGATAGTCCAATAATTATTTGTTTTCTAATTTCCACACTTGTTTATATTCTCTAACAGATCATTATTATTTGTATTCTCATTTCCACAGTCCATATTTATCCTAGCTAAGGATATGTTGGCATAATCACAACTCTTGAGAGCCATTAACTGAACACACAGAAGATTAAAAAATCTCTTATTTGTGACAGGCACACTGTTTGTATTTTGACTCCTGAGAATTATAGGCACTCAAGCTTGTGATTTATTTGCAAATGCAATATTTCTACGCTGTTTTGTGTTTTTATATTTACCAATCAGTGATTGCTTAATTATCCCTGTTTAAAATTTGGCAAGTAAATACAATTTGAATATTTCTTTATTAAAGCAAGGTAATTTGAGTTGTAACAATCTAGTTGAAAATCTGTAGGTGTTTGTGTATTTTGGGGTTTGGCTAAGACTTAATGATATAAAATGAATGTTCCACGGTGCACATGGTTTATTGTTATGAACATTTTTCAAAATATTGAGTTAATTACACTCAGGAAGCCAATAATATGAATGATTTTCCTTCTATGTCAACCTTACAGTATTTGATAATCACAACAGTCTATAGCTCAAATATAAAGCTATTAACACCATTATATTTCTCTTTTTTAAAAATAACCTATAGCTTCCTACTCAGAAAAGTTTTGAATAAACTCTAAGTTAATTTTTCTGTTTCTATAAACTTTTTAAAATTTGGTTTTGTAATTTTTGGCTAACTTACCATGGCAATTTTAAACTGGCAATGTTTGTTTTGCAGGCAAGAAAATATTTCATAATCCTTTGTATCCATCTAACTCATGTTTAATCTGTCTTCTTCTGCAAAGAGTGTTGTCTTTAACTATAAAACCTGATAAGGTTGTGTTCCTAGCGCTTCCATTTTCAGGAGGAAATAGGAAGTTTCTACTAGAACAACTTTGGGAAACCAAAACTGATTGATTAGTAAAAGCAAGAAGAAATAATGCTATGAGAGGTTCATCAAACCAAGTTGATCTTCATTTGGGATTGATCTAAAGTCTTCAGCCATGCTTCATGTATCATTGTCAATTTTGGATTACTGTGTTAGACATTGCCACTTACTATGTGTCTGATGGCATGAAGGAATGCCATATAATTATACTGATCATCTGATAATTAAGGAATCTTCCCACAATGTAGTGCTTTGTAAACCAACATAATGCTCAGCTAGATTGACTGTCGTAAAAAGTTGCTAGTGTAGCTAACACAGACTGGACACTACAGTATTTACAATTTAAGAAAAAGGGTAGATTGAGCCTTTGTTTTCAGAGCTTAACCTTTCAAAACATTGCATTATGTGAATATTTCCTTAGTTCGGTTCTGCTTCTTTAATTAGAAAAGAGAAATCTGAAAATCTAACAAATTTTTTTTTTAGATGATTTCTCTCTAATTTAAACTGTAGGTAGTTTGTCAGAGGATTGAATAAAAAGCAAAGTTACTGTCTATGCATTTTAAAGATTAATCTTTCACAAGAAAAATTCACTAGTTCAGCCATAACATTACTAAATCTGAAAGGATCTGAAAGCATCTGTCAATATGCACCACCTATGTAAAGCTTGTTTATTTAAATTTAGCAATAACTTTTTCTTATAGTATGTGTTCAATGGAAGGTTAGCAAGTACTGTTCAAATTAACTTCTGGTTAACATCACCACAATGCTTTTTTGGCCAGGTTTCATTTGAACTATCCTCCTAGTATCAACCAAATTGGCCTGTTATATCTGCTGGATCAGTAAAGGCATGTAAAGTCTATTTCACTAGGACATTTACTGACATTTCATAACTGATTTAAGCCTGAAAGTATCTAAAACACAACCTAAAACCTTTATGAACATTTTAAATAGTTTTATTATTATTTTTCTTTTAGCATTATCTTATCAAAATTTAACAAATAAGTTCACAAGGTAACAGTGCAAATATTTTTCATAAGAGTTGCCCCTGATTCATGAAATGATAACAATTTAAATTATGCGTGCATCAGGCAGAATGGTATAAAATGGAAAAATAACAAAAAATAACAACTGCCTATAATTATGTAATAAATGTAGAATTTTCTAAATACATGCGACATTGTTCCATTTGTTTTAGTTTAATTTTTTTATATGTCAGGTTCGTGCACTTGACATTTATTTTTTTCGCTTTTATCGACAATTTTGTTATAAAATCACCCACGTTTCAGCAAACATTTTCTGTTCTCATTCTCAGGGAAGCGCTGATTGTAAATGTTGGGTTTTGTGAAGGTAAATTTTGTTAACCTCAACTTTGGTGACATTGCTGGTCTTGATACTAATGAGGAATTGTTATATTTTTGTCACAGGCTGGATTTGAATTTGTTTTTGTTTTTTTTTTTCAGCTTTATTTAAAATAAACATGTGTCCAACTTTACAATGGTATTTTTGACACAGCATTTCTACACATTTTTATGTAAGCAAAGATTGTATGATTATTACTGAGATCTGAGTGTGGACAGAATATAAGGAATATACAACTGATATCAAAAAGTTAAAATTTCAGCAGGTTCCCTAAATCTTATATAAAAAGTCCACTAGCACTACCCAGTGGGATTAGTGCCAGGAATTAAAATTTTCGTTTATTCCTGTTCACTCTCTCTCTAACCATCTGGCAATTCATCATCAGTATACTAAAAAGCTTTACCGCTTCTAGCTTCAGCAACCTTTTAAGTCTCGAATTATACAAAATTTTATTACTGAGAAAAAAAGTTTAAAATTGCAGATTACTTTTTTATTTTTAATTTCTAGTTCTTTCTCTTAAAAAATTTTAAAATTTATTATTATTATTATTTATTATTATTATTATTATTATTATTATTATTATTATTATTATTATTAAGATAATAACAAAAGGTTATTAGCTACTTCATCACTTTTGGCTGTTGTAAAAAATACTTGAGAGACAAGGTGGAAAAGGGGGTCAGTCCACACGTGATAATCTGGAGTCTACGGTACTGAGTACATCTAGTGGTGAGGTTAGCAATGTCTGGGTGCCCTTGCTAACTGGTAAACAGGTTTAGATATCCCAAAAAATTATATTTAATTGAGCAGATGCTTTGGTGTTGTAGGGAGGTAAAAAAATTTCCCTACATAAAAAATGTTGAGGATTCAGGACCAGTTTAAGCTGCTTGTAAAATTTAAAAAAAAAACAAACAAAAAACATATAGTTCTTTTCACCTCAGGATTAAACCTTGCTGATGAGGTTCATGACAATTCTATTTCTACTAATAAATTTCCTGATTTAACTTCCTCTCTTTTATCATTTAAATTTCTAAAACTTTATATATTTATGATGTTTAAAGAACTTCTTTTCTAAACAGCTTTGATGTATATTACAGAATGGTACATGAGTCAGGTGGCAGACAATCTCCACAGTGAAAGGTAGACTGTAAATAAATGCAGTATCTTAAAGGTGTGTAAACACATTCCGTAAGTCACCTGGTGACGACCTGAACATGCTCACTGGAATGTTGGCTGATATAAAACAAACTTTATTGTGACTGATAAAACCACATGCTTATCTTTTGTTCATTTTTCAGCGAATGTAAAAGTGATGTTATGTGCTGTCAGTTTAACATAGATGGTCAGCTTTTGGCTGTGGGTTTAGCAAATGGCACTATCAAGGTGAGTCTGCAGCAAACCTGGGTCATGAGAGACACGTGCAGAATGGCAGAGGGGCTGGGACAGTTTAAAACACACATGAAAATGATTCCAAAACAAATGTCTGGTTTATTTCTAAAAATATATATCTTCTCTCTCATGTCAATTCTCTGATGTGGTAAAAGGTTACAGGAATAGATTGTGAAGATTACTAAAAATATCTTTTCTTAATATTTAAAAAAAAAAAAGTAATTTATCTTATGTTTTAACAACTCTCTGAAAAAAAAAAAACACTTTAAGTTGTGGATTTCTTTTCCCAAAATTTGGATGACTGTGCTCAGGTTTATCTTGAAAATGTCTGTTTTTTTCTGTAGATTTAAAAGAATTTCAATAAAAATGTCTATTCCTAGACAGAGAAATAGCTGCCCCTCCTACTTCCTGTGGCCAAGTGTGATTGTTTTAATTTTTACAGAAACAAAACCATTCTGTTATGAAGCTAAAAGGTGTGCTTTACATTTTACTGATTTGTACTGCATAATTTTCTGGGTAGAAAGTTCATTTATGTTACTTAGAGGATCAGAAGATTGACTAAGTTTTATTTTTCATTTAATTAAGGTTTAATCTTGGAGCAGTTCTCTGTTCTATTCTATAACTATAATAAAACACTCAGCAGTAGCTTTAAACCGTGTACATTATGACATTTATTGCTATAAATTGCTGAAGTATAGGATCCATCAATAAAATAATTCATAAAGCATAAAGGAGGATATTTCAAAGAAAAAGAGTGTGATATTTCACTGGTGAAGCCACAGTTAAGATCACCAGTGTGTGTGTGTGTGTGTGCGCACACTCATGAACAAACATCTAATGCAATTAAAAAGTATCAGGAACACTGGCAATAGAAATTATTCTCTTGGACTCAGCATACACATTTATTGCACAAGGAACAAATACTGTACACTTAAAATAAGTCTGTCATTTCATGTTTACTTTTCACTTCATTCCATTCTGTACTTTAAAGTTTTATTTTATAAATATTCCACTAAGGCTGCATTAAAATGAAAACAAAAAGTGTGTTATGCAATAAATCTGAAAGCAAAAAACATTATACAGTATTAATAATTAGCAATAGCAATTCTTTTCTTTTGATTTTTATCATATTTATACATTAGAATTGATTTTATTTTAGTTTACTTATGTGTTTTGTACAGCAGAATCTTCTTGTTATATAGTAGGGTTATATCCATAGTTAAGCTTGTGAAGTTCAGTTTGTATTTATCCTTAGTTTCTATTTTAAATTGCCCAAAAGTATCTTTAGTTTCCTTTGGATAATAATATTTTTTAGATCTCTTTACATCATACAGCAAGAGTTTACTAATTGAGTCAACTTGTATTTAAAGCTATATGAGGACTGTTTGTTATGTAGCTAACTTTTAAAAATGTATTAATTTTTTTTTTCAGATCTATAGTACAACATCAGCTACATGGCTTCACAATTTGTCAGATCCAGATACACTCAAGTACCATCTACCAGTAACTCAAATCAGATTCAGAATCTTCTCTCTTGAAGAAAAAATTGAAAACTCACACATATTGATAGCAACCTGTAAGTAGATATTCTGTTTAACTGGGAAGTAGGAAAACCTGAATATTCTTGTAAAACATATATAGTTCATAAATATAATATACCAGTCTGATAATCTGTGATCTTAAAAAAATAATTATTAATGTAAACATCTGACTATAATTTCACCTAATTTTTGCATATTGCTCTATTTCATTTTATAAATGATAGACTATTGAGTCTTCTGACTGTTATGAAAATCATATTTATTAACCAATATATGCTATCCCTGGTCTGACATAAAAGTGCATCTTTTATATCTCTGCATGTGCTAGAGTCTCACACAGAGTGTGTACATGAACAAATCAACTCAAACCATTTTCACTTAAATCAATGCATTGAGAAAGTTCTTCTACAACATTAGGTGCTGTGGACTCTGTTGATTTATTCTCTCCACCTTTTCTATCTGAAAACCATTAAGGACCCAATTATGAAGGCACAGTCATGATGAGTATACGCCACCTGTTTGTTAGTAGGGCACCTTAGTTCTTTCTACAGTGAATTAGAAAAGAAAAGTTGGTGTGGGTGGTTATGAACTGTTGCAAATGGCACTCTTCAGCTCACAGAGGGTTGTAAACCTTTAGAAATGACAGGATCAACAGAGACAAGAGATGACGACGACATAAAGAGCAAGTGAGAAAATAATGGCTATCATTAAATATAACATGGAAACCTACGATATATGCAGAATTAAGGACTGTAATCAATCTTCATTTTGTTTTTTTTTTAGTAGCCATAGAATTAATGTGAAGGATCAGAAGAAACAATGAAGTTCTGTCTCAGCATTGTTTCTAAAGAATCTGCAGTTTTTAGCCTTGAATTATTATTATTATTTCTTACTAATAGCCATTCATTGTAATTATCTCCTCAAACATATATTTGATTTTTGACAAAGTTTGTAATAATTAAGTAATTGCCTTTGTTTTTTACTATTAAAAAAAAGAAAGTTGAAACATGTATATGAAATAAAATGTTTGATTGTTTTTGTTTTTGTGTTATGCATGAATAGCATTTCCAGGTGTTGTGCTTCTGAATAACTTTTACTTTTAAAAAGAAAATAATGTATGTCTGTCATCCACATAACTAAGGGCTACTGTTGTCTTGAATGAGATGTAGAAATAACTTGTGTAAGTTGGTTGGATGAAGTGAAATGAACCTAAAAGATTTCTTTGTTTCAGATGCCTCAGGTCATGTCAAATTTTGGCACTACACCTCAGGGAGATGCCTACACACACTTCAAGAAAACCGACAAACATTAGCAATTGCTTTAGACCCCAGCAAAACAAAATTCCTCACAGCTGGAGCAGATGCTTTGATACATGTCTATGATCTTCAGAAGAAAATCAAACTTAATACCTGTGAGGCCAGGTAAAAACAATCTATAAACTTTCCATGTTTTCCAAGTTTGTTTTTGAACTCATCTTATGTTTAAAGTTTTTGTGGCATTTTTTTTGTTTATAATACAAAGAAGGCTTTTAGGCAGACAAATAGAAAATACTATTTATTATGAGTGATGTTGTTAGGACTTGGTGAAAGGAATGAATTCAAGTTTATAAACACAAATATTTTTCTTCTTTTCATCAGCTAGGTATTAAATAAGAAAGTTGATCTGTTAGCATTATGATTGTAGGAAAGTGGAAGAAACTGGCAGTTGAAATAAATAATGCTGGAAACACTTATATAATTCTAAAAATTATGGTATATTTAAATTTTTACAGATAGAATGGATTTTTACCTCCTTTTATTTCCTGAAGTCAAAATAAGCTAAATACAGCATAAGCTTTGATTATCATAAATTAATAAAGCTAAGATGTTACTATTAGGGAAAACTTTTCATCTTTGTATTCATATTCTTTAGGTCTATAGAGAAAATAATTATACTCTAATTTTTGCATACATATATATTTCATTACATTCTAACATAGACTACAAAACTGTTAATTCCTTAAATAATTCCTCACCTGAGCAGATAAATCTTTTGCATAAAGGCAATCAGTTTAGTGTAGTGGTTACAAGGAAGTAAGAAGCTTTTATGTTGTTTCAAGTTCCCCTGGGAAAGTATTTATTGATCCTGTGAATTAATCAATTTTTGTCTTTACAGTGATTCCAAACAACTGATGGATGGACATCGTTTCCGAATATTCACTGCTCAGTATCATCCATCCTTGCTAAATATCTTCATCTCAGGTGGCTGGGATGACACTGTGCAGGTACAGCAATATTCAGTGTATTTGACTTTGTATCTTTGTTGTGGAGACCAGACTGCTGACTTATTAGTTTCAAAGAAACACTAAAGCTGATACAATAGTTGACTGAATAGTTGGAAATGTTTTCCTGCAGCGCTGACACCAGTATAAAAATCTGAGTTTGTTCATTTCTTTCCCTTAGTTTCTTATGGATAACCTTTGGGCATTTTTCATAAATTTAGAATTATGTGCTATGGATACTTTATATAACATTTTGAAACCTTAGACAATCTGTAGCTGATGAAATTGGCCAGGGGATACTAAATGAGTCTCCAAACTATATAATATTCTGCATTTTTTGTAAATCTCTTTTGGAAACTGATCTGTCTGGAAATATCCAGAACTGTTAGTTTGAATAGAAGTACTTTCATTAAAAGGATTAATTTTATCATAAAGCTGACTGCACTCAGTCCAGTAAAAATGTGACTATTTTGTTAAGTAGGACTGCCTTGAGACTGGGAGTTAGTTAACAGTGATTATTCTGATCTGAAAAGAGGCACCTCATTTTCTGAGAGAGTACTTACCTGAAAATGAGATCTGTAGACAGTTGCAAATTTCTTACTCTTATTGCTGAAAGGTGCATAAGGGGAAGCGATTAAAAGAAAGAGTTATTTCCCTTTTATCGAAACAATTAAAGAAATACAAAAAATCATCAAAAGCTTCCATTATATTTTCTTCAGTGAAACTTATTTGTTGACACATTTGTTAGGGTATTTGAAATTGTTTACCAATACCAGCTTTACCATATTTTAAGTAGGTATTAGCACTGTCGTTATTTAACTCTGTTATAGGTTTAGAATGGGTTTCTGAAGTGAGTTTTAGCGTTAATAACCTAAAAGGAAAACGGTTTGTTTTTTGTTTTTTTCTTTTTGAGAAATGGCAACTTATCTAGGGGAGATAACTGAATTTAGTAAGTTTGTGACGTTTACGCATTTAACACACACACACAACAGCAACAAATGTATTTGCGTGGGAAAAAACATCTGTGATGCATTCATTAAAGAAATAAGTTTGAGGTTTCTGATACTTACTCTCACTCGCCAACCACTTGTTTTTACAGGGTGGGCCCCTGGTTAGATAACAGGCTCCAGGTGACTTAGGTAAATACACACCTGGTATAAAAAGCTAGCGAAGATCAAAGAAAACTGTAAAATCTATAGTCATTTGAATATCTGTGTTTAATAAACTGTTTGTTGTCAAGGAAGTGTACCTTGACAACACCATGTGCCACCAGGGGGAAATACCTTACCCTATTTTCAAACTTTTAAACTTAATAAAGGGGCTAAGGACACTCAAAAATGTATCTAGGAAGGTTTAATTTATTTCCTTTTTTTAATAGTACTGGGACGATAGGAAACAGCATGCCATCAGGTAAGGATCTCAACTAATTCAGTAGATATCTTCAGTATGTGACAAGAAGTTTACTATTCTGATATCAGTCTAGTTAGCTGACATTCTGGTTGTACGAATCTAGTACCTATCTGAGATTATTTAATAATGAGTGTGTTATCTTTACGAGATATACTGTACAGAATATTTGTAATTGCACTTGCTGAAGCTGTATTTAAAATAAGGCCAACTTAAGAAACAATGTTTTGTAGCAGATGATTGTTTTATTAAATAAAATCTTATTCTGGGCAGCCAGTGGCCTAGTGTTTAGACTGCTGGACTACCCATGTTGAGGTTGGAGCTTGATCCTTGGTCAGGGTTGGCTCGTTTGGCACACACCCCAGGCATAGTTTCTCCTTGTGACTTTTCTCCAGGTATTCACTTTTTTCCCAGATCTAAACATGGAAAGTTCTGGTAAGGATTTCCCTACTGAAGTTGACAGTGGTGCAGGATAATACACTCTATTTAGCTGATAACTGGGGCACTATGATCCCTCACTAGGCTAGTTTCCCATGTATAAACTGGTAGACTAGCACCAAAAAAGAATTTGTTTAAAGAAGTTATTATTAACTTTTTGGTTTGTTTGTTTGTTTTGAAGAAATGTGGCTTTGTACATAAAATGGTTGTCATATCTTGAATAGAGAAAAATCTCCATCCATCCTGCAAATATTTTTCTGAGGTGTCTCTTTGTAGTTGTCTTTGCTCATATCATACACATTCTTACTCCTAATGATTGTTATTTATCAATGGTAGACTAGCACTGTCTTTTAAGCCAGAAGATCTGCCTTTCTTAATTGGTATTAGTTTTAACTAGTGGTGGTTAAAGTGGAAACTTGAAGCTGTCCCCAGTTTTTCTCTCACTTTAACCCTATCAAGGGTTTAGTTTATTAGTTACAAGAAGACAGGAATCCATTATGTCTTATGCAAGGGGCCACAGGGAAGAGAAATGGCCATCAATGCAGTTTTAAATTTATTTAATATTGTCAGTATTAAGAACTTTTGCTAGTAGTCTAATTTACTTACTGACAGTTTTGTTACTAACATAACCACACCAGAATCTTAGCTAATTTGTAATTTGGGTCCCTAGTAATAGTAGCTGTAGATAGCTGAAAAAATTTGTTCTGTTACATGCTCAAAACCTTTAGTTATTTTGAAAACATCTGTTAAGTCTCCTTTTAAAAATCCAAAATTCAAACTTGTTAGATCTAATATTTTTAATCATTCAGTGCATTCCAAATGCTTAAGACTTGGATAACATTCTAGTGAATCTGTGTTGAACTCTCATATTCAAGATGTGCATGGGTCAAGGATTGATCCTCCAGGTAATAACTCTTATATTTCTGAGATTTTGGTTAACAGTTATCCTTTGATCTTTTTCTGGAACTTAATTTTCTACTTTAGTGTCTCCCATAAAATAAGGATTATAAAAATCTCTTTTAGCTATTTAGATAATTTTACATTTTTAGCATTATCCATTTTTCACTTTACTAGCATATTTAAATTATCCAGTTTACCTGAAAACTATTTATATCTTTTTTAAAAATATTATTATTACAATTTGTATGAGTTGCTTATGAAAGATAAATGACCAGTATGTTAAAGCCAAAGTTCAGAATCTGGCTAGTGCTCATAATGGCTGTATGACTTGGCCAGTGTTCATAGTAATTAGAAAAATTAAGAATTTCAGGCTTTGGCCGGTCACTATTAACGCTGACCAAACTCTGCTGGCCAAACATCTATATCCAGATTGATCTGAGTCATTTCGTTGTTTAATTCATGAGACTGTAGAAGACTCAGTTTGAAATTAACAAAGAGACGTATTCTCTCATGAAGCTGTGAACTTGACTGATAAAGCTAAAAAATCTTTACAAAATTAGATGTTGTAATCGTATGCATTTGTATTATAGAAAATAGTATTGTATTTTTTAAAATACAACTAAAGACTGATTTAGTTTACAGAAAGAAAGTGTGAGAAGAATATTTTGTACAGACTAAACTGTTGTGGCACTTCAAGCTACTCACAACTTTACACTTGCATCTCTGTATTACATTTGAGTGGTCGTGAGCACTTTGTGTATTCTTGCCCTTCTGTTAGAGATTGACTAGATGCCCATTGATCCGTTTTCTTTAGAGACTGATTCCATAGCCACTAGATTTTCTGTACAAATTGTGGGTTCACTTTGGGCATAAAGTTGTTTTAACATTCCATGTTCAATGTAAAGCTTGTAGAAATTGTCGTCATCAGCAGTGGTGATCATAGCCAATATCCATCTAGGATCTTCCTGGCCTCGATCTACATCAGGTACTCATACTCTAACAGTCTCCTACTTTCACTGGTGGAAACTTGGAGTCCATTATTTTAGCATTTTTGGACCCTGGCTGGGCAAACCAGTGAGAGTTTCAATGTATTTCTTTTTAATTTTATTTTCTTATTGTAAAGGATGCACACCTTTTGGAGCCATATCCCTGTCTCCTCACCAGAGGACACTATGCAGATTACATGGGCATATCTGCTGCTCAGTAAACTGTGACGTCTATGATTTGAATTCTTTTTCATAAACTAAACAGTAAGAAATATTTTTTGTTGTCCTGTGGCATGATTTGTATGGCTGATTTAGGAGTGATTTCATCTTTGTCAAGTTCATTCTCTGTGTTACTATTTCCAGCACCATTTTGATTGGTCTGTTCTTGTTGGGTTTGAGGCTATTTTTGCATCTCTCTCTCTTGGCTCTTCCTAAATCCTCTTCTGTTTTTAGATTGGTGATGACTTCTTTGGGTAAATATAAAGTAGACAGACCAACTTTTATTTTACTTTATAGCTGATCATGGCCTCAAACAGAGTTTGTTGCATTCCTTTGATTGTAGGCTTCATTTTTCATCATCTAAATGAATTAAAGGCCTCAACCCAGTGTGATGAGTTGTTCATTGCATCCAGGTTGTCATCACCTTTTGGAGGTCTTGGTTCACTCCACAGACCCTTTACTTTGACCATGGTAAAGCTTCCCATAAAAAATTGTCAGTTCTAGCCACATTTCAGAGAGCTCTCATTGACAATTTGATTTGAAATTCTCTGCCATTGTGAGATTGTAATACGCTGGGTGTGCTAATGATAGTAAAGATGTACAACTTCATCACCTCTTTTAGATTTCAGTTTTTGCAAAAGAAATAACCGTACTCCCCTTTTGGGGTTAGGGTTATAAAATGCTGAAGTTGACTTGGCATCTTGTGTTGAGTTTCTTAAAAGTCATGGCTTTTTGACATTAGACCATTGTTGAGCATCGAATTTTTTTGTTGGTAGATTTGCAAAAAACAGATATAACATAAATACTTCATTTGTGACATTCTTCTATTTGAGTTGTTGTTGTTTTCTTGTGCAAGTATATCCACCATATCCAATACTGATGTGTGTATCATGGATATTGCCCATAATTATTAAATTTTTGCTTCACCAATTTTTCATTACCACCTACAACAACTACATCAGATTGATGATAACCAAGTAGCTCCTATGTTGCATTTGCTTCTTTCACTTCTCTTATGAGTTGACAGTAATCGCTTTCAGAAAAAAAATCCTTTATGTTATCACTTTGTTTGTTAGATTCCATTTTATTTCCATCATCACTATTAATTATATTATCACCCTAACTCTCAGACACCATTGTTAAACAAAAGAAAATTAAAGAAAGATTAGATGGGAGAGTTCAAAACAGTTTGAGCATACACAGTGTTTACTACACATGCATTAGCTCATTGCACGTGTGTAGAAAAGCGTAAGAGAATAATACATCAAGAAATTAGTTTTGGCCAGCAGTGCCTGGGCATTACTGACATTGGACAGCCAATGTTTGAAAGACTTTATTTCTAGTAAAAATTTAGGACATTAGCCTGTTGATTTGGCTAGTATTGACAATAGTTGGCCATTATGAATCCTGGCTGGTGAGTGTAACATATTATTTCTAATATATATATATTCAGATCTTTTAGGAAATATTTTTAAGGAAGGCTTCAAAAATGTAGGAAAAAGAAAAACTAATGAATTATGTCAGGTATCATTTTAGTAAATAAATCTTTGATTTTGTAATCAGATTGTAAATAGAATAAATTGCTAGCAAATTATTTGCTAGTATAATTTTTAACTTGTGTAAGATTTTCCTCTTGTTTCCTTCAAGTTAACTAAATTAAACTAAACTATTAGGATGTCCCCTTAATCAGTGTAACAAAGAGAAATGTCAAATTATGAAGATTAAATGATGTAGGATTCACAGTTGATTAATGATGAAGGAGTCTTGAGATTTAAAAAGGAACTTTTATTTCACTTTTGATTTTTAGTGTTTGCTCTTAGCTGCTACCTGATTCATAAGTGTATATTGAGTAGTGGAATAGAGACAATGTGTACAAATAGAAGTATGGATTCTGTGGTACCAAGTCTATTTCCTTAAATATGGTGATTTGCAGAATTTCATAAGTTAAGAAAATATATTAAAAATAAATCAAGTGAAGAATATACAAAGTTTCTATTGCATTGCATTAAAATAACTGTTATTTTCAAATTGACAAAGAATTGTTAAAATATAATGAATATTCAAGGAGAAAAATCCCGGAGTATTTTTGCATTATCATTGAAATGCAATGTTAACATGATAACCATACAAATTAAAAAATTGTGAATTTGCATATCCTAGGTTGAATACAAAAGATATCATGTAACTTCTTTTATGTTGGCTTGAAATGCCAGATGTTTTTACTCACTTCTTTACTTAGGTTACCTTATTTGCATATTGTCTGATTATAAATATTAGGCCTTGCAACTATATCGCTAGGCCTAGACAATTTAATGGGGAACTTGTGTGCAGTAGAATAATTAGTGTATGATCTGTTAGAATGACTGCACTGTACTGTCTCGTACTATTGTAATTCAATTAGAGTATTTATTATTGTTACTGACCAATGATACCAGCAGTGAGTAAAGACACTTTTTAAAGAAACACTAAAATCTACCTAATATTGACACACAATGGTCTTTATTTTCTCTGGCCATTCTTTTAATATACTTTTAATTGCTTAGACCCAGATATTTCAATCCTATGCTTGTCTGACCAGAGTGCATTGTGCCATTGCTTCCATATATAGTTCTGCTGTTTTTTAGCCCATCTAAGTCATTTTATTCCTGTTGCCACATCTAACCAGGTGCTTTAAATCTGCTGCTACAGCCAACCAGTCCATCTTCTGTTAAATGGGTTTTGGTGGTATGAGATTCTAACTTGTGCGTAGATTGCCAGCAGTTATTTGGCTACCTGTCAAAAAAGGGTTTGCTCTACACTTCTGAACCAACAACCTACTTTCCCATTCCATAGTGTTTTTTTTTTTTTTGTCCTTGGCTTTTAATTCATGGTTGAACCAGTAGGCTTTGTTGTATAAATTGCTGTTCACATATCATTTCATAGTTTTATGGAAGGAAATGATAGATAACATTGTTTCAGGTAGAATTTTGCTTTTTAGGAGCTATTTTCATCTTTCAAACAAAGCAATAGCAGTCATCAATAATAGGGGGGGCATTAATATTCATACAAAGCTTAGTGTGAGCTAACAACTGTTCAGGTTAGTGGTAAGAGATATTAGCAAATGAAACCCAATAATGTGCTTTTAATACAAATTAAATTTAACATTAATGGAAATAACTTGGGTCCAGTGGAAATATTGAAGTGATAACAACATCAAAATTAATGATTTATATGTTCTGATAATAATTCATCAAATTGTTGATGTTTTCCTTTTCTCCTGGGCTGATTTTTGTAAAATGGCTCCTTAATTTTGAACACTACTGTTTATCACTGACATTTATTATTCCTTTCATTTCTAAAATTACTAATCACAAATTATTATATGATCATAAGAAATAAGTAATTAAGGATTGGTATATTAATACTTTTGAGACTGCCTTATTGTTTTTAAGTTCTTTTGAAATGAGAATTGAAATGTAGTGATCTCAGAACCTATACAGATGTCCTGCAACACCATCCACAACTTTGATGCACAGTGTGACATCATATGAGACTATCTACATCTATGATGTACAGCCTAGCATCATACAATTCTGTATAATAATATCCATCAGATTATTTTTGCAGGTTAAACAAATGGCTATTTATAGTAAAAATAAAATATTCATCAGTTTCCACTTAAACAGGCAGCATTTTGCAACAAAACTGTTGCAAACTTTTGGAATTGTAACCCATTGAGCTACTAAAGTAACTATGGAAAGTTAAGTATTTTTAGTGAGAAATATCAACCATGTTTGTTCGGTTCATTTTTTTAAAAGATAAAGCATTTAACTCTATGAAGTTAGAAGAGTGGTATTGTTACAGTGAGACTAATATGGCAGTTTGTCAAATTTCATAGGAGAATAAGTGGCCCCACATCTGTGGAGCTGCGTTTAGATATTGATCCTGTCCATGATCACATCCTCACTGGATCCTGGAGGAGGAAAAATGTGCTACAGGTAAAGATGACCTATTATTATTATTATTATTATTATTATTATTATTATTATTATTATTATTAGTTTAACATTTTCTTTTTCATGCAAGAAGTTTACATTTTTCTGTGGACAGCTGCTTAATTTAATGTTCATTTCTATGAAATTCTTCATGTTTTGGGATTTAAAAAATCTCCATTTTCATAATCACATTTATAATTATGCATATAAAAGGATATGGCGGCTCTGATTGTACCCTGTCTGAGTTATTTTGCAAATAAAATATAGATGAGTTTTTTTTTAATGTGGTCAGTTCTTTAGAACTATGCAGTTCTTATTCTATGGAAGATGCTTTAGATCATTAAAATCTGCGTGATGCTTTTGTGTGACAGTTTTTACAGAAATCGCTGAATTAAATTAAATTTTGTGCAGTTGCACAGTAATTTCATAGTTGCATATTTTTTCCAAAATACAAGAATAATTACTGATACCAGGCAAATCTCATGATGGATTATTATTTAAGCCGATAGTTTTAAAAAAATTTTTGTATGCAAAACGCATTTTACCAAAATACTTACTCATCTCTGTGTTGGTAGATCTTTTGTCTAATAAGAAGAATTTGTTCAGCACTTAATTTTCTGTTCCTCAAAGAGTCTTATTTTGGTACCATTTTGTAGATTAAGGTGTAAAACTACTGTTGTGCTAGTGGTATTCTCTAGGGAAAAAGACTGTTTCAAAAGAATGCCTCAACCTACATAATAGCTCTACTGCAGCTGACTACAAGGAATCAGTTGTGTTTCTTTTATCCTCCACTAGACTTACTTAACCAGTTTGTTTTTGTCCTAAATCTCTTACTTTGTTAAAAATCGGATTTCCATAATGGAGAAAGTTGATCTCCCTCTCTCTCTCTCTTCACATTAATGTCTAGTCTATTTATAGAGCAGCTTAGAGTTAAATGACTGACATAGCTGACTACTGGACCCTTTTATTACCAGATATGGGACTTTAATACTGGACGGAAGATTACAGATGTACCAGAAAATCCTCTGAAATCTTCCATGGTGAGTTGGCTTAAATTTTAGTGTGGGTTTCACCGGGTAATTTTTTTAAGATAGTTACATACAATATTTATTCATTAAAGCTGCTGTTTAGTTGAAAAACAAGCAAACAAAAACACTAAATAAATAAACATGGTGGTTGAAAATCTAAAATGACGATTTCTTGGTAACCTAGAATTGACTTGAAATCATTGTGTTCATTAAAACTGACATTTCTCTCTATATATTAACATTTTTTTGAAAAAATTGCAAAGAATTAGAATACTGTTTTTGTTTTTTGTTGTTTCTTTGTAAAATATTTCTAAAAATTTAAGAAACAAATTAGAAAGTTCATCAATAACAATTTATTATAATGTGTAAATACTGATTACATACACAAGGTATATGATATGCTTATGATAAAGCTTAATAGCCAAAAATTATTATTTCAGTGAGCAATCTTGGTGAAAGACAAGAATCATGGAAACAAAAGTATATGGTGATGTTTGATCTGTTAAAAGTGTACTTATATATACTTTTGCTTTTTCTATTATTTCCATGCATTAAATGCAGCAACAGCCAATGTAATTTGGGTGTTCCACTGAATCAATGCCGAGTTATCTAGTGAGTTTTTTTTTAAAATGTAGGCTTTGAATGCACCTATGTCCCTCAGAAGTGACAGATTTTCAGGCTATGGAGCTAACCAATAAGTATAGGAAAGAAGATTCAGTTAGAGACAAGAAGTGCTGTGTGGGAGAAAGAAACACCTAACCTAAGGTGGGGGAAGGCTGCCAAAAACTGACAAAATATCAGCACAAGACCAAGGGTCTTAATTTTATGTGGGAGGAAATTATTGGTAAATGAGGAAACAAAATGGGTGGATCTAGGTGGGACATCTGACTGGGAAGATTTTTGTTGCAGATGAATCAAAATTTTTATTGTTTGGGTTCAAGAAGAGTCAATTGTTTGAAGTTCCAAGATAGCTTGTGAGAAGTACATAACCAGTTAGGAGCTAAGACAGTATTAAAGGATGCATGTCATGTCAGTAGTTGTAATCAAATTGGTCAGGGTTTCACATTGCAGCATGATAACACCCTCCCTCAAAATACAAGCAAACTTGTTACTCACTTGCTTGAAGTCTGGGGAAACCCAAGGAATCTTCAAACATTTGCATTGGCCCTCACTCCTGATTTGAATATTGTCAAGCACACATGACAGAGAAACTCTGAAATAATTAACAGAGCTCCCAAATTTCTTGGAACCCTTTGGAACTGCTTACACTGGACACATGGAACTCAATTCCTCGACATTCGGTTGTGAAGTTGTTTAAGAGTATGTAACTCTTGAACAGAGGAACTTTGTGAAGCAAAAATATTTTACGCAAAATATAAACTTAAAAAAAAAATTCCTTGTAGATGTTTTGTTTTGGCATTTAATATATCATATTCTTTTGTTTATCAGTAATTAGAATCTACTTGTTATTTTCATTTTATGCAAAGTGAGCCTTTTATTTTATTTTTTCATAATTTGTCAGGAATGTTTATCTTAGAAAGCTTTGACGTTTACTGGATAATGATTCACTTAACTGCTTTTGATATTTTCATTTTTGCATTACACACTCTTTTTCCGAATCTGCACAGAAAGAACCTAAACTGCAATCAGCTGATCAGGTGAACTTGTTTGATAGTTCATAAGATAAAGTTGAAAAATTAAAACAAGCTCACCTGTTTCAGTAGAGACTTTCAAGTCATACTTTAGATGTTTTTGGCAACTGAGAATGCATCCCAATTAAGCTGTAATGAAGAAAACCAACATCATTATTATTTTTAAAATTCTGCGCTATTCCTTTTCTATTTTTTTAATAATTGTTTTGTATCAATTGTCCGATATTTCTTGGAAAAACCACACTGCATGTATTTGAATTTTTGGCTTTATCATTTTACTAAATAGTTAACAATCTTAAAAACAGTTACAGAATTATAAAATGTTTTTTTTTATTTCAGATGCATTTTTAGTATTTATTATTATTACATTTTTATTAGGAAGTTAGGTGACAGCCTAAGAGAGTTTTCAAAACTGAATTAATCAAATATTCAGTAACTGTTTACTGTACTCATTGAACTATAACGTCATAGACTGTGTTTTCGATTATACATTGAGTCAGGATTTAGATTGATTTGTAATTTATTTCCATTGCTTTTTATTTTTTAAACTTTTTAGTTTTTGTCTATACTGTTGTCAAAAAGAAAGTGTATTCTTTAATCCAGCTTTACTCAGCTCAGTGGCTTGGGCAAGACAGTATTGTGTGTGGTGGATCTAATGCCAATATGGCCGAAGTGATAAACAGGGGAACCTTAAAGGTACGTAAATTTATTCCTGGAAGTAATACCGTACTACCTGTTTACTAATTTCCTAATTCTACTTTTAAATCTCTGATATCTACATGTGAATAATTACTGTAGGTAATCACATTTGTGGTTTATTTTGGCATTTCTCTGTGATTGATCACAAGCTCACTGATGTTAAAAGCAATGCCCATATACCGAGACTTAAGAATTAAATAGGCTAAGGCAATCATGCTAATGTGTGGTTAGATATCTAGCACAATAATAGACCTGGTTACTACATTGTATTGGATGATGGCTTCTATTTCTCATGGGCACTCTGAATTGATTTTAAGTGAAGATAGTTTGAACTGATTTATCCACCTGCAATCTCCATCTTCTGCATATGTGACTCCACATGGGCTCAGATGTTTGAGACTTTAGCGTATGCAGAGAAGTACAGTATGTAGTTTCAAGTCATATAATGGACATCTTGCTGATGATATTGTTAGGAACATGCGTTTACAATTTGTTTATATCTTGACTTTATTTTCTGATTAGGACTATAATTGACCTCCACAAGTATCTATTACTTGCAAAGAATGATATCCTATTTATATGCTGAGCACCTGTGGATATTAGTTTCAAATTTCTTTTATTTGAATGGGGGGATCTAACTGCTTACTTGTATTTTCTGTACTCTTTTGTATGCATCCAATTATAGGAACATAAAAAAACATTATCTGATCTATACTTATTTAGCATATAATCCTGGTTACTTAATTTTTTAAGCATAATTTCCTTCAAACAGTGCAGCAATATATTTTTTCCATAGTCAAGTATTAGAATTAAATATTAATTCTTCAGATCATAAAAAACAAGTCATTTACAGTTGTTTTTATTTTAAAAATTTGCTGTGCTGCTCAAAAATTTTTTTTAAAAAGTAATTTGGAAAAAAATTTTAAAAATGCCAGACCTATTTATTTTTAGCTGTTATTATAACAAGCACTAAGTGAATTGCATCTCCAGACAATGGTCTTTATAACTGTTATGGTACCAAGTGGGCTGACCTGCTAATACCCCCATTACTCAAGGCGGCACCGAGTATGGCTAGAAAAACGTGAATTCTACTCGCAGCGCAAACTTCAGTTACACTCATTGTAATGAAGTACAGACATCTGACTAAAATAAAGAAATTGCTAAACTTGGTATACTGACAGAGGTGTCAATTAAAGAAGGATAATTACTGGTTTAAACTGTAACAGAAGAAAAGCAGGGCAAAAAAAGCAACATTGGGGCTATATTAACTATAATGATATTAAGGACAACAAGTAATCAAAATGGTCCACAGTTCCAGACCCAGTGACTGATCTGACATGAAGAGCTGCCTCAGATCTGCTGGACTAAATGGCTGTGCAGATGGTGTAGGCCAAATTAATTTTAAAATTGAGATGTTCGATTCAAGTCACAATGTGTTTATTTAGCAACAGATTGGTGAATGTTATCTGAACCAGTGCATCAGACTTACAGTAAGACACATGGATGCTTTTCTCATGATTTTGCTTGTTTTTGTTGTGAGCATTCTTAGAGATATTCGCAGAATTGAAAGAACAGTGTATATCATAATATTCTCCAAACAAGTCTTTTAAATTGTAGAAAAAAGGCTACACCAAAAGCAGAGAACAGTAAACTGTTCTTTAAAACATTGTATGGCTGCCACAATAGTCAAGGGACTTACAACATACTGAGGCACGAAATCAAGAGAAGAGAAAATTCATTGTGACAGTTATGACAATAAATTTATACAGCTTGCAACTGTCCTAATACCTGATTATCTTGATAAAATAATTAACAGAATTCTACACGTCTAAAGAGCTGTTTTAAAGGCCCAAAACTATGATAAATTAATGTAAAAGCTATAAACACTGTATGTATATATTTATTTATTTATTTTAATTTTTCTTGTGTGTAATTTGTTGTAATAGCCACCAGAATTAAAGAAAAATCTGTATAATCTTTTCTTCTTCCTGCAAACAAGTGTTTGCTTCTAAACCTTTTATTGCCAGTGTAGGTGGTTTTTCTGGCCATGAGTGGCCAAATACGCCTTTGTTGACTGGCTTAGCAAAGAAACTTTGGGAGATAAAAGTAATTTATATTTCAGCTTTGTTAAGGCTGGAGGGGTAATCTTGTGTCATCTGTTTTTTCTCTTGTCTTATTGAAGTATATGAGTATCCCGACAGTATTTTCTGTTTATCGCAGGTTACTGGCATAATATACAATCTCCCACAGGCTGTCTATTGCATTGATAATGACCACAGTAGCAGAAATCCTCGAATTGCTGTCGGCTTTAGCAAGATAATTTACCTGATGAGAAAGCAGAATATCATGAGTGACTCCTCTTAGTGAAGAGGACTGAGGCTAAATCAGGTTTTATTTACTGATTGACAGAATGAATATAACACACACACACACACACATGTCTGTGACATACATGTTAATGCTGTTAAGATTTACAATTTTAAAAAGGTAAAATGAATTAGTTAATGATGAATTTCTATTTGTAAACTGTCAAAGTTGTCTAGACCAAAGCATTCTATTTTAAAATTGCTTTGGAATTATTATTATTATTTGTTCAATATTAATACATATGTAAAGTGATTCTTAAACAATGTTCTCTGTTTGTCTGGACTGTAGGGTACAAGTGAATTGTTTAGATTGTGCGTGCGTGTGTGTGATATCTTAATCTTGAGAGAAAGAACCTGAAATAAGTCAGGGTTTTCCGTTGGATGATCATTTTTACTGCTACAAATGCATATAGAAGAGAGAGATGTTGTCCAAGAGTGCCTTATCAATAAATTGTAATAAAGAAATGATGCTTTCTTTAAATTGTTTGTGATCCCATACAGAAACAGATCAGGGTGCTCTGGCGGTGTTTGTGACTGACGAGTGCTTTACGCATTTTGAGAAATAATAATACCTGAAAAGAGATTTGAAAATTTCTTTTAGCTAAATAAATATAAATAGATTGTTTTATTATTAAAAATGTTTTAACTTTTTTGCTATCTTGTTTTTAAATATTTAATACACATACTGGATTCTTACACCATTTAAAAGCATTTGTCTTTCATCTTTCTTTCAGCAAAACTAATTTTTATCATCTTTCCCTTGTTATAGTTTTTCTGTCTTTCCCTTCCACAAACAACCATCAGCTGATCTTTTGTCTTGTTGTTCTCTGTTGATATTGTCACACAGCCTAAAATGTGGGATGCTAAATTTAATAATAAAGTTTGATATGAAAAGCACAACCATCAAAACAAATTTCCCCTTAAGAACATCTGGAGTTAATTTTTTTGCAAATACTTTTTCTATATTTGTAAGTAGATTATGTTATCAGCTGTTCTGTCTTCCAGTAAAAAAAAAATTAATAGCTGACATGTGAGAAAGAGTGGGTGCATTAACAGCTTGACTTTATTACAGAAAACATGGCACTGGATTTGCATTTGTTGTGGAATTGTTGATGTAGTTTCCCCTTTAAAGACCAACCCTAATGCCAGAAAGAATGCCTTGTGGAGTCTTAGAGGGGGTCTTTTATCATGAAATATCTGTACAAGAAAATAAATCAGTTACAGTGCAGTTGTTTAGCATAGAATACAGCACATCTACTCATATCTATGATTTGGTTCTTGTTAGGTGTAAAGAGTTTAGAATTTATCTTTTCTGTACTAGCCAGTTGTGTGTGGTTTTTTTCTTCCAGGTATTCCACACATCTCAGAATTCTGATAGTTGTTTTTTAATGCTTTTCTGCTCATGGGGATTAAGAGACAGAGAAACAACCATAACTTGATTCTTCTTGCTTACTGTTGTTATCGAGAACCAGCTTCCCCCACAGTTTTAAATCACTGCAGTCATTTTGTGAACATTTATTGTTGGTTTTCATGAGGAGCACCTGTACGATCACTGATCGAAAATCTATTTTGCTGATTTGGATTAATTACCATTCATTTATGGATGTTCGTGCTGAACTTTACTTGCTGATTTAACATGATTTATGGATGGATTAACCATTTCAACCGTATTCAGTTGGTCTTAACTGCTGATTGTAAATAATTTCTAGTTTTAAATGGTTAGAGCTGTAGATTTGTGGATGGTTGGTACTACAGATGATTTGTATTTGGTTACTGTTGGATTTGGGCAAGAAAACTTTCATATCTGATTCCTTTTTCTGCGATGAATTGTTTGTAATGTGAAACAAGCAGCACCAGCTTTGTTATTTTTTTTATTAAACCCCCAAAAAATCCTGCATTTACTGTCCAGTATAGAAATATTGATACAACCTGCCTCATTTTTGGTGGTGTGGGAAGATTATTTTTTTATTGCTAGCCTGACACGTTTTTTAAAAAAAGCTGTGCTGGCTACAAACAGCTGGATAGCAAACCTTTCCTGCTGATGCTGGTTGGTGAAACAGAAATGTAAATGAAGACTGCAAGGTAGAAATTCTGCTATATTTTTAAAATTATTTTACTATATTTGGCCAATTGTTTTTTCTTTAAATTTTCCCATAAACACAAAACTGGTTTTGATGATACTTAGAATTCCATTCAATGACTATCAGGTTCCTAGTACAGTCATTAATGTGGTTTGCTTGAGTGTATTAAAGTAAAACGAATTTAAGGTTTATTTTAGATGTGTGTTAAGAAATTAACAGTAGTCATAAGCATCTACTGCAATTTAAGAAACAGAAAATAAATTGTATTCCTAGCTTGTTGACTTGTTGAGTCTGAAAGTCTTAGAAAGGTAGCAATTCTGATTTTCCTAAGCAAAGCCTATTACATTTTATCAGCTACTAAACCACACAAAATGAAAGTCATTCTACACTATTTCCAAGCACCTCACGCGGTGACTGGTCTTGAACTGTGATTTAATAAAAACAGGGAATCGCGGGACATACGATCAATTCTCGCTGTACCTCCTCTGCTATACAATTTATTATTTATAGTTCAGGGGAATACAGCTCAGTCTATTAGATTGCACATCATCTTCAGTGGTCACAAAGTATGTGTTTTAAAATTATGCATTAATTGCATGAGTTTTTTTTTTTTTGTCACTTGCAGGAATTCTGTCAGATATCAGAGAATATGGGAAAAATAAAACTGAACATTTTGTAAGTGGATTGGGGATAGTGTAATGGCAGTTACAATCCTTGTTTGTTTCTTGTTCTCATTTCTAGCCACATAAACAAGACATCATACTTCCCTGCAATAGCATCATTTGTATAAGTCGTGATGGATCAGAGTATGTCATAAGACTCGGGCAATATTATCTTGAAGAATAAACTGATGAGGCAGATAAGAGGTTTCTTGTTTTTTATTTTATATATATAACTTGTGTGTGTGTGTGTGAATTAAACATGGCAGAAAAATTGATGATTTGAACCTTTTGCGTGGTTTATTACAAACAAGCAGTTAATAAACTGACAAAAAATTACACAACTGATATCTGATATATAATTACAGCTTGGCTGAACAGAACACAATACTTAGTATTAGTGTAGAAATTTTACCCCATTTGGAGTATAACAAAGACAATCAACAGTGTCATGTGTTTAAAATGTTTTCGGAGACATATTCTTGGTGAATGGATTGCACGAGTAGGCAAGATACAAATGCACAATTCTGGCTGCAAGCTTTTAGAGGGGTTTAGCAGAATGTGGAACAGTAGATGGTGGTAAGCAAAAATGTATTTGCTGGTGGTTGGCATCTACTTGGTCATTCGTCCTTGTCGGACTCAATGATGCCGAGGCAAATACCGATTCTGGTGCATGTGTGCCGGACCTTCTCCTGCATCAGTTCAAATGACATGGCCAAGAGGGCCAGCCCAAACAGAAGGTAGAGTGTGCACAGTACCCGCTTGCTCTGGTTGCCCCAGGAATCAGGAGAAGTGCCGGGGACAAAATCCCCAAACCCTATGGTGCTGAGTGTGACAAAGCAGAAGTATGAACCCACTAGGTAATCCCAGTCTTTCTCCCATAATGAGAACAACATGGCACCACCAAAAATGTAGGCAGCCATGATCAAGAGTGTGGCAACTATAGGGATGGGCACCTGATCAGCGCCACTGTTGTCGTCATTGTCTTCCATGGTGTACACTACAACATCGCTGGAAAACCTCTCATTCATGGGATACCCGGCAGAGCCGGAGTTGTGTAGCTCCAGGATGTCGCCCTCGTGTTTTGTGTAGGGTGGTGGTAGCTGTGTCCTTGTCAGCTGTTTCTGCTTCTGGCGTTTCTCGCAGTAGAAACAGAGGCGGCAGAGAATCTTTTTGTAAACAACCCGGAAACAGTTAGCCAGGAAGTTCCCCAGGTTGGCCAGGCAGAGCATGGTTAGGGGGATGCCAATTATAGCATAGCCAATAGTGATTAGTCGACCCCATTTCGTCTTTGGAGCTATGTGACCATATCCTAAGTAAGAAATAGAAAGAAAACAGATGTCTCATTAATTTTCACAAACAATACCAAATTAGGATTCCAGACATGAGAAAATAATGCAAGGATAACAGTTGTCTTTCCTTCCTGATGTACCCTGTGTGGTAACTTTAGGTTTAACAACAAATGCAGAGGAAATCTTGCACTATTTTCAAATTAATCAATCTTGCTACTAGCCAAAATTCATGAAATAAATTCCATGCATAGTTTCTTAACTAATTTGGTCCCATTTTCAAAGTTTTATGCATGAGAGTTTAAAGAGCAAATACTATTTGCAAACCATTTATTTTGTTTGAATGTTAATTGATTTGTTTTGTGTTGACATTTTCATTTAGTACTTTCAGTATTTCCTGTGGCATTGCTTGGAACAATTCTTCTCTCTCGTCAAACAACTTTCCTCATCATGTAAATGGCCCCAGCTAGTTCTAAAACCAAATTCAACAACTACCAATATTCATCCTTTTTTCCCCTCTTGTAATCGCGTATAGCAGAATTTTTTTAATGAAAAAATGTCAAAGTGAACAAATCATATTCGCATGCAAATTCCTCAGTAATGAAAAGAGAGAGAAAAAGAAATCAAACAGTCAAGAGGGGCAGGCGTCAGATTGGAAAACTGGTAATTTCTGTTTCAATCATTACCAAAATAACACTGAGAATGGTGAGATATGTAGTGGCAGAACCGAGAAAGTCAGACTAAGATGGACCGAAAACAACTTAACACGAATGCAATGAAGAAAGACTAAAGTTTTTTTTTATTATTTAATCCTATGTATTGCCGACATTTCTCAATTTGTTTCAATGCTATGCTTACTACTCACTAGTTGTCAGACTGATTTGGTGATGACCATCTTGTGTTTTGATTTTGCTTCAAGCCATAGTAGAAAAGGGTAATGACCTCAGAGCAGCATCTTACACAACTATGATATGCAGATGAACGCTGTACAGCATGGCACCTTGCACAACTATTACTTATAACCAAGTGCTGTACAACATAAGGTACAATGTTCTTTGTGGTCCTTTTGACAGAAGAGCTATGGTGTCACCTGTCTGTGATAGTAAATTATTGCATAAAATGGTTTTAGTAATGGAGTCACTAAAAGCTGCGTATTAACATACTTCAATAGCGATTTCTATTGAAAATCTATTAAATACATGCTGACAATAATACATTAAGTATAGTAGTGATATAAAACGTAACTTCTTTCTTTTAACTTCATTGCCAAATTAATTCAATAGCTGAGTTTTTATACAGCTTCTCATGACTGCAAGCAAAAATTTTACATCAATGGTGAGTACCTATTTTTTGGTTACTTGATGTAACTGTACAATTTCTAACTATAATCAGGCATGGAGTTACATATTTCCCCATCTCTTAAATGAAATCGCATTTGAATTCTACAGCAAAAACCGGTATTCATATGACTCTATAAGTTGATGTACATTCATTCCTTTGGTAGGCATATTTCATCCTCTCTGATTTTATTTGTTAAATTTTTGCCTGGTTTTCATGAAGTTGGTTCATATTTAGGCTTCATAACCAGAAAGAAATGAAAAATAAGCGTGGAAATAATTTACTGGTATCCACAGCCACAACAAAATGATTCATATTTAATTGGAAGAAAAAAAATGTAAGGTCAGGTCCTCTAGCAGTAATTTTCAGACAAAAATAAAATTTATGATGTTAAATTTTTAATATATTAAGCTAAATTGTGGCTAAGGAATCCATTTGTATAAATGTTTTACAGTTAGTTAAATCCAAGACGGTTAAGCTGAAATACACGTCAATAATATTTGATTTAAAACTAAATGATTAGCTACATTCGTTTAACTAGAACTTTCATATGATGTCACTACACTGGCCAAAATTATTGCATTTTCAATATTCTGATTTTTATTCAGGTGTAATCCCACCATGACATATAGCATTAAACATTTCTTTTGTTTCAAGTTTCTCATTTATGTATTTCTTTTGTTAAAACAGTGTTCTATCATCAAAACAATACCACTCTACTACTCTACGGTGAGAGCAATCACTGCAAGAAGAATGTTTTGTTTAGTAAAGAGACCTGGTGAATATCAAAAGGTTTAATTGATATTACTGTGTTGGAGATGCATATTCACATTGTAATGCACACAATGAACATTCAAGATTTTGTTTAAAAAGAGGATAATGCTATAATTTTGGCCACTACTGTAGATTTTCTTGTTTCTGCTTTTAATATTAGATTATTAGTTGATTGAGGAATACAAAGCAGGCAAAGTAAGATTTATGATGCTCAAGGAATCAGATGACCCGATTTGTCAGGTCAGCTATTCTGTCAGTCAAGGCAGGAAGGAAGTGGAAGCAGTGTGGAAGAATCAATGCTCTAGGATCTTTGGAGCTTGAAAAGGGGTGACAAGGACCTGGCCATCTAGAGACCAGGTGGTGATCAAAAGCAAACGAAAGAAGAGGAATTGTGGTTGCAGAAGTAAACCAGGAAGATGCAAAATGGGTTTAAAAGAAAGCCTAGCGAGTACACCAAGGACAGTAGATAACCTGGGAGGATGCTTTGCAAAGATCCTTATCATGGAATGATATATGCATACTGCAAAGTCTCCCGTTTTTTCCGGGAGTCTCCCGATTTTTAACTCCCGCTTTTTTCGTAAAACAGACTAATTTCTCCCGATTTTTAAGAACCCATCCTAAAAGATGTGAAAACAACCTGATTTTTCGTCTCCCATAGTCGACATTTCGCGGGGTTTCATATTTCGACCAATCAGAAACCAGCGAACCCGTCGCCCCGTTGTGTGTGGCCCACCCGCCACTCCGCAGGCTCGTCTCCTACGGCAGGCACTCCCAGTTGCGTCACAGACCTCTGCGGTAACTCACACTTGCATCACCCCCCCCACCCGACAACTTCCTGTCGCTCCGCCTCCCTGATAGAAACAAACAATACACGCTGGCGACAGGGACCGGAACTCGACCTGTTAGCGCAGTAGGACTGACGCAATCGAGCCACGTGGTCCTATTGGGACCAGCACGCTACGAGGACTGGACTGTGACTTGGGCCGGATGCACACCAGCCAGCTCGGCTTTAGGCAAACCTGGGCGCCAACAACCTGCCATGTTTCTGTAGACAACAGATAGTACATACCCTAAACGCTAAAAATATGAAAAAATACCAGCCAGCGTGGGAGAAAGGTCCTTGGGTTAGAAAATGCTCAACACCCCAGACCAGTGCATTTTGCAAGGTAAGACGGAAACTTTTTATTTTGAAGTAAATGTCGCTTATATATATGTGTGTGTGTTATCGATACCGGTATTCCAACATATTTCCTGTTGCTATCTTCACTTGTGTTTGTTTGTGAACTGACAAGTCATCCGTCAAAAGGTATTTATCGTGTATTAATAAATCATAGATGTTTTACTTGTGGTCGGAATGCCGAGCACTGTATTGTACCTACATTGTTGTATTGTGACAATACTCTGGTCAATTTAATTCTATATGTGCTGTGGAGTTAAGTTAACTCTCACTCGAAAATGCATGTATTTCCCGGTGCATTTGTTTGCAAGTGACATTAACTAAAACTTCACAGTTTGTTCGAAACTTCCATTCATCTGTATAAGAGTTTGTTTTCTGAAAGCAATCACGAGTGCTTACGTTTTATTTGTTCTTTGTTTACATTTTCGAGCGACTCGGATTGCCAAAGCCTCCCACATGAAAATTTTGGAAAGTTGGCAAGTATGTACATGGTGCATAACACCACTGCGGCTCAATTTCGTTATAAGATCGATCTATGTATGATCAGTTGCTTACAGAGGAAAATTTTCTCAAGTGCAGGGGTGAGGATGATGAACAAAAGTGCAAGCTGTGTGGTAGCAACCAGACCATGGATCGCAGACACTTGTCAGAAAAAGGTTGTTCTGGCAAAAGGGAGATACACATGGGAGCACAATCAAGTAATGAGGAAACTAGCAGCAGCTGTGGATAATGCGACATATAATGCAAACAAAAAAAGAGCCAGTCGGCCAGTGCCAATGATTGGGACATGGTGGTTGACTCGGAAGATATGGGTGAATGAATACCTGAAGGAAATATCTAGGTCTGGGCAGAGACCAGACTTGGTAATAACATCAGAGAAAAGCAATATGAATGAGGATTTAAAACAAAATTGTTTGCTGTTGAAGTCTGGGCTCATGGTTTAGTGGGAGCAACAACCTAATTTCCTCAAGCAATTAAATCTGTCAAATCAGTACCGCTCAAGACCCCTGAAGGAAATAGCTGAAGCTTCCAAAAAAAGGGGGGGGTTATGTCCAGCAAGATCCAAAGGGGTATAAACCTGGCAGTTAACGATGGGCAACAGAATTTCCCATAATAGCTGGCGGATGAGTTACCGATCAAATATTAGTGTGGAAGAGTGGGTGAGGAGTCCAGGCCCTACCAGAACTATCAAACAAAACACCTCCAAGAAAATACACAAGGCAGCAAAAGGACACTTGAACAAATCATCTGAGCGTGGCCACTACCATCCCTAAAATGTGAGGAATTAAGGGTTTGTTTTTTTTTTTTTTAATTCTGCTTCAAGTGGGTTCTCTTCCTCTGTAAACCTTTTGTTCGTTTGCTTCTCATGAGTTTCCTATCCTTCTAACCATAGTGCAAGATAAATTGCTTTGTTGCCAAAGACTTTAGAAATTATTATTTAAAAATTCTAATCTCTCTCTCTCTCTAGTACTGACGCCATCTCTCTCTCTCTCTCTCCTCTAGTTACTGACGCCATCTCTCTCTCTCTCTTACTGACGCCATCTCTCTCTCTCTCTAGTAGTACTGACGCCATTCTCTCTCTCTCTCTCTAGTTACTGACGCCATCTCTCTCTCTCTCTCTAGTACTGACGCCATCTCTCTCTCTCTCTCTAGTACTGACGCCATCTCTCTCTCTCTCTCTAGTACTGACGCCATCTCTCTCTCTCTCTAGTACTGACGCCATCTCTGTCTCTCTCTCTCTAAGTACTGACGCCATCTCTGTCTCTCTCTCTCTAGTACTGACGCCATCTCTGTCTCTCTCTCTCTCTAGTACTGACGCCATCTCTGTCTCTCTCTCTCTCTTAGTACTGACGCCATCTCTCTCTCTCTCTCTCTAGTACTGACGCCCATCTCTCTCTCTCTCTCTCTCTAGTAACTGACGCCATCTCTCTCTCTCTCTCTCTTCTCTAGTACTGACGACATCTCTCTCCTCTCTCTCTCTCTAGTACTGACGCCATCTCTCTCTCTCTCTCTCTAGTACTGACGCCATCTCTCTCTCTCTCTCTCTAGTACTGACGCCATCTCTCTCTCTCTCTCTCTCTAGTACTGACGCCATCTCTCTCTCTCCTCTCTCTAGTACTGACGCCCTCTCTCTCTCTCTCTCTAGTACTGACGCCATCTCTCTCTCTCTCTCTCTCTAGTACTGACGCCATCTCTCTCTCTCTCTCTCTAGTACTGACGCCATCTCTCTCTCTCTCTACTGACATCATCATCATTTCTCTCTGTCTCTCTCTCTCTCTGTGTGTTGTTAATGAAACTGCATTATTCCAAAAAAAATTACCACCACAAATCATGAACCATTATCAGAATATACAAACCACTGACTGTGATGCTTTTTACTTCGAGCTCCTTGCATGTTGACAGCCCCAGCAAGATAAGTGAATGTTAAATTTAATTCATACTGAAAGCACAATGCTATCATGTTCCCCCCGATATCATTTCTTACTAAGATTTGTATAACTGTCAGTTTGTTCCAAGCTTTAGTCTAAATGTTAATGACCCCATTATTGGTGACTGCTATTGCGTCGTCTGACAGATAAAAATGGCACACAAAAACTATCAAGTCACCTATTATTGCCCTTCACAAAGCGATTTACTCCCAAGGGAAAATTGTGGAGGAAGTTGGAGATACACAAAGTGGTGAGAAAGAGAGCAACTATTTATAGAATGAAGTCAGCTAGTTCAGCCATGAAATTAAAGGACAAGAAGGGGGAAAGTTCATGGAAGGAAGACAGGATGTTGGTTCAAAAGTCTACAGCAAACTTTCTTTGTGTAGCTGATTAACCACTGACAACAATTCATCTTCAACTACAAGAATCTCAACCTCTACCATGAAAATACAGTTTAGAGAGGATGAGTAGCAGACAGAAACTCCTTGTTTGGACATGCTAACGAGGAAAGTGACCTGGTGGGGATAAACATCATCAGAACTACTCTTGGAGGAATTGTGCAATACATATTGGAAGAGAGGCAACAGAAAAGTAAAAGCAGAGCTATCACCCGACATTTAAGGAAACATTTACGGGCCTCTCACAAGATGGTGTCTTGTAACACCACGCAATTCCCTCATTTGGCAGGTAATGGTTCTGTGCTACAAGATAATGGTCTAATGGAAAGAACCAGGATGACTTATAACCTTGGTCTGACCAAAATCTAAACCCAATCAGAGTCTGGGATAAACTAGACTGAAGAATTAAGGCTAGGGATCTAGCCATGGAAGAACTGCGGTTACTAACAAGGCCGTTTTTCTAAAGGTTACTAAACAAGGCACCCAAAAAGGGACAGCAGTCGATCGTGCGAGACATGGATACGTCACAATTAACGGTTTACCATATTGTTTGTTTAATTTCTATTTCGGGAATAGTGCAAGTGTTTCCGCTTGGTTTGTTCCTAATTTTGAACGCCATTACACACATGTACACCTGTGTACCTTGATTACGACCAACATTTTTGATTATACCGATACCCGTTGCAAAAGGAACGAAAACCTAAATACCCTTCATTTTATGGCAGTAGCTGCTGCTTCTCGCGCAGAGTGGGCGTCTGTTACGGTTGCCATTAATAGAACCATGTGTCGGAACAAATTCCCATCCGGGAGACGTCAGACTTTGTTCGCACTTACCTATGGTTGTTATCACGGTGACTGCGTACAGAAGAGCCCCCGCGAAGTTCCACTGATACCCAACTTCCTTCTTCTCGTCGCTGCCGTCCCAGCCGAAATTCTTCACGGCCGCCACAATGTCTTTCTGGAACTGCTTCAGTTCCTTCTCCACCTCGGCCTTCCACTGCTTCTCCCGCAGGATGTTCAGACTCTCGGTCCAGTTCCACAATTTGGAGACCACCGTCCGGCGTAGGTTTCCGGCGAGGCCTCGCTCCCGTTGTTCGAACGGCTTCTCCAAGATCATGAAGATGAACCCTCCGAGGACAGAGTAGGCCACGACCAGGCAGGTGAGGCCCACGTGCGAGAAGAGGAAGGCCGTGAACTTCTTGCAGCAGCTCACGCACTTCTCCTTCGAGTTGACTTTCGGCGCCTTCGGCTTGCGCTCCTTTCTCCCGCGGCAGCACAGGCACGTGCAACAGCCGCGCTTCGGCTGAGCGGCCGAGTCCGAGTCCTCTCGCTTTGGCCGATCTCGCTCCGCGGTCTTCTCCTTCCTCTTCTTCCCGCACCCGCAACATCCGGTCCTCGCCTCGCCGTCTTTCGCGGGGGCCCGACCGCCCCCCTCCTCGCCCTTTTCCCGCTTGCACATCCCGGCGCCGCTACTCGGCCAGGCGGCCCGCGGACCGTCCTCGAGGACTCTCGCAGTCGTTCACGTGCGGGCACGCGCCCTCAGGATCGGCGCCCGCCATTTTTCCCCCTTTCAATTTCGTTCACGGGAAGTAGTTCCTTCCTTCTCCCTCTCTTTCTCTACAAAATGGGAAAGAAAAAAGAATGAAAATGCCCCGGCGATTTCCAGTGTTCGCCCGCTACAGGCTAGCATCGGTGAGGTCCGCGAGCCGTCTCCAAGGCTCTTCTACCGGACTGTCACCCCCCCCCCCCCGGACGAGCCCACTGTGACAAGGGGCGGGTGGCGAACATCCCTCCCACTTACAGGGAATGGAAGTAAACGCACTCGCTCCGCCACCCACCCCATCTGCTTACTGTAAGCTCGACCCGTACTCGCCGTCTCTGCTGCTTTTCAATCAGCGCCAGGAGCCCTGCCTGTTTTCTCAGACACGTTCGCGGACCGGCGGGGGTCCTCTCGGGGTCTGCTGAGTAAATATTCCCCCGGATAATCGGCCCCCACCCCCGCTGCTAAAAGCTACGCAGTCAATTTGGTTTTTAAAAGATGATAAACCTAACAATCTGAGCCGAAACAGAATCCAGGGGGGGGGCTATCTGACTACTTGGGTGATGGAGGAGCGGAATGCGGGGCTAAGCGGGGTCAGGGTTAGCGAGTGCCTAGGTAACAGCACCTTTCGGGCCGGGAAGCGAGAACCCAACCCGGTCAGTTCCCCTTTCCTCGCATTAACACCTTCACCGCCGACCGACTGGCTGATGGTCGGTCGTTCAGTCAACGGGGGCCTCGGAGACACGAAAACCTGATCCGCATGAACCTTTACCGCCGCCGATCAGCGGTTAGGGAGCAAGTAAAACCCTCCAGTCGACAGGATTGCCCCTACTCCGTGTCTACTCAGCTGGAGTGTCCTCCTACTCTTCCCTCCGCCCTCCCTGACGTTTCCTTTTTTTTTTTTTCGGTCTCCAAACCGCCATGATGTTCGCGCCAGGGGTCGCTTGCGCGCGCTGCGTAACACAATTTCCGGTTATAAGACGTTAATTAGAGAACTAGTCCTACCCACACACACACACACACACACACTGTGGTGTTCCGGCAATGCGTTCGTTGTCTGTTTGTTTGCCGTTGTCTTCTATCTTTGGAAGATGGCGTTTTCTCTTTTGTAGGTGGTAGAGCAGAGGCGCCAGCGGTGGTTTGGAGAAGGAGGGTCGCTTAAGTCGACCATCCGCTAGCGGCGACAGCTGGGTGGGGGATCATCGGACGGGTCCGGGTTAATTACTATTTGTTCAGAAAATCGGGGAGCCTTCGATTTTACGATGAATGGAAATCGATGGATCCCCGAAGTGTGTGTGTGTGTTTTTGTCTTTTCGGGTCTCGCTGAGAGAAAAATCCTTTAGATAAATAGAAGGGAACAGAAAGTTAACGATTGAGGGAGGACAGCTCCGGGAACCGGGTACTGGGCTTCGCCTGGAGAGGTGGGAGGGGGAAACAGCGTGATGGAAATGCTACAGTGCCACGGAGAACACAGAGGCTTTTTTTTATGTAGCTGCAGCAACAAAAGAAACAGCTGTACTCAGGACGGTGGGACTGACTCTCGGGGATTCGGAGCTGGTCGGTTAGGCTCAAAAAAAAAAAAAAAGTTTTTCGAACGCCACAACCTTCGTGTTTCTGAGATTCCGGCCCGGAACTCGTGACGACCAACCCCCCCCGTATGTGACGTCATAACCGGGTTTTGGGGGGTGGGAGACGGCCGATTTCATCACAAAACCAGAGCATCTTAGGGAGTATAAATAAGTCTGTTTGTTTTTCTGTTTATCCTTTAAATCGCGGTTCTTATTTTTCTATATATATTAATATTAAAAAACCTATTTCCCTATCTTACAGCTCCTCCTCTGTCTCTCTCCTTATGTTACAGCTCCTCCTCTGTCTCTCTCCTTATGTTACAGTTCTTCCTCTGTCTCTCTCCTTGTGTTACAGTTCCTCCTCTGTCTCTCTCCTTGTGTTACAGTTCCTCCTCTCTGTCTCTCTCCTTGCGTTACAGTTCTTCCTCTGTCTCTCTCGTTGCGTTACAGTTCCTCCTCTGTCTCTCTCGTTGTGTTACAGTTCCTCCTCTGTCTCTCTCCTTGTGTTACAGTTCCTCCTCTGTCTCTCTCCTTGTGTTACAGTTCCTCCTCTGTCTCTCTCCTTGTGTTACAGTTCTTCCTCTGTCTCTCTCCTTGTGTTACAGTTCCTCCTCTCTCTCTCCTTGTGTTACAGTTCCTCCTGTCTCTCTCCCTATGTTACAGTTCCTCCTCTGTCTCTCTCATGTTACAGTTCCTTCTCTGTCTCTCTCCTTATGTTACAGTTCCTCCTCTGTCTCTCTCCTTATGTTACAGTTCTTCCTCTGTCTCTCTCCTTGTGTTACAGTTCTTCCTCTGTCTCTCTCCTTGTGTTACAGTTCTTCCTCTGTCTCTCTCCTTATGTTACAGTTCCTCCTCTGACTCTCTCCTTATGTTACAGTTCCTCCTCTGTCTCTCTCCTTATGTTACAGTTCCTCCTCTGTCTCTCTCCTGTGTTACAGTTCCTCCTCTGTCTCTTTCTGAGAGACAATACATTCCCTTTACAATACAGAGGACGTGTCTCCAAATCGAATCGCTATCGAAGGCCGGCCTCGAGGTCAAATCTGATGTCGCTACCTCGAACATGACTGAGCGCAACCGTATAAATTATTGAACATCAATTAACTCAGGCATGTCGGTTTCAGGAAAACAAATGGAGTACCATCTGAAAATTTAATGGCCGACCTAATGGGTGAGTGTGCCTCCATCAGAGTTAGAACACCTTTTCTCTTCGCCTCTCTTAATGTAGTCCACCGTAGCTTTTAGCCTCGTTCTCAGACCTTCGTCGTGGTTGTTGGTTCCGCAGATCTGATGCACTTCCCTGTAGAAATAGGCGCCGTGTCATCGATTCCTCCGATCGACTGTCTAACGGATGCACAAATACGTATAAAGGCTTTTGTTTCGGAGCCCATTCGCTCTTTCCCAACCATATCCCCCCTCCTTTCTTAAAACCGACACTTTCCTGAGTAACAGAAGGTCGACCGCCTGCACGTACTTAGAACGTCTGTAAACGTTTGAGCGGAAGCGTATAACGAACTGTGAAGCCTAATAAATGGGGAAACCGACCCCCCCCCCGCTGCGGAAATCTCTCTTGTTTGAAAAAATCAATCGAACAGACCAAAAACCTCGACTTTCGAACGGTTTTCCCGCACACTTCTCTCCTCCAAAGCGCCGGGTTTCGCCAGGTTCTCGTTCAGAGGGGGGGTCACTAGGGAAGCCGGCCCGAGTCCTGGTCTGGTCGGTGCTCGACTCACCCCTAACAGCCGAAGGACGCAGAGGCGCTAACCTAACCACCGGTGCGTGTCCTGTCTCTCTGGTTGTGATTGCCCGCCCGTTTCTACTTTACGAACAAAAGCAGCCGTTAATTAGCAGAGGAAGGAAGGAAGAAGGGGGGGGAGAGAAAGATTAAACGAATGAATAATTTCGAATAAGTAAAAAGAAAAGCGAAAACTGAAGAGATTTACGGGGCGGCAAGACGGGTGCTTATCACGGAAGTAAGATGGCGGCCATTAAGACGAAAACAGACTGAAGCCGCTTACGACCAACTCGAAAGTTTGTTTTTGATCAGTGAACTAAGCGGCCAGGAATAACAGTTCTATAAAAAAAAAAAGATGCTTTGTCCATTCTATAATTTTATGGTTGCGCTTTGGATTTCTGTTGCCAAAAAGGGAAAAAAATGAAAGCTGAGCATATTGTAATCAATGCTCTTGAGCGGCCAGAGGTAATACATTTTTACGCCATTCCATCGGTTGAAGATCTTTATTTTCGAAAGTATACAGCACCTTAAGCCAATCTAAATACTTATAATTATAAGCGCTTAACTCGGTTGTAACTGTCGAGAGAGAGAGAGAGAGAGAATTCCACGTGGACTCAATGGCAATCAAAAATAGCTTAAAGGGGTTTACCTAGTTACCCCCCCTGACTGTCCTGTTAGTGACCGTAGACTGAATTTTTCTTTGGGGCAGCCCACCGACAGATTCATTGGGGTGTCGCTATCGCACTAGCGCGGACTAACTAACTACCAAGGTTAGGTTACCATCTACAGCCCCTGTCCAAAAAGCTTCGCATGGATTTTCTAATTTTGCGTACGTAAATAATGTCGCGTTAACGTACTGAAGAACGTTACCACTTAGTAATTTTTCACGTATTAGATGGGGGGGGTGACAAAAGTTGGAAATGGTGACAGTCTGAACTCTAACTGGGCGAATACAGAGTTTCCGGAAAGACCTTATAAGTTACGACGGCAGGTGACTCGGCCAGAAGGGGCCGGATCTGACGGCGGATTTCGAAGACCGACGCAAACATTGTGTCCTTACCCGTTGGCCCGTGAAGCTAAGCGGGGGTTCGTTCTGAGCCGATCAGTAGAAAACGACATTTCAGTTGATTTTATGGTAGAATTAAAACCGAACTACATCTAAAATCATTTTCGCTGTCATAACGAACGAAGTATTTAACCACGTAAGCGGCAGTTGGCGCAGGTCGGAAGCTGCTGAGAGTGGCGTCGCCAATCCACACTTACAAACCGATTTTCTGTCTGTTTGTTTTTAAGAACTCCCTTACTCGAGGGTTGGTCCTCTATTCTGGACGGCGGGGAAGTCGCAGTGAAGCTTGCAGCGTCTCAGATGTTGGAGAGCGGATTCGAGGGCGATGGAGAAAATGCGGGGGACACTGAAGTGCCACTAGAATGTCGCGGACAGACTGTTTAAACAACTCGAGTTCCTTCACGTCCCATCCAGACAACGTCTGTCAACTCCAGGGCGGAGTCTGCCTAGCAACGCAGCCGGTACTTCAAGGTTTTCTTAATTGCTTAGCTATTTCTTCTTTTCATTTAATTAAGACAGTTTCGGGACTATTAGCTTCTACTGGTCGAGTCCCCGTCGTCCTGACTGTGGAGAGCTGGAAGGAACTTGGTGACTAAGCCGGTGGTTACCCGGTATGGAGGGGCTAGATACAAGTCTTACCAGCACAACCTTTATCACTTGTACACTTGTGCGCCGCTTTACTTTTAGATGTGCGAGTAAACCCCACGCGGGGCTCGGAATTCGAATTTGGGCTCTCAGCTACGGCAGGCCAGCGGTCTACCACTGGACAAGCCTGCCGCGAACTACAGAAGCGGCGTCACTAGAGCCCCGACAGTAGCCGAGCCTTCGTGCCATGATTAATAAACATTATCCACCGGTATTATTATTGGTAAAACCAGGTACCAGCCAGCCACCGTTTTAAAATGCTCCCCAGAATTCTTAGAACGGCGCCATGGTCTATAATTAGTTTTTATTTTAAAATAATATTTTTTTATAGTTGAGATTCACTTTTTGACTTCCTCGGTGTCCGCGCCTGGGAGTGGGAAAGAGAACTTGGAGATCCACTTTGGTCCGCTCTTTTTGGATAGCCAACAGTTAAACAGCAGGGTTTGGTGCCCGGTTGGCCAACCGACCGTGGCCTTGATTAGCCAGGCTACATCCGTGCACATGAATCGGCTGGTCGATTACTAAGTAGTGAAATCAACCCTGACTTTGCTAAAATTTGGACCGTGAGAACATTCTTCATCTCGTGGCTAATTAGAATTGGTGTCCCTGAATGCTACGCGTAGGTGGCATTACCAGATGGTAATTCGTATGTATTTTTATCATTATATGAAATGTAGCGAACTATTTGCCAAAAATCTTTTTTTTTTTTTCTTGCAACACCGCCATTATCAAAAAAAAGGTTTATTTTGTATTGTTTCATCAGACCGCGGCTATTACCAACATCAGCTCGCTGTTTACTAGGTTAGCCGACTTTGGTTTCCTGCCTGTTCTCCGTGACAACCAGACAGTCCGGCAGACCTCTTTATAGTTCCGGCCAGATGAAACCACTTGTATCCGCGGGGTATCATTGCCAATTCAGCTGTGTAAGATGAAGCTTTGGTAACTAACGTATTTATTTAAATTTTCTCTGCTTTTCCAACTTTTGTTGGTGTCCAAAGATTGAAGAAAGATGGCAATAAACGAATTCTGGAAAGCGTGTGTATTCCTGTCCCCATCGTCTAATAGCCAACTGACGGCTTTCCTAGAAAATGCTAAAATTGTTTCAGTTAAACAAAATGTATGGCTTAGCTCGCCAGTAAGATAAGGAATTTGATTTATCGAGGACCAAATTCAAATAAAAATCCGGGAACCGCATACAATTAAGACAACATTATTTAACTGGGTTTCGTAACTCTTCAGACATTATCCAGTGTCGTACCACATTCCCTATTGCGAGGAGAATGACCAATTCAAGAGGGCAGCGATTCCGATATCCGATTCCATTTATTCGCACCCTTATTTTGGCTGTTAACTCCGTAAACGCAGACATCTCGTTGTTTTGTTTCGCCTCTCTGACGGAAAGCTGAAGTTTGATTTAATTCTCTGAGCTCGCCGAGGCTGACAGTTTGGCCGAAGTGGATGCTCGGCGAATATAACCTGGCAGAGGAGAAGCCAGTTCGCCGGAACCTACGTCCGGCACCGTGATGTCTACGGAGCTGGACTTATCTGCCGTCACTTCGCTTACTTAACCAGCTGAATAGAAAAACAAATGAACAAAAGAAATTTTAGCATTAAAAAAGTTACCGCTACTGCAATTTCATCTGTTATAGTTGAAAGCCAATGTTGTTGTTGTTGTTGTTGTCGTCGTCGTAAGGGGCCACATCGACATTTGATTTCCTCCATAACGACTTGGCGTATCGTGGTAAATACATAAACGGGGCGATTAACTGCTTAAAACCTTAATTAGGTTCCGACATGTCGATGACGTGAATACGATGTGTTCAATTATAGGTGCCCAGCCGGTCGCCTGTTTTATCTTTGGGCGGGGGACCCAATTAAAACGTTTTGGCGCGGACTGCGATCAGCGGGACCGAGTTTGCGGATAGCGCTATAAGTACAGAAGCCACCGGGAAAGCAGCCGCCAGGTGTCGCTGCACGCGGCGTGAGCATGGCAAACGTGTAAACTGAAAGAACATAGACGCAAGAACCGAAACGAAAATGTGTTAATACGCATGGCAGCGACTTGTCTTTGAACTACGAACTACTTAGAAATCTATAATTTTTTTAGTAACCCAGTGGAGTACACAACTAATTTATATATATTTTTTTACATTTTTTTTTTTTTTTTTTAAGTTTCGCTGGCGTCCGATTAAGACCGGTACGTTAGCTGAACTGCAGTCACTTCCGGGTACTTATCCCGTATCTTTTGAGCCACGAGGAGCGCGTCGTGGGGCTGTAGATACACGACGCGGTCCAAGCGCAAAGCTTAAAGCTGCGACACCTGTCTTAAAAGTAAAGGAGGCGTTGTTACTTCCGAACGATCTCCGAAATAAAGAAATATTTATTGGTGCGGTTCTTGAGCTGGGCGTATGCACTCGGTTCTGTGCGATACCAGATGGCGCGCCGATGCATTCGCAGCTCTCGAGAAAACCAACCCAGATTCCGGATCTCTCTCACTAGCAGGGAAACTTACTCGCGCTCGTGAGGTGACCCTGACGACAGGATACAACTGCTCCGGAAGATCGAAACGTCACATAAAAACTAATTAACCGAAAGGCATCACCTTATTTCACCCAGACATGAAAACGGCAAAGACAATTAATTTAATGTTTCTAATGAAGTTAAAACCACTTTAATGAAGGAAAGTGCGAGCAGTTCGAATCACAGTCGGCCGAAATCGTCGTGGGGGGTTCCGAATGGCAACTCGTGAAGAAAAATTAAAACAATGCGAGTTAATAAGTAAACTGCGAATAGAAGATCGGAGCAGTAAATTGTGTAACTGAGGTGCGGTCGTAGTAATACCATTCTGTTTGATTTTTTTCCCTTTGGGTTTTGAGAGATCTTGCAGCTTTTTATGGGACTTCGAACAGCCACAGTGATGTTGGACATCGCGTTCCATCGGTTTTAGTCTTCAGGGTTCCGTCGGTTCTTCCCTAACATCGTGAGTGATCAGAAGTCTGAAACCTTTCTAGATCTACAGTTTTACACACCCAAATGCACCCAACCCCAACATCCGACTGACAATAGCAGTGCAATAAGGTACGAAGTGATAGCCGAAAATGAAATTCTTGAATATTTCCTTTATCAGTCTATTTTAAAGGCAGATATAATTTGATATTTTTGCCCGGCGTCGAATTTAAGTCTTTTTGAAGACGAAAACAAAGCTGATTGTCGATTCCAAAGCAAACAGTCAACGGACCCAGCGAATTAAATCGCTGTCGCTGCGAACAGAAAATACGGAAGGAAGAAAAATTCTACAATTTTATTGGCTACGAGATCGATATTAACCATGAGTCACCAGATGGTTTTCGAAAGAACTGATAGCGTATTGTCTTCCACTCCTCAGCCCAAGTGGTACAAAAGAATACACCTGGCCTTGAGTCACCAATCTTCAAAGCGGTAAATTGACCATGGAAAACGGTTCGAGCTAAAACCTCTCTGTCCCCTTTTCCTAAGTCTTTTATATTGTTAAAAATATTTACACGCCGAGAGGTTTAATTTAAAGATGCGCTTATGCAACTTTAAAAAAATAATGATTTGAAAAGAAGAAAGCTGTTTTAATTGAGACAGGTCTTATCTGTGAAAGCTCCTCTGCATCTACCGCTCACCGACTGCCTAAAAGAGCCAAATATCATCTTTATCTGTTCTTTGCCGAAGGCTATAAAGAACGATGGCATTTACCTCGCATTTACAATATTTATATTTAATATCGATTAATTATTATTCTCTATGCTGTCTGCGAAGAGAAAAAAAAGCATTCTGATATTTAACTATTTACTGATCACTGTATGGTGTACCGTCTTGTAGATCATCGACCATTATTCAGAGAAAACGGGTTTTATATGCAAAAAGGAAACCGTTCTCTAGACGCGCAGCAGACAGAAGAAACTTTGTAAGAATTAGCTTTGTCCCCCGGAGTAATGCACACAGTAGAGGCCGATATGTGGGCACGTGAATCGCTTAAATAGATATCCAAAATCATTTAAATGTCAAGTGTTTATTGCCTGTACAGACACGAAGCTTTCGATCTGTGTACTGATGCACTTAAACCTACACAAGGGGGGGGGTTCAAAAAAAAGAAAGAATTCGAAATACTAGCATTGAGGGTGGATGGGAGTGATGAAGAATTATCTGAATTGCAGTTCTCAAAAAAAAGGAAGAGGGGGGGTCTTGCAGAAGTCTGTCGCAGGTCGTCCATCTCGCCATGCTTCCCGTCCGCGGCGAAAGAATCAGCCTCATTGGGCCTGCTTAGAACCGGCTGGGCTGAGCGGGGTTCTTAGGGAGCGGTGGAAACATCGGGAATTCTCGGCAAACTCCGGGTTTGAAAGGGGATGGGCACTCGACATACGCCATGTTATGTTTATTATCGAAGCTATTTTAAAAGTTATTTTTTAATGAAAATCACGTTAGTCCAAACTTTCCCCCCTTTTTAAAAATATTAGTGGGTCGCCCATCGGCTTAAGGGCGGCGAAGTAATTCGTGGTACACTGCCGGACTACTAGAAGGGCCCGAGCTCGAATCCCGGTCAGTGTTGGCTCGGTTTGGCGTACTCCCTCTTCGGCACCTTTTCTTCTCGTTCTTTTCCACGAGCCGGCCGCGTGGATTCTCTCCGGTTCCTCTTCACATCTGAAAACGGAGAGCCCAAGTAGGGATTTCCCTACCGAAGTAGGAAGTGGCTGAGCCCAGGTGGTGCTGGATGCGCGAAGATCCCTAGCGGACGACCACAGCAGGAAGCTTCTTCACTCCGGGGATTATCTACCTTGTACAGCAATTAGCGCTCATCATCTCAGAATAGCAGAAGAACAGTTAGAAATGTTAGGTGATACTTCTAGTTAAGAACGCCACTAGTTTCTCTCTTAATACAACGTGTTACTCATATTCATTGGAAGTAGAAACACTTGTCTGCCACCTTTCAAGTGCAAGGAAATACGTCAGGGAATTAACGTAGCCCGCCAAAACCAAACAAGAAACCTAGCATTGTCTGAACGTGCATGGTCATATGATCAACAGGTAAAGTAGACAGGGTGATCTACAGTGGCCATCAAAATTATCCCCTCACAGAATTAAGTGTAACGTGACTAATGCAGGTTGCTTTTTTTTTTGTTGCTTTGTTTCTGATTTAACGTTTGTGCATTTATTCTGTTAAGATAATATTCTTTATTCAGAACGATAAATGCTGCAAGGTGAACATTTACCAAAATTTTCCGCTTTATTAGACCTCAGTTACATCCCAACAAGAAATAGCTACATTAATCAAGCTTTTTATGAACTCTAACACGCGCGGTGGCCGTTCGGTAATGTTGTTTAAAAACAAAGTGTTGCAATAATTTTGAGCACCGCTGTATTATGGTTAGCGGGACAAAAGGAATAGTAAAGCGATCTACACATCTCTGAGACTTCACGTGAAGTATCTCGTGTCAGGGGTCTGTAATTGGGCAGATACTGCAACGGATGAATATTCGGTCTGACATCTGTAAGGGACGACAACAGGGAGAGAGAAAAAAAAATCTATTTTCGATTAGCAGGCGGGCTGTTAGAGCAGTCGTGTGATGGATTGTGGGTAATAACCGCCTTAGCTCCCAGCGAACCCACTTCCTGTTCTTGTGCGAGACGCCCACCACCAAAGACAGTCCCCGTTCGTAGCAATGAGCTCTAGAAACACAATTAAAGAAATGGATTCTGTAGCGCGGTGGTGGTGGTACGTCTTTGCATTTATTCAAATAAGTAGCCCCGATAAGGAATTTAGAAGACTGCTAGTTTTCCTACAATGCAGTGCGCTGCTGCAATTTGAATTTGCGCGCGTCCATCTTTTAGAGAAACAGCCGCGTGGCGGCGCTGAGGGTTTGGGTTGGGAAAGTCCAGAGCCGTCACTTCTTTGAAAGTGGCCTAAAACAACTCTAAAGCGTAATGGGGAACCCTGGCAGGCCGGGGTTAAAACGAGCCAGTCTGCACCCTGTAAACAAAAATACTGACATTAAAATCCTTCTATTCTAACAATCTATTAGAGAACCGATGATGTATGTTACACCAAACGAGAGCTCTCAAAATACTGGAGGATAAGAACCCAACATCCATAACACAGAATTATAATAAACTGTACGTACCTAAAACCAGAATTAGACACTAGCATTGATGTGGCGCGCTCTCCAATAGACACGTTCGTCTCTCTCTCTCTCTCTTCTCTCCATCTCTCTCCTCTGTACTGACGTCATCTCTCTCTCTCTCTCTCTTCTCTCTCCTCTCTCCATTCTCTCTCTCTGTACTGACGTCATCTCTCTCTCTCTCTCTCTTTTCTCCCCCTTGTTTTTATTCATTTTCCAGACAGCGCGAATCTGGCATCTAGATTTTTCCTATTAAACTAAATTTGAGGGTCTAAAGTCCATCTCCGACTGAACGTGTTCTGCAGAACCCGTGGCCACATTTCCTGGCGAGAGGACGACAAAGCGGTAGTTCTAGTGCTTCACCGTTATGGTATCACGTTTCTTCTTTTGTCTATAATCATCCAAAAGTAGTGACTCATGCAAAATTCTCTATAACCAGACAGGAATCTCAGCATTTGCTGCCCGCCAACTCTCTCTCTCTCGATCGACACGATCGTGGTAGCGACAAGATTCGCCTACCCTACTAGTGGCGAGGCTCCATCACAGCTCACTGCCTTAACAGGTTTTTAATTTATCAGGGACTTCTTTGGAAGTTTTTTTTCCCTTATTATTTTTTTTTTTAAATTACGACACATTATATGTAGCTGTGTTTTGTCTTTTTTTTTAAAAATTGCACATGGGCGTGTATTTTATAACATAAGACACGTAACTAACAGCCCAACATCTCGGCTCAGTCGCCCATCGTAGAATCAGGAGAGAGAGAGAGGGGGTGGAGGAGATAGAGAGAGAGAGAGGGGGTGGAGAGAGAGAGAGCGGGGGGATGGGATATATATATATATATATAGAGAGAGAGAGAGAGAGAGAGAGGGGTGGAGATGGAGAGAGAGAGAGAGGGAGGGGGGATGGAGAGAGAGAGAGAGAGGGGGGGTGGAGATAGAGAGAGGATGGAGAGAGAGAGAGCGGGGGGATGGAGATATATATATCTATATATATAGAGAGAGGGGTGGAGAGAGAGAGGGGGATGGAGATTATATATATATATATAGAGAGAGAGCTGGAGATGGAGAGAGAGAGAGGCGGGGGGGATGGAGAGAGAGTCCTGCCTGTAAATTTGTCGACATATTAGGAAAGCTGAGTTGTTAGACCTTATTTCATCCTGACCAAGAAGGCGTCAGAGAATACAGATTTACTATTTTGACTGACAGTCATCATAATGTTTTTGACTTCTTAAACTTTCATATCAAAATTCGAATTTTTAAATTAGTCATTTAACACCATTTTGTTTCAAGAAAAAACCAACAAATAATTTGAAACAAAAATTGTGGAGCTGAGCTATATATATATATATATATTTAATGTCAAATTATTTAAACTTTAAACTGATAAAACTTCGCACAACACACACACACACAGTTCTCTACACGCTTCATTTACTATTTGGCGCGTTCCGTCCCGTGTTCGCTGACGCGGCAGAGCTGTCCAGTTTACCCAGAGTTCCTGGGACTCTCCCGGAAGCTCCACGGGTTAAAACAAACGATCGCCTTCTGTGATGTCCGGCCGAAGCAGTCGCTACTTTCCGCGAAATATCTGCCAGAGTCTGTTTTTTTTTAATGTTATTCAGACTCCCCCCCTCCCCCTCCCCCCAAACTCTGGCAAAAATATCAGCGGGATAGAACGGGTGTAGTCCACACTGATCGCGGCGATCTCTCGAATGGTTTGGACCGGACGGGCAGCCAACAGGGGAAACAATCCATTATTCCTCGTCGGCCAGGCACCGGAACAATGGAGGACAATTTCGCGACATCGAAACTCGAAATAGTCCCTTGTTTTAGGTTGTTTTCCTTTGTTTCCCCCATCTTCCTTTTAAGTTCTCATTCCCACACTACGAAAAACCGAACAAGAGACAGTGTGAACGAAAGTGACAATATCGGCGGTTGTGTGATATCGTATTATAACAGAATGATATCGTAATCTTCCATTTTTTTTAAAATCTCAACACTGAAGACCGTTTTTTTTCAAAATAAAAATACATAAATTAAGAATCTTGGTGCCGAGCAAAAAATATAATAATATATCAGTGCAATCGGAGATTTAAAAATTAAGAGTTACTGTCTATTGATCTTGCAATCGAATTTTTAAAATACAGGGGAAAATTTTTTTAAAAAACATGACGTCATCAGATAGAGAGAGAGATGCATTTATTTTAATATTAATACAACCGCTAGGAACACTTTAAAATCATTATCATTATTATTATTATTATTATTATTAATTTTTTGTTGTAAAGACCAAAATTGTACGACCCCCTTCTAGTTTCGTTTACTTTGGTCGTTTTCAGGAAGCCAGCTCGGTTTTTCGCAAGGTTTCCCAAGAAACAGGAAATCCCGTAGCAGGTGATTTATTGTATACACATTCAAAATTCTGTCATTACTAAAATCTTCTCTTTCAACAAAAAAAAAAAAGATATCGAGTTATGTTGCTGTAGGACCTGAGCTCCGACGGATTTTTTAAGTCGCTACAGTAGTGAAGCATCGCATGGTTTGATAAGGCGAATTAACCGCTGGTCAGATAGATGGCCTTCGCGCAGGAAGGAAAGGGAAGGTTTAAAGGTGTTGTATTATAATCCCAGACCTCCGTCCGCCGAGATGGCCACAGGTGTCCCGATTGTTTTGCCGCTCACTCAGACTGGACCGACTGATGTCCATCGAATCCGCAGTAACCGCCATCGTTCCTAAAAACCGACACCTGGCGGGCTGACAACCCGAACTCACGTGAGACATCTTGGGCGAACAATACAAGAAGTAAACAACAAAAGATTACTCTTCGCATAGTTATGTTTTACATGCACTTCAGTATAAATGTACCCAGGTGTGCGGAGCCCTACGATGTTCAAATTACCACGAAGGGAATTGTGCTTTAATGATGTATGTTCAGAACAGATATCTAAGGTTTGGAGATCGATGCATCGCGCCTGCTTGTGTATTATATATTTAGCAACTATTCAGCCACTTCTTGTGTTACAAACGATCATCTGAAACGTTATACATATTTTAGTACATAAAGCAATTAGCAAGCAATATTTGCAGGTTTCTAATGCATATTTAAATAAAAAGCTTTCGGGATTTTACCGCTATCCTTTTTTTTTTGTTTGTTTGTTGCTGTTTTTGTTGTTGTTGTCGTGTTTACCAAGCATAAACGCCAATTTACCAGTTCACAACAGATAGATAATCTGTATCCATTAGCAGAGCTTCAGCCGATATGTTTGCTATTGACTTAAGTGGCCGTCACTCCCATCGCCGTACAGCCCATTTAGACCATCGGGGGCTTCCAGCGGAGCTCCCTCTCCCGGTCGTTCTTTGAAGATCTAAAGACAAACAAAAAACAGCTGCATTCAGCAGTCTTCGGTTTTCCAACTAAATGCATCGCTTCGGCTGAGATTCAATCTGCTAGAATCCAAGAAGGTGGCTGAATGGAGGTGAGGTGTGTCTGTGACGCGGCAGGGAATACAACAACAACAAAACGGACGCCAATGGACAAGGATTTTCCACAGGATCGGAGACGGCCCAGCCCATTTTCGCCCTTCGTCTGGCGGAAATATTGCGTGCATCCCGCCATTAAACAACAAAATATGCGGCCTCGTGGCGTTAAGAAGATGAAAGATGCGATTAAAGCTATACGACTGCTTGTCACTCGGCGTTAGTTTGATGTTTATCTCACGTTGGAGGCCAAAATCCCGCATCTAATCAGTTGGTGAGGATAAGAAAGCTCAGTCTTGACACGACTTCCACTAGTGTAAACGTGGACTCTACGTGCCAGGCTCTCGCTTCCGTTCGGCAGGACCTTACCAGGTCAGACCGTGTCCAATTGTTACAGCGTCAGTACTTCCTAATTAGATGTATAGAGGATCTAGGTACATGACGTCGATTACAGCCTGGTCTTCACGTTCAGGAACTACCGGTTCTGTATCATCTGATAGACAAATAATAATAATAATAAGAAGAAGAAATCTATAACATCTTGCATATGTAACTGATTCTTTTTGGATATGAATACATTAGCGGTCATTATCACGGATAGATTCGCTAATTATATGATCCATCGAGCTTAAGAGAGGATGGTTTCGGTGAAAAAAGCAGTCTGAAAAAAACAAAACAATGCGAAAATAAGTTGTTTTTTTAACGAATTTTCTGACAGGCAGATGTTTAACAGAGCGGATGAACTCGCAGTTCTAGTGAATGACCAGTGTAATTAATAGCGGATCAAAACAACCCTCCCTTCATGACGATGTGGATTGGCTGCGCAATCAGTTCGATAATCAGTATCCTATAGAAAATCTCATCGTACAACGCGATTCAAGGAAAAGCACGTGGTCTGACGAGACGGCGTCTTCAGGTAGACAGACTAGTCCTCTGAGTACGGTGGCAGTGGCCAACACAAAGTCTTGATACAAGTGCTACTCATCCGGCGATATATGGAGTGACGTTATTATAAAACTAAAGCAGCGATGCCATGGATGCTACTTTTGGTGCCCCTAATAAACCCCTATGCGGGGCATCTGGATAATAACGGCGGATTTCAAATTCTTAAAATGAAAGCGTTTCGCTTGAGCTTTGGGAAGCCATTCGAGTAGCTGTTCGCTTTGCGAATATTTAAACTATCCGACGTCAGAGATTAAATCGCAGTAACAAGATCCCTTTGAACGGACCCTTCACAGTTCCCGACACTGATTTTACTAACACACGGTGTAGTGACGTCGGTCGGTACTTAACTTGGAACCTGGTTTATCATGGATTAAAAATTGCAGAAGAATCCGTGTCTCATTGGAAGCCATTCTTTGGCCTGACCAAGATTTCAAACGTGTAGTTTGTCGTAGATTTCTAAAAATGCGACCAAAACAACAACAACAAAAACAACTTTGGTTTGTGGTTCCTATAAACAGCCACTCATAACATCTGACCGTTTTTTTTTTGGACGGTGTGCGAGACATTTGCAGACACAGGTAATTACATTAGGAATTCCAGTAACACCAGTCCACAACTACCGGTTGACTAATGAGAACAGTATGCGAGCACTCTGGACGGGATGGGAAGCCTGGGGGGACTCGTTCCGTGTGTCGGACAGGTGCTTCGTCAGGTGTTTTCTCTGTCCTTTTAAAATATCTCGCCGCTGAAATCTAAATTCTGCCGAATCGGGGTGGGGGTGGGGTTAATGTCGCGGTGTAAAACAGAACGACGGCGTCTCGGAACATTCGCATTCAATCGCGTAAGGGACCGGAGGTTTAAATGCGCGGGAATATTTACTGTCGATATTCAAATTCTGGGATCTCGATGGCGAGTAAAATGGCATCGTAACAGCCTTCTCTGACGGCGGCCATAGGCTTTCTTCCACGTATACGGTCGGCTTACCGTTTGTTTGGGAAAATATTTCACGCTGCGGTGATTAGGAAAACGTGCGGTGTTATACTAAGTAAAGGCGGACACTGCGTGCTGAGCTAATTCGAAGCCTAACCCTAACCCTGCCACACAAATATAAGAACTTGAGAGGGTCGGAGGCGGGGCACACGCACACACACACGCACACACACACACGCACACACACACACAGTAGGAGAATTCCGGCCAACAAAAGGCGTTCGTTAGAATTCAATCCGGGACTAAATTCCCGTCGGTCCGCTGGATTACTATGGCAACGCGCGGTGGACAGTGACGCTGCCAGGATCTCGACAGATGGCAGACACGTCGCCTATGTTCTGCTTTCTTCGTAGACGAATACCGTCCTCGTGCGGACTTCTTTATGACTTACAGGCCTGTTAGATCATCAGATCACTCGGAATGGAGCACTGACAGGTGCTGCTGTTAGTTGTTTTGAGCGTGCGCCGACAGATACAAGGTAGATAACCCTGGCGAAGGACCGTATTGCAGCTGTCCGCCAGATAGCGCTGCTAGTCTTGCTCCACGTAAGACCTCGGAAGGAACTCTCAGGTCGTTCGTTGCCGAGATGAGGCCTTTCTCGGTAGTAAGATTAACCAAGTGCCTATTATTCATCATAAGTTCTCATTTATCAAGTTTTTGTTTTTGTTTTTGCCCTGTTCCTTAAACTCCATCATCAATTAGCAATAAATATACCACTAAAAACGATTGATAATATTAATAATAATAACTCGCGCGTCATTGATAGTAGGTGACCGAGCTGCTCGCTCAGCATGGCTCACGGTATCTCTGACTAATTCTTACGCCTGCGTCTTTTGGTCTTTTTTAAAAGACGATACAACCAAATAAATACACTGTCCCCTAGTTCGTGCAACAACAGTTCTCGCTAATATTATTCTGCGCACGGCGCACTTACCACCGCTGGCTGTGATGTTCACGACCAACTCGTCTCGGAAAGTTTCAGACGTTGAATCATCACATCAGCAGCTTTACCAGGGAGGCCAAGACGGAAGGAATTCTTTTTTTCTAAGTGAAAGTCGCGAATCGAGCTTTCTACATTTCACTATGTATAGGAAATGTTTACTTAATGGCTTACCTAAGAAAGAAATTTTCTTTATATATATATATATATATAACTGGAAGCCATAAATGTGAACTTGCCAATGAAATATCGCATATTTCATACAAAACCATATACATTTACAAAGTGATTTATGCGCACGTAAGCACACGACTATTAGACTATACACGCATGTAAAAAGTTTATTGTTGAACTTTTCACATACAAAACTTCGATTGTTGAAATACTGGTGAGTCGACAATTATATATATATATATGGGTTTTTAACACTTTATAAGTGTTTACTGTTTATGTATTTTATCTTAAAATAAAGAATTACTGTCAAATAGCGGGTCGATCACGCATAAAAGAGACTTTCATTTAGTCGGTCTTTTAAATAAATGCTGCTTGTCAACTCTCAGGTATTTCTGTAGTCGGAGATGGCTTCCTACCAGCCATTCTGTCCCTCTGTTCATGGTCACATCTTAAGGAAAAAAAGCTAATATCTTAATTATTTATTAATCGCCCACCGGGATTTTTATTAGAATACATGCTTTCCTAAAGAGGGTGCGCGATTATTAGAGGCATTTAAAAAAAAAAACTATTATATATTGACAGCACATTTTTAATAAAACTACCATATTTTAAAAAGCAAGTTTTCTTAAAGCCAATGGGCGATAATTAGAGTGTTTTTTTTTTTTAAAAAATTAAAGTCTAACAAAGCAATCTAGGATCCTTGAACTTCTCTTTATAAAGTAAAATGAACCAGCAATTATTTTTTAAACTTTATTTCCTTGGGTCTGAGAAAAGGGAATACTTAAAAAAAAACAAAACATGTTTAAGGGTAATTAGGTCGTTGCCTGATTGCAAACAACACTCCATGAAATGCCACCACTCTAGTTTTTATTCATAAACCAATCTAAATCAAACGTAATGTCATTTCCTGTCCTAATTTTGGTAATACGAGAAACTTTCTAAAGTCGCACGCCATGTCGTCGCCGGCGATGTGCGACTGTCGAACACTAAATACCTGTCAGATAGGACCATTAATTTACGTGAAACATTAGTTAGCTAAGCAGTTCCAATTAATGGGGTTTAAACTCTCTTAGCTCGGATCTCTTTCAAAACAATGATGCAAAATAATGAGTTGACTTTATTATATTTGCTTGTGTGTTTGTGCGCATACAAAAATCGAATTATATAGCTTTTTAAAAGGCTACCGGAGATACTATCGCACCAAATACTTTATTGTGTGTAAACTGAAAGTAAACAATGAAAGTCTAGCCAGCAGGTCATTCTCAGTTGTTGTCTTTTTTCTAAATTGCTTGTGAGTTGGAGGGGGGGTGGACTTTTCCTGATTTGTTTGAAAGCGAAAGTAAAAGATGCATATTTTCTATTAACTTTTACTGACGAGACATTTAAAAAAAAAAACCTTTTCGCAAAATTAAAATAAAAGTAGACGACGCGCGTGGACGATTTGGTCATCTGTGGCTGATTGAAGAACGCTACACGTGACCATTGTCGGTAATTCACATCCACAGGACCTACACAGGGTAAGAACAGAAAACCTACCATTGCCGGCTGTTTCGCCTCGATGATGGAATCACCCTGACGCCATTCTTTGAATTATTATTATTTTTTTTTTTTTTTAAATTCGCAGATATAATCAGAAACATTGGCATTATTTCTTCTATCTACCCCAGTCAGTCGCCCATTTGCCTGGCCCGGAGAACCTGCTCATCGGTGAATGGGGTGACTTGATCATAAATTCCTCTTCCAGCTAATTATTCACTTGTATAATTATCAGGGTAATTATGGTAATTTGCTTCTGATGGTGGGAAGGAACGGTATTAACGTTCCCAAAAACCAAAAAAAAATTGCAAGCTTTTCATTTTTCTTGTCACTTACATTTGACGATGACCAATCTAAATGTAATTATCAGATGAAGCTTCATTTTCTGCTTAACGCTTAATTAGTCTGTTTCTTAACCCTGACATAGAACAGGCAGTTAACAATGTTCGTTTTTCTACTACTTTCCATCTGCATCGACTTTCAGTTCAAAGTTCAAACTCAGGCTGAGAGAGAAAACAAATTCCTGACATACCTAAACATCTAGAAGAAGAAAGAAGAGAGACGAAGAAAAGAAGGCATTAATTGAAATTCTTTGTAGGTCTTCATGAGATGCGTGACGGGAAGGCGCGCTGACCAACCAGGCACCTGATGGACCGTACAGGCTTTGCCGAGTGGTGGAAGGAGGTAAATGGCAGTGGGAGTTATTGTTCTGCAGTCCCGCACCTTCTAACGTTTATTCAGCATATGTTTCATGTTATGACTTGTCAGTTATTTCCTCTTTTTTACAATTGTATAAAAATGTCCTTTAGCTTTTATTAAGTTTACTATTTGTTTGGCGCACCTAGTCTCATGAACCTCGGCCGTGGGACTGCGCTAGAAGAACAACACCTGCCTGCCGGCGATGCTTTGTTGATCACCGAAGACAGCGGTGCGCTGTAGCTAAAATCGGCGGCCTTGTTAAATCCTTCAAGATGTCGTTCCCTTCAATTTCTTTTTTGTTAAAAAAAAGGGGGGGATTAATTCGTTTAGTTATTTATTCTGTCTACTCCACGACGCTTTTCGCAATCGTTCGTCGAAGGAGCAAAAGACTTAGAACTGCATGGCGCCGATAAGCTGGGCACACTTCCGAATACCCGCAGAGATGAGGACCGCTGTCGTTCCTCCCACTTCTAACCACGTCGGTGCTGTGATCCCACGTTAGGTGGCTCTCCTCAGCGCTGGTCCCAGACGCCTGCACGTGCGTCGTTCGTGACGTCACCGGGGTGGGGCGGTTGGGGGGTTAATGTCTGTCAGTAAGTATAAAAGACAAGTTTTTCCCTTGTTCTGTCTTCTGGTAACGACGTCTGACATCATCGTGCGAGTACGGGGACTGTGATGGAACGAGGCTAGTAGTGGAAGGATCACTCGATAGGATTTCAACTTCGGGATGAGTCACGAAGACGGACTTCCGATCACGTGGGAGCGGTTGTGTTTTTTACCCGAAGCGAGGCTCGCTCGCGGACAGCAGCTCTGTGGTTTCGCTGACACGAACTGAATGCACAAAAACTGTCAGATAGGGCCATTTTTTTAATACGCGGACACACAACAGGGCTCTCAGCCTGTTTCACGGTGCAGCGAAACCTGTGCTCGAAACAGCCAAGACACTCGCCCCCCCATCCGTCCATCCGCCGGTTGTACATCGTCCGTCCCAAAAGAGACGGTTTTAGCAGGTGCAGCGTACGAATGTATTCTGTTACAATAATTACCCATCTTAACTTTACTATGTTCTAGATGTGAAAGGGGGAGAAAAAAAAACTATCGAACTTTCAAACAAAATTTCGTACCGTTTTTACTGAAGCAGACGTTAAATAAGTAAAGGCGACCATAGGCGATTCAGTGACGTCACAGTAAAAAAAAATTACAGCCTCTGGTATAAGTTGTCGCCCCCTCCCCAGCCACCAGTTTGTTATGATGATTCCACGTCGTCATAATGTCTTGTGCTTGGTTCTCTTGTTCCTTTGTTTATCGAGAGCTAACATAAACATTACGCTATTGATTTACAACTTCCCTTGTAGAATAAGGGGATAAAAATAGCACCTTATGCCCTCTTATTGTTGACCCCCCAAGTTTTTTCTGTTCTTGTTGGCTCGAACCGGGCTGCTGCTCACTGTTCATCTTTTGGCCCTGCCCTTGTTTCCGCCCAGCTACAGAACGGAGGTAGATGCTTCTCGGGGTTACCGCGGACACGCAGCAACAAGATTAATTACAGCGACAGCCAGACACGAATTGTAAACAAACACAGTCTCGGTTCATAGTTCTGGCGGCATTTTTCATCTTCGAGAAGAAACTAGAAAAGCACGAGATCACGCATTTGTTGGCATGACAATGGCAGATACTTGCCATGGCGAGTAAAGGGGCATCTTTCTGAACGGAAGCAAAACCACTACAGCAACAAAGAGAATGAAAATTTGCCATACCTAATAGCGGCTGGGTGCCAGCGATACTTTTTCTTTTATAAAACCAGGAGCCCTTATGTAAAGAAATTCCTGCTCTCTCTCTCTCTCTCTAGAATACTCTCCACAATGGGTAGTCTGGAAATCTGACCTTGAATATATTAACGGTTTTAGATTGATATATTTGATCACATTAGCATTTCGAAATTGTTCCTGAAAGTTTATAGGTGCCATTATATTGTAGATTAGCCAAACGATTACTTAGACCTGACTTTGTCGTTTCTTTAATATAATTGTATTCTTTTGTACTTAGAACCGGATAGTTTCAAAAACAGTTAACGGCTGGGTCTTTACTGAAGTTGATGAGTTTAATCTCTCCCTCTCTCTCTCTCTCTCTCTCTCCCTCTCTCTCTCTCTCTCTCTCGCTCTGTACTGACGTAATATCTCTCTACTGACGTCATCTCTCTCTCTAAAAAAATATATATATAGTCAAAGGAATTTCTGGGTATCAGTTAGCGATGCGTTATCATCAAACTTTTGCTACTTGGCAGCTGGTATTTAGTAAAAAAAAACTCTCCAGTTTAGACAAAATAGTAAAATGAGTTTTTACAAGCTCCACCTCACAAAATGAATTGCTCTGAACAGATATTAATTGCAAACGTGGGGGGGGGGGGGGTTGTCCAGCGAGAGTTCGATTTACGGTCGGACGAGCGCGCCTCCTTAACTGACTGCTTTAAGTTCCAGAGTAATCGCCTGGATTTACACATTCTTCAACCCGTAATCTTACAGGCTTAACTTAATTAAATGCGATGATTTATCATCTTTCACACACTCTCTCTCTCTAGATCATCCCAGTAAAGCCGATGTATTGTATGTAGCGCCGCCAGGATCCTAGAGAGTAAGTCAGGGCACCTGAAAGACACTCGCAAGAAATTGAATGGAACTGCCGACAGAACAAGACCAAAACCATCCCATTTTGTTTTAATTATTACGTCGCAAAAAAAGAAGAAGAAAAGAGGAGTTACAATAAATAATCTTAAAAAACGTGTAAAAATTAACTCAGATTAACTCTCAAACTCATACAAAAAAAAATTTAACCGGCTGCAAATGTTTCAGCTTTGATAGCTCTGCGATTTCCTTAGACGTCGAAAGCCAGGGCGCCATCCTTTGACCACTTTTGTTTCTTTATAATTATAATCTGCTATTTCTTTACATTTGAAAGACGAAGACCGAATTTACTTTAATAAATATGTCCAGCTGAAAGTTTATGAGATTCCGTGTTCAAATTTTACAAAAGAATTCCGCTTGTTAGAATAAAAGCAAAGGAAAAACCCAGAAGAACTTCTACCATTTTCAATTTAGAAGTATTTTCTTTAGGAAATAAGGTGACCATTTTTGTTTGGGAAGGCGAGCGCTGAGGATTATAGCGATATTTCTACTTCGTCGTCATTGGTTGCGCATCACCCCGCTGTTTTCGGAGCAGAGAGGGTGTTATCAAGTTTAATGGAGTGGAAAGATAAAAGTGGCAGCAGTAATAACGAGTCTGCCATCTGGGCTCTCACACGCCGTCGGGTCGTTTAAGGTGACACCATCGATTATAATAACTGGAAGCTGAACGCGACAGACGGCTGTGGTCAGCGGAGAGCTTCATCTGTCAAATAACTTATTTGGAATTACAATGGCCAAATCAATCATGTCCTAATAAAGTCGCCCCGTGAGAGGCGGACCCCGATAGAGAGATAATAGTTTCTCGTCTTTTAATTTCAATCCAATCGAACCGAATCTGCGACCGGCTGTGTTTTTTCCTCTCTAATACGCGCAGTAAATCTCCGATTATATGGGGAAGACTGGCGAGGTTGGGTTGTTACAGCGTCAGTAGTTCCTGGTTAATCGTATGGCGAGGCTGTGATCGATGTCGACTGTCCCCGTGACGCTAACGTCCACAGAGGAAAGCGCGGCCCCCTAGCCCGCCCCTCCCTCCGATCCAAGAAACCTCTGAGAACGCGATCATTGGCGCAACTGGTTCACTCAACAACAGCGGCTGCACCTTCCGCCAAGGTAGCATTAATCAGAAGAGGCATCGCCACCACGCGAGCACCTGACGAAATCTCTTAGGATTTCCGGTTACAAAGGTTTTGGGCTGGTAGATTTGTACCCGGAATTGGTTTAAAATCGGGACCTGCTTTTCGTTTGCGACCGGGGGGGGGGAGAGAGACGATTTGACGGATTCTGTGGGTTTTACTGAGACTCTCTGGCTAACGGCTGATCTTCTCGTTTCTTCTGTAAGCGGTTCGTAATGGTCACGTGACTTTGCTGTTCAATGAAACGAACTTGCTGTCTTAAATCTTCTGCGGTTAACTCTTTGCTGGCCGTCGGTGTGTTTCTGGACGTGCCATTCGCGATCGGTCATTGTCGAAAATGGCCAGACCACAGAGGGTTAGCAACCGAACAGCGCCGTGGGGAGAGAGAGAGGTGAGGTGGAAACTTTGACGCGCCTGTCCCGACTGCTGGGGCGTGGCTTCCCGCGCCACCTCCGTGGGTCAGCAGGGCCCCTAACCTTCCGCCGCCTACACCCAGGTGGCGGCGCCACCCTCTCTTCTGTCTCACTACCGCAACGCGTCCGAAGACGTCTAAACTCCGAGCCGCGATACAAACCGTATAATGCAGTGGTTATCGCGTCTGTCCGTTAATTATCGCATCGTAATATGAACCAGCTTCTTCTTCTTCCTTTTCTGTTTAAACAAAGCTGCCATATTGTAAATATAAGAGTGTGTTCCGGTTAACAGGGACAGAGCGAATTAGTGTAACTCTGAATTATATTAGCTTTTCTTTCGTTTTCAATTACTTTGGCTCCCTGTAATAACTGCGCCGATCTAAGCTAAATTAACTAACTAACTAGCTGCTGGTTTAGAATAGTTAGCATTCATTCTTTTTTAAACATTTTTAATGCTGTAAATCTGTCTAAGTTTTAGCAGATTGGTTACATTATCGAACATTCGCATGACGTTTGCTGGAATATAATAAACACTCCCTTCTGACGTACAAACAGAAGTGGAAATTAAAGAAAGAATTTAGATGTATATATTTTTCCAATGATAAATCTTAACGTGGTTTATGTTTAGTATGTAAAAAAAAGTGGGGGGGTGAGATTCTTTTTAGTTTTCTTTCTCTTTTTTTTTACTTATCACATAAGTAAATTTTACTTTTGCAATGCTTTTGTTCTAACTTTTCCAAAAAGAGGTAGCCTCGTCTTCATCTATTTAATTGAAGGGAGCGGTCATTTTTTTTCTTCTTTTTTTTTAAAAACGTTTTTCCGAAATTCGGAACAATGCTTTGTTTAGGTGATCAACTTTCTGTTGCTTATGGTTTTCGTGTCGCTGAATTGGCAAGTTGTTTTAAACATCTCCTGCAAAAGGTAAATTGTTTCGTACTCCAGCTACTCTCGAAGAACTTAAAGCCAGATTTGGTTTTGGCCGTTGTTTCCGGAGATGTATCGTTTCATTTTTGTTTTTTTTAAAAAAAAACAACAACTTTTGTAGATTGTGAGAGTTTTAAACGAAAAGTAACGACTACGTATTGAGGCTTAGCGATAGAGCTTAGTCATTTTAGTTTGTGTCTGGGTTCTAGTTACTTTCCCTCGCTGGTGAGATGAGGAAAATATCCTCCATTAACCAACCCGTTCCGTTGTGCCAAAAGTTCTCGTATAAGCGCGCAGTGCTCCAGAACAGGTACGACATGGTAGTAGTACGCTTATAACATCAGATTGCTGAAAAACCGGACAAAATCTAAATATAGAGACTACTATAGCTGCGGGGCGGTAAATAGCCAAATTTGTTGTGATTGTTAACATTCCCTTCTAATGCCTTCTTTCAGTAAGAAAACCCAGAAACCACAAATGTAAAAGGTTGATTTTTATACAATAGTAATTACAAGATAGAGTTCGAGAGGTGCGAAATAAAACTAAAAATCAGTAAAAACTTATTGCTTTGTCAACATGAAAAAGGCCAACTTATCTACCCGAGGTAACTCAGTGCTGCCCAAAATATGAAAACACCTTTTTTTCGCAGTCATTGTTAGCAGTAACGGTGTGTTTTAGCATATGCATAATGACAGAGATGGTAAGAGAATGAAGCTATTAATAAATGAAAGTAAGTTAAACTAACTAATAATTAGTACTTCATACGTAATTCTTCGACTAGTGTTTTAACTTTCCTGTCATGAATTTTCACAGTGCTCACGGATGCACACTGTTCCACGTGTCTTTTGCGATGTCTCCTAATTCTTTAACAATTACGGTTTTGCTGGTTTCTTCACTGTCGTATTTGATCAATAATATTCAAATCAGGACTTTGTGCTGGCCACAGAGTATCATCCGCTCTATCTCTTGCATGGCTTCACCAAGTTTGAAGCGATCGCCATCTTGCTGCAAATAAAAACTTGCACCTCTAAGTTGTTAACCAGAGATTATGCTATTCTACCAATTCAGATTGCCACGGAGCTGTTTTCCGTACACATATATATGCAGCATTAGAAGTAATTATGAAATCAGGTAAAAACTGGGTATAAATTACAGATAAACAAGCAGCAGAATCGTATCGCATGTGTAAGAATGAAAGGCTATACAGTACAGTCACGTGTTGATACAGTGCACTGTGACTGGTTGTCATGCAACCAATCAGAAAGTGCCAAACCCGCAGAAGGAATATCATTGTAGTGTGGGGAATATTGTAGCTTCTGGGAAGGAAATATAACATTATATATAAATCAAAGAATCAGCTGGTGAAAGACTGCTACATGCGGCAGACTTCATGTTTCAGGAGAAGCTGTGTACAGGACTCTGAGGAAGATTCGCGGACAGTAGATAGACGCTGTCGAGGGAGAAAGCACCAGCTACTTGACAGTTACCGATTTTACGCACCCACTTTACCCGCAGAGTTTTAGAGTTTTTCTTTGAGTGACCTCAGGCGGCGTAGGTCGTCCGCCAGGTGGCGCGCTGGCTTTTGCTGCCCCCCCCCCATTTTTTGTTCCTGCTGTTGTTGTTGTTGCTGGAATCCCTAGACTACGGAGACAGTCGAACACCTCGGATAAATCGTGGAAAGAAAGTGCCACAGGATACACGATACAACGTTTCACAACCGATAGCCTGTGCGAGTCTACACAGAGACAAGGGCTCGCCTAACAAATACGAGTGCCTCGTTTCGTTCGGTGTGTTTTCCGCGGTAATTAAGATCATTTATCGTCCAATCAAAGAAATGCGAGGCCGATACGGTGGGCGAGGTAGAACTCTCGCAAGACGAAACTCCACACCAAACGCGGGCGGCTGCAAAGGGGTTAACCTTCAACCCGCTTTCAAAGGTTGGCGGACCGACCCGCGCTCTTTTGGATCGAGAGTTTTTCGTGGCGTTGAATTAATTGTGGGAATCTATTTAAAAATTACCGGAAGATGACGACAGGATTCAGAATGCATAAGCAACCGCTTTAATTGAAATTCTGCGCTAGAATATTCCGTTAGAACCAGAGAACTAACTAACACAAGTGGATTTATTATAAAAATATCAGTTAAAAACATCGGTTTTTATTTAATTTATTCTTCTTTTTTACTTTTGCATAAAGAAACCTTTCTTTTTTTTAGTGTGTGTGCGCGTGCGATAGGGGCTGTTTGCTCTTCCCATTTTAATATTAGCTGGAATGTTGATGTACCACTTTTACTCTTTAACCGGAAGCAGTCTGAGTTCCGCTGTACAGCTTTCGGGCTGAAGACGAAGGATGGGGAGAGGAGAGCCTGGGAACGTGATTCTGGGGCACAGCCGCAGAGCCCCGCTATTGAATATACAACCCCCACTGCTTCCCAGACATCACCAGCTCGGGGTATCCCCTCGGTTTGGCGACCCCCCCCCACGTTTCCTCTCTCGCTTTTTCCGAGCCAACCCGCCTGCCTGAGTTTCTCCCGGGTACTCCGGTTTTCTAAATGGGGAACTTGTAGCCTGGCCGGCTTGCACCTCGAACGGCCGTTCTCACCTGTTACCGCCCTGTAAACCGCATTAGGACAGCATCTATACTTAAGTGGTCTGAAAAGATCTCACGACCTCGGATACTTTTCTCACAAACCTCACCGGGAATAGAAAAACCTTTGTGAGACAGCGTTAGAGAAGTCAGCACGCTCGCATATGGTAAATCTAACTGCAATGGATCGCAAAGGGTTTTTGTTACCACGGAAACAAATTAGGCGACTAATCAATAAATCGAATCTTGCATCTATCGCACCGAGTACAGAGCGATCAGGACAAATGGTGACGAGACACCGACACCTGTAGTAGCAAAGATGGCTGCGATACGCATTGTAATTTTTGTCTGTAGCTTTATACGTCCAGCAGGAGTATCCTTCTCCTCCACAGTTAATAGGTATCTATTCCACTGTTCTTCTGGTTTCTTTCTGTATCTTATTACCTCCATTTTTCTTACAATATTTTTTCTTTCATTACTTTTAACTGAAAACCAAGAATTTTTACTTCCTCTTTTCACTTTAACATGAAAACTTAACCACTCGACTACATAGGGATATATTTAATGACACCCCCCAATCAATAATAATAATAATAATAATAATAATAATAATAATATAAAAAACGCGCATTTTCACATATTTTAGAAGTTCAGGAACGTTTTGTAGGCGAATAGAAGAAGTGTAGCCAACATGAACATCTAGAAACAACGACTGCACCTTTAATTTTGAGAACGAAGGGAGCCGGACAGCGCGGTACCCTAACAATAACTATAGGACCCCACACAAACCTTCCAGGTACTGCGTCGTGCGCGGGCTGGGGTCTGATTACACTAACCTCCCAAACGGCTCAGAAGATGGAAACATCGATTCTCCTTTACATTCAGATCAGTTCACGGAAGAAATATGCATTCAATGCGGAGTGTACGGCAACCCTGACTTAACTTTCCCGTTACTTAAGGATCTCTGGCTGTGTGACTGGGTCACGTGGCTGCGATTCGATCCTCTGGGTTTCAAGGTAAACACAGGTATAGAGACACGAGAGCGGAAATAGGTCGGGAGCAGATAAAGCATCTATGCAGGAACAGAATTGCTGTGTCGGGCGGGATGTGAGCCCTGACCGTGTCGCTGTTGCCACCTGTCAGGGAGACCGAGTTGAGCCCCGTTTTGGGATATTAAAAAAATTTATTAACTCGGATTGGCATTGATCAGGCTCGCGCTAGCACCTGAAACTTGAAAGTCAAGGGAGCTGACGAAAAAAATACATATCGTACGTGCAGGTGAGTCTGTGTGCGGTGCACACCTTTCAGCGGCCCCAACCTGGTTCTCGGGCCGCAGGGTGTCAGCACCTGTTCTGTCGCCCCTCAGAGAGAAGCGGCCGGGGGTCGGGGTGGTATAAAACACGGTTGAGTTAAAGGTACTTACCTCTGGGTTTGGAGAAACCCGAGGGGGGGTCAGGCAGGGGTTGCGTCTCCTCGTCCCGGTCCTAGCCGAGAAAGTGGGTCCACGCCGTCACAAACCAGCTGTCCGTCCGTCTGTCCCCGCTCCTCCGGCGAGACTAGCCCACGGGTCCTGTCCGCAACTTAACGGGCGAAGTGACTAGGGGTCGTCCCACACACCGGCGCGTGTACCGTGTAACCGTGTCGCGGATTTCCTCTCTGTGAACAGGCGAGAGAGCGGCAGAGGCTCAGATGCTCCAGGGGAATTACCGCCGAAATGGCATATATCCCACGTCGGTCGCCGTGGTCGATGTAGACTTCATGAATAATTCACACTTATCTGCTTTGTCGTTTGATGCTGTTAATGCTCGCGTCGTTATCCTCTAGAACTTAGCAGCAGCCCGCCTCTTGTATGGGAGAAGGAAATTACAAATAAATTATTTTTTAAATAAAATTTGCCGATGTAGATATAACAGAGAGGTGCTGTTCTTCCCACGCGCAGAAGTGATAATAATAATAATAATAATAATAATAATAATAATAATAATAATAATAAATAATAGACAGTATAGTGTAAAATTCATTGGCAACTAGAATTTTTAAAGATTTCTATTAATTATTTAAAGTGGTAAAAATAATATAAATACACCCATATGTAAATTGTTTAAAATTAATTAACGAAAAAATTAGTTTTAATGACAGCATTGGGTATAATATGGAAACTGCGTATAGAATGTGAACATCACGTGATAGAATCGCATCTCGTGCGTAAAAAATGAAACTATCCGCAGTACGGTCACGTGTCGACGTAGTGCGCTGTGATTGGTTGTCACTCGGACAATCGCGGGAAGTGTCGCACTTGCTGAAAGACTGGACTATAGACAGGGATATTGTTGCATTGTGGCGACTGGTGCGGCTTCTGGGAAGGGGATACCACGTGACAAGCGTTAAAAAAAAGTTTAGCTAGCGAAGGCCGGCCGATTTCATATCTCAGGAGAATCTGTGCGAAAGACTGCGAGGAGGATACGCGAGACTGGTACTGATGACAAAGAAGCAGTCAATGTGTAAAAAGGGCTCACATACCAAATATGTGTTGTGTTGTTTGTGTGTGTGTGTGTGTGTGTGTGTGTGGCGCGCGCGCGCTCGTGCTACGTATATCTTATACGTGAACTTCAAAAAGGGCCCATCTTTTGTGTCTGGAAATTACAAAATCCGAGTAAATAATAAATAAGTGTGACGACACAGCCAGACACACACCACTCGCTATGACGCACATGGAATATTTAGTGGTTTCCTTCGCAGGAGAGCTACAGTAAGATTTCGCCCGTATATCTTTGAAGATTACACTGGTCAACAAGTATTTTTCATCAAGCATATGTCAAGGTGTACTTAGTGTAGTTTTTAATGCTGATTTCAAATATACAATTAGTTTTTTGACATCACGTACAGTTTTCAAGATGAGGAAGTTTTTTGGTTTTAGCTCATGCATTATATAGAAATTCCAATTAATGACGTGTATGCATGTATTTCATTTACATCATGGAAACATACCTTTAAAATAAACTACATTATTCATTGCTGCATAGTTCAGATGCAATATTTCATCATCTTAAATTAACCAATCAAGTTTAGTCTGATGAAATAGGTATTTCAACGTCTCAAATTGTCCAGTCATAATTGGTCTGATGAAATATTTCATCATCTCAAATTCAATATAAGTATAACCGTTTGTATCTATTTCCTTACTTGTTTTACAATGTTAACAATGTCAAGACATTGTATAAATCCTCCTGATGTGTTTTGTTATGTCTGTAGACAATTTATTGTGAAAGCTCAAAAACGTACAATAACACCAGAGATCAAGAAGATTTATAAGCTATAGTTGTTTTTTTTTTAAAAAGCTGTACTTCTCCATAATGGTAATTTGAAGCCCTCCATTCCTATTGCACACTCCGTTCATCTTCATGAATCATATGAGAATACAGTCAAACCTCCGTTAGTGAACACCTCCAATTAGTGAACATTTTTGGTCGGTCCAAAAGATGTTCAGTAATGGGAGGTTTGACTGTATGGAACTTTTACTTCATGCCATTGCCTATGAAAGATACTCATGGAAAATATGTGGAGATTTAAAAGTCATTTGAATGTTAATGGGAATGCAGTCAGGTTTCACAAAATACTGTTGTTTCTTGTGTCTATGGGATAGTCGGGCAACTGACAGACATTATTCGGAATCAAACTGGCAACACAAGAACATCATACCAGCCAGGACTGTCTATCATCAAGAATACACCTCTTGTAGATCCATGTAATGTCCTATTGCCTCCTTTGCACATAAAGCTTGGACTGATGAAACAGTTTGTAAAGACACTAGGAAGAGAAATGCCAGAGGGTTTTGAGTATATTGTAGAAAAGTTTCCCAAAATCACACAGGCGAAGTTGAAAGAGGGTATCTTTGTCGGACGCCAAATTAGAGAAGTACTCAAAGATGTCAACTTCAAGACAACACTGGATGAAACTGGAACTGCCTGCCTGGAATGCTTTCAATTGGATCTGTGAGAATTTCTTGGGCAACAAGAGGCAATGGACTACAAGGATGGCATCAAACAATCTTCTGAAATGTTACTCAGCAATGGGTTGTCGCATGTCACTGAAAGTTCACTTCTTGGACTCCATCTGGATTTCTTCGCAGATAACCTTGGAGCAGTGTCTGATGAACATGGTGAAAGATTTCACCAGGACATTAGTGCTATGGAGAAATGGTACCAAGGCTTCTGGAATGACAGTATGCTGGCTGACTACTGCTGGACACTTTACCGTGATCAACCAGATCAGGAACACCGCAGGAAATCCAAATCACAATGTTTCTAACTCTGTTGTTCTAACTTTGTCTGTTTTGTCTGACCCATTTTTTGTGTATTCACTCTTTGTAGAATGATAGTGATGATTTTTAACTCAATAAACTCATTTACTTTCTAAAAATAATATGTCCTTATTTATTACGTTAATGATTTCCTATATACAAATATGTAAATATTTGCATGTATCTACTGAAAAACTGATACGTGCTGCATACAAATGGAGTGAAATTTTGAAATCAGCATGAAAAATTAGTCTAAAAAAGTTGGTTTGCATTCATAATGAGTATAATACGTTTAATTTTGTTGACCAGTGTAATCGAAAGCTTAGATTTACAGATTATTGCGAGAGGAGATTCGCCGCGGAATAAGTTGGTTTCGCCTAATAGCGGACCTTTTCCTTAGCGGCCAGTAACTGTTCTAAGACGACCCTTTAACTTATCAAGCAGATTTCTTAACTCGCCCAGTTTCAGAAGTTTTATAATAAAATCTACCCACGAACAGCGCCAGCAGTTTTATCGGACACTCGTTCAGCTGGATTCCAAAAGGGTGGGGAACCCTGGTACTGCGGGTATCTAACGCCGCCCAACGACTTATAATTTCTACTGAGATTTCATGCCCTGATGTTTTTTTTACCAAAAACGTCCGGTGCTATCACCTTCCCGTCCTCTGTCTGCAGAAGAAAGATCGGTATTTTATTAAGGTCTCTATGGCTGCGTGGCTAAAGACGTTTTCACAGGGGCCCCATTTCCTTATTTACTAAACCCTGGATCTTAATTAATTCAGAATCACCCGGAGCCCCGCACAGGTAGAGGAAATAGACCATCATTATTACCTTTGTTTTCCCGAAACTTTTTGAGTTTCTTTACAATCTATGGCAGGAATCAAGTGGCGGAACCAGTTTTTTTCTTCTTGCATCTTAAGGAACCACCAGGGATCTTACTGTGGCTGACAGTACATCACGACACCCGGAAGTGCTGCAAGTTAATTCGACGCCAGTCGTTTTTCCGGGAGTAATCCTGATTTCGGGAGCCGGAAGTTAGAATCACGTGTCCGGGGCTCAGCTGCTGATCACGGACTCTTCAGCAAATTCTCTGTGTGACCAGACGAATTACGTATCTCTTTGTATGCCGGCCTGCACTGTTTACCAACATTGCTGTAACAGACGAACTGCGATGACAACAATAACTACATGTTATTAACTCGCATCGGTGCTCCTCGTCGGGAACCGGAGGTGGGGGGGGTGGCTGAAAAAAGAATATTCTAAGCCAGTTTTAGACCGCCTGGTCCGGATTGTCAGGCGACTGGAGGCCATCTTTATTTTCGTACTTTCGTACACGATCTCAGTGACTCCAGAAAGGACTGATCTCTGGTATCCTGACGCTTCGGTGAAGTTATATTGACACGGAAGCGGATCGATTAAAAGTTTTCGCCTATTCATACAATGTGAGCGCGCGACAGGGCCTTAGTTTCCATTACTAGCAGCCATAGTTGTGGATTCACTCATATTTTATACATAAATCATTTAACTTGCACTTTGAAAATCCATACTGTATGGAAAGTAGACTGTTTCCGAGCTTTGCTTTTTCTCACGGGGGGGGGGTATTTCTGCTTGAAACATCCTTTCTTATCCTCGATGAATTGTTTAGTTAGCGAGTCGGTCACAAATGTGACCGGCAATGAATGTATATGCAAGACCAGTGCCGTCGTAGAATCCATTGTGTCAGATGCATCAAAGACCGCATTTCTTGTTTGCCTGTGGATTAAGTTATCGAAATTTACCATTTTTTAAAGAAAATCCTGTAGACCGTTCAGACGTCAAAGACAGACCTGATTATTGAATATTTCGTGTTTGGAAAATAAAAAAAAGAAGAAGAAGAAGCAGGAAAACAATAGAAGAAAGAAATGTGTACACATACGCAGATTTGCGGAAGATGACGAATTGTCTGAGAAAGAAGCCGCCAAATTGTTCCGATGCAGTCGTCTTTGTCTATTTCTGCTGCCTCGTTGTTAGCGAGCAAGTGTAAGGAAGAAAGGAATTTTATGCAAATCGATAAAATTTCAGTCTTGTGTGTGAACTCAAAACTTGCAAATAATGGAAGAAATGTGTTTTATATGCGAGTCATGGTGCGCTCGTCCATAAAACTCTACTGGTTTTGTGATTCAGTTTTCCTGGAAAGCGATCTCGCGGCTACGAGAAGAGGGGGATCTCGATATCGCGAGATTTGGGGGAATGGCGAGAAATTGGGGCGATGGTGGAGAGCAGAAGCCGACATCCGGTAAACCCCGTCTTCATTAAGATTGAGAGATCCCCACCCCCCCCCCGTTCCTTAAGCTAGCGTCGAGCTCGGTGCCATCAAGCGGAGGATGGATGGTTCCGTCACAGTCTCTTTCAAATGAGACTCTTGACAAACACCTGGTTCGCTGACGGTCGCTGCTTCTGTGGATGGTCTTTAATGCAAAGCGTCACCTTAGCCGAGAAACTGTCGTCTTTCATTTCTGTCATTGACGTCACACACACACGGTCTCAATCACGTGTTCGCGTGACGCTGGCGCCGAGGTAAACGTCTAACGAAGGCGATAGAAGCCTCGACTGTACCGCACTGAATCCGTTTATGTTTCGATGGAGAGCAGTTCCGAAATGATGGGGCTCAAAGCACTTTCACAGATTTTAGGAAATAACCCCTTCCCCCCCCCAACCGGGACTTTCCTTTATTAAAATCAAATTTAAAGCTGCAATTTATGAATTTCTCTTAATCAGCATATCTGCATATTCTAAAGTATTGAACAGTAAACCGTCGCTGCGTGATACAGGTGGGGGGGATATTTTAAATATACATTTAAAAAAATGTTCTAATTTATTAATCAGTTGTAATAACTAATGCGGAAAAGTTCTGTTCGCAAGACATCTCTCCACGGCGGACAAGCCTCTTGTGTACCGGTGACAGTCCTCTCATTTACCCGGTGCACTCTCAAAAGCGTGCGCTCTCGGTAGACCGGCTGGCGGTGTAACAGCTGAACCCCCCCCAGATATATTCGAAATACTAATGCCACTAAGTGATGGGATTTGTCCGCTTCGGTGAACAGGTTTTCACCTAATCCCAATTTATCTAATTTGAATGGAAAACATTGCAAGATGAACTATGTATACTGTGTGGGAAAAGTGCATAATATAAATGTTTGTAGGCCGAGTGTCAGAGAGTGTAAAATACAGGTACTGGACAGACTTATGGCGATGATAGATACCCGCCATCTCTCTCTCTCTCTCTCTCTCTCTCTGTACTGACGCCATCTCTCTCTATGTACTGATGTTCATCTCTCTCTCTATGTACTGACGTCATCTCTCTCTCTCTCTCTCTCTCACTCTCTGTACTGACGTCATCTCTCGCGCTCTCACACACACACACACACACACACATTTTTCCTGTCAAAATACTGGGTGCCGACATAATTCCATTTTTTTAAAAAAAAATTTGGAAAGTAAACCAAAAAAAACAAACCAACCGTAGTATTAATTTTCGATTTACGTCTGACTTTCAAGAATTAGATTCACGTTTTTTTTGTTATTATTAATTCGAAATACTTTTTCTCAATATCGTTTTTAAATAAAAATTACATTTTTTTAAAAAAAAGATGTTTCTTAAAAATCCCTTTTTTAATGTTCCAATTTAATATTTTAAAAATTCAGGTAGCTCCATATTACAGGTAGAGCGCGAGGCTTTGTCTGATCCGTTAGGGCATTCAGATCAACAGTTCTAAACGTAATTTTAACAGAATTCCTCCACCCACCCGAAAAGTAAAGCGCACAGACATAGTTTGGAATCCAACAGGTGGTAATGAGACGACGCTGCAGGTGTATATCCCGCCTGCCTGTGTCTTATACCCCCTACATTTAATACTAGGAAAAGGACATTAAGATTTCTGTAAGAAGGATTTAACGATACGGTTTTGGTCGAACTCTTTTAATTAACCGTACTAACCTTTCGTCTCCTTCTAATAATTAAAATATAAAACAAACTTTTGAAAAGTGAATAAATAAATGGTTAAAAAAATAGAGATAAATCTCCAGAAAGGATTTGCCATAAAATTGATATAAATTCCCTGCAAAACAATGACTGGATTAGAGAAATAATTTTCATTAGATTGATCTGAAAATTATAAAACAAATTTTGTTTTGACATTTAAATTAGTAACCGGCTGAGCCGCCTGTTGATTGCCTATCTCTTTTTCAAACGGTGGGCGTTGTTGGTATTTCATATCAACTGATCTCCAAATGTCATGACGTCACAAGTAGACAACCGCACAGGGAAGATAACGGCGTGAGGTCTTTGGCTGTAACAGTATTAAAGAAACGTTTCTAAAAAAAAAAGGTTTAAAAAAAATAATAAAATTATGATTGTTTTGCCATTAGTTTGTAATATCAGATTGTATACAATGTTCCTATGTTTCTACAATCTGATTTATTTCGGTGTCAAGTTGCCCATTTACATTGGTAGCACGTTTTTCTTAAATTATCTTTAAGTTGTTACTATGGATTCTAATATGAACTATCGAGACCAATTTAATAATTATATTTTTATTTGATTGCTGATGATATAATTATGATTGTGCGTGGTTGTAATTACAATTAAGCGAAGACGAAGATAAATAATATAAGGACTCTCTTAAAAAAAAATTTTTTTTGAGTAAATCCCTCAAGAAAAGCAAAGTGAAAAAAAATACGTAAAACAACAAACATTTTTATGATAAGAAAATGCGCAACATTTATGCGCTTAATTCCGGTTCGCTGTCCGTTATTTTACGCTATTCTAGCTTTTAGATTTACTGAACAAAATGGCATGAATTAGATCTTCCGTGAAATATCTCTCAAGGCTGAATAATGTTGATCAAAATCTCCATCTCACCCGTCTCTCTCTCTCTCCTCTCTCTCTCTCTCTCTCTCTCTCTCTCTCTCTCTCTCTCTCTCTCTCTCTCTCTCTCTCTCTCCATCTCTCTGTAATGGCGTCATCTCTCTCTTCTTCTTCTTCTTCTTCTTTTTCTTCTTCTTCTTCTTCTTCTTATTATTATTACGAAAACAGATATAAAAATCCAACGAGACAAAGAATATGGACTGTAGCAAGCTATGACTACAGATTCCCTGCAAGATAAAGAAGAGATCAATGATTTTCATTGTGGAAGTCTGGGAATTTCGTTTGTATAGAAGCAGCCTGTTAATGGTATATAAAACGAAAAAATGGCCACGGATATTTCGGAATCCATTTCTCCCATGAATATTGATTTGAAAAGATACTATCCAAGTGTAATAAAATGTTGGCGTCAAATATTCTAATTAATGGTAGCTGTCTGCAACTATCATTACAAGGGAGAGTGACCAAAACGAACAGAATGATTCCTCTGTGAGAATCGTGTGTGGAGGGGTTTTGCTGATATTAATGATAACGAAAGTAGAAACACGCATCATTCACTCTAGGTGGCGCAGTCTGCTGTATATCATTAAAAACGGCGTGAGGCGATTAACCAAATAAAAAAAGATATTAGTTAATGATGGACTGACTGTCACACCCCTCGGAAAGTTCACCCTCTCTCTCTCGTTGTCGGTACCTGCTGATGATGCTGTTTGGATACCCCACTTCTGCCATTCGAGCAAGAACCCCCTCTGTTTTGAATCTGGTCGGCCACTAACTGAGCCAGTTCAGCTACTGGCAGTTACCATTAAACCGAACTTTCCACGTGAAGATATTATTATACTTTCAACCCCCCCCCCACTTTAACGTAGCTGGATAGGTAAGCACTGAAGCTGAGCACTAACCAATCTTAACCATTTAGCCATTGTGGACACGTGACACTTCTTAAAGCTGGACTCACGCAAAAGTGAATTCATATTCTCGTGGAAGCGGGGTGTCCCCTAAAAGGGTTACGGGTTACGACGCTGCAATGTTTCTGAGAACACACGGCGATTTTAGCGCCATATACGTGCAATTACCCTGCCACACTGTAAAAGAATGTTGATTTTTAATAGTCTTGGACCAGTCTGACACACGCCGCGTGTTTAGTAACGCCACCTAGCGGTCTAGTTGAAATATTTGTGCGAGTCACGGCTACATTGTAGATGTTTTAGGAGAGCTTTATTAAGGGCAATTGCAACACCTCCCCCCTTTTAAAAAAAATTATCATTATTTATTTATAAGAAGGGACTTTTAATTGTGTTTAAGCCGAGAGGCGGGCCTGTTATTGCTGCCGTTCTATCTGCACCAGCCGCAGTTCCCATTTATCTCAGCAGCCCGGGAAACTTTGGAAGAGTTGTTTCGCTGTTCCGCGGTGCCCGTCCGTCAGCCCACCTGTCAGAGTTGTCGCCGCTACTCCGCGGTGCCCGTCCGGTGGACTGTCCGTCTGCCCACCTGTCAGAGTTGTCGCCGCTGCTCCGCGATGCCCGTCCGGTGGACTGTCCGTCAGCCCACCTGTCAGAGTTGTCGCCGCTGCTCCGCGATGCCCGTCCGGTGGACTGTCCGTCAGCCCACCTGTCAGAGTTGTCGCCGCTGCTCCGCGATGCCCGTCCGGTGGACTGTCCGTCAGCCCACCTGTCAGAGTTGTCGCCGCTGTTCCGCGGGGAACGTTCGGTTAAAACCTTTGGCGCCGCCGGTCGCTTTCATCCAGAAAGTACCCTGACTCATCTGCGCCCGGTCGATGTCTCGCTATTCATTTTTAATGGCCACCAGACGGGACGGAATCCTCCTCCTCGGCGTCGTCTTCGTTGATGCTTTTAAATGATTCCTTTAAGTAAAATTATAAATAATTGATTTTCATTTTCCGCGCATCATCGAAACAGCCCCTCTCTGCCGATCCCACGCGCTCTTCACGCGAGAGTTCGGTTTGGTAAAGTGAAACTTAAATTCGCTCCCCTGAAACCGAAATTATAATTATAAAAATAATAATATTTTAAAAGATTATTACTGCGCACGTTGATTGAAAATCTGTTAAGTTTATTGTTGCTTATAATCCAGAGAAACAGATTTTGAAAAAATTCTCTTTGTGTAATTTGATTTTTTGAAAGTAGGTAGGAATTATTTGCTGCCCAGATCGCGACACAAACCAAGGTTCATGAAACTGCATAAAAAATTCACCTTGCGAATAGAAACAAAATCTCGGTAAGTACTTTTTGTAATGTTATTTACTGTATATTTACAATGACTCAGTCTAAACATGCTGCTCTATTATGGAACATTTTTGTGCTAAAGCTTGCTTAACTATCTTGGAGCCCATTTTCCGGGAAGCATTAAGCATCTGCATACCGTCTGGAGCGCATCTGCACCTCACTGCCCTTTAAATCTGTATTACTCGGCCCAGATTGAGCTATAGGAGCTGTGACACACTCTACCTTTCTCATCAACATGGCCCCTTATGATAACAAAACCTTGCGACTCCAATCCCACGTGATTTCATTTACGAGTGTGCTAGGCTGGGCGAACAATGTAAGGGAGGTAAAAACTGATAAATACCACCAAGAGTTAGACACATTATCCTGTTACGACCTCTGACGCATCTACTCCCCCCTCCTCCCGGGCAGATAACTAACTTCACCAGTTGAAAGGTTCCTCCCAACTTTCGTCACGTGACCCATCCCCGTACGCGAGTGCCAACGGTCTTTCAGAGAGCAGATCCTGCTACTATTCCACTAATGACGTCGATGAAAGACTTTCAGAGAAGTCTATGACGCACTATACAGTAATTTAATTTCACTTTTAATCCCCTATTGTTTTCGGTACACCACGTTCGGAGAGGAAGCGTTCCCCCACCTCTTCTTACCGGCTAATCTCCCGCACGTGACGGCAATCTGCACTAATCCGCGCGAGCGGAGGCACAACTGGTTACCGCACGAATGACTGTCACGGACCGGTGGACTTTGGCAGTCACGCTACACGACCGGAGAAGGATAACATCGGTGGATTATTGACGAGGCTCCCGGAGCCTTTGTCTCTGAGAGATCGACCCTCAGATCAACTTGTCAGCTGTAAGGTAAAAGATTAAAATGACCCACTACTGGCACCACAGCAAAATGTATGCGAATAAACCCAATAAATACCTTTAAAGCGTCAGTTTTATTTAAGTTATTTATGTTTTGTCTCGATTTACCTATATAAATGTAAAAAAAAAGTATATAATGGTTAAGTAGAAAACACAAGAATACAATAACACAGTCACTAGTAGAAACATCCAAGTAAAAAGGCAAATACGATGCATGCAAATTTATTTCTTAATTTTTAGGAACCCTTTTCCAGAATTATTTGCGTGGAATAAAATAAGTGCGTCGTCTTACTTCCTTCTTTTATTATTACCAGATGTTCTAAAATTCCTTTAAAAAATGCAACTTAAAGGATTTTTAGACAATGTGATGAAGTTGCTGAAGAAACACAAACAATGAAACCAGGGCGTGGAACGATTGTAAATGAACTGAGATTTCCTTCATACATCGTCTGGCCTGGGTTTTTGTTTCTTCTTCTTTATTGTTTTGCAAAATTAGGTTTCGTTGGTGTATGACACCACAAAAAGGGATTTTGATGGTAAGGATCTGAAGCCCCTGGGGCTTGGGGCAAGAACCAACAATCAGTTGCTTGAAAAAATATATTATCTTGGCGTCAAAAGGACGAACAAAATAAAGGTAAAGCGTCAAATGCTCTCCTTCTAGCAGGAACCTGAGAATAATAGCACGAGGCTCAATGTTCTAATTCCGAATAGAACGTCCAGCTAATGTGAGTATTAAAAAATATATATATGCTTACTTACTGAGATATTATTTTAAAAATTAATAAATACTGGTATATTCAAAATATACTTTTAATTGGCTTCAATGATAATTGCAGAAATGAGCCTATAAAAATCAAAATCATCTAAGTCGTCATGGCCATCACACGTGACGATAACTAGGGAAGTTTCTAGGGGGCGCTGTAGTTTAACGGTATTCCGCTGGACTTCTGCAGTAGCGGTCCCGAGTTCGATTCCCGTCTTTGTCTCGCAGTTCTAATTACATTTTAAATCATTTGTAGAACAGTTAATTTTTTTCACGAATATTAATTCTGCCGACTCTCTTGGAAATACGCACATTAGTGTTGATGACGGTGGAGGCGCCACCGAAATATCACAGAGAGATATCTTCAAGAGGAGAGTCTTGCGGTCAACATAAACTTGCTGCTACACGGGTTTTCCATGTATGATATATTTCCCAACAGCCAACTGATTATACACGGAATTTGAGAACTTTAGCATATGACGCCCTGGGCCTAAATCCAACTCTACAAGCTGCTTATCTACGTCATTTCTCTCTTTCTATACGAATCAGTCAGAGACACGTTTACCTAAAAAAATAGTAGTTTCCATTATGTACAAGTACTTTACAATTATTATTTTTAATTTGTATTTTTAGTATTAAACTTTAAAAAATGAAATAAGGTAGTAAAGTCCATGATAGATGCCACTAACGCGTTCCTGCAGATAACGGTAAAAATGGTGATGGGGTTGCAAAGAATGTCATATTTCTCAGTCGCTTATGACATTAACATTAAAAGACCTATTACTCCCAGGTGGCTGCTCTGTAGGAATCTACTCAAACCGCTTTTTTTCTTCCTTCTTTTTTGGCCTTTTTTTTTATTTTTTCGCGGGAGTTGCCCTTTAATTATGATTTTAAAAAATACAATAATGCATTTAGAAGATCTTTTCCACGTTTGCGCGCAAAAGGTATTTCTTGCGAAGGATCACGAAATTCAATTTCTGCAGCCATCGGTGACACACTTCCGTGAGCGAGAGGCAGAGCCCAGTTTTCGGCACCGTAGAGCGATGCCACGAAAGTTTTCCCCGTAATTTTCATCGCCGTCTCCGGGTCGCGGACCAACAGAAAACGGAGAGCGGGTGGTAACCCGGCCAATATATTGGGGGGGCCGGGCGCACGGTCAGTTATTCGCAGGCCGCCGAAGCGAACAACCGAGGGAAAGGATCAATGAGATGAGCGGCTTTAATTTGTCATCTGCATCCAAAAAAAGAAAATGCGCGCGTGGAGGATCTGGCGATATGCGCTGAAATTCTTTATGTTCTCTAAAAGAAGTCCTGTTTAAAGATGGCAAATAAATTTAAGGTCTGCTAGTTAAATTCCCACCAAACGGCCATCACTTTAATTCTTTACCGCGAAAGTCTCTCGGAATTCACGCGGAGAAATGTCATCGCAAAACAAACTATGTCACAAACAAAAAAGCGAATATAAGTCACGTATTGGGTACAAAAAATATGTAAGAAATGATAACAGTCGGGGATTTCTCGTAATAAATTTGTATGAATCGTCCTTTAAACTGAGCAGATCTGACTACCTTCTCCATTACTTCCGTTGGCCTATTTAATAACTTTCTAGTTATTTTACAATAATAGTTTAACAAGCTAATCGGCCTCCAATTATCGAGGGATTTCCTGCCACTCTTCTCGTGAAGCAGGTTGTCGTGGTGCTGCACTGGATAGGAGATTGCACAATTAGCTATTCCCCCGTAGTTCTATGCTAATAAGTATCTGAATCTTTTATGGGGACCTGGCATAAGACCTTCGCTGGATTTTTATTCCCCTGATAAACTTGCTAAGGTTCAAGTTAACCAGCGACTCTCCGAGTTTGCGTCCTCTGTGTGTGTGTGGGGGGGTGAGTGGCACTTAAGTTATACTGAAGCTGTAGGGAGCACATGGTGTAGCTATATGGGTTACACTTTCGGCCGCCATAGCTGTTTGCGAGGAAGGCTCATCCTACACGTGTGAGACTGGAGAAGTAGCCGGACATCTCGTTGCTTCCTGGGAGGCAGCATGACTGCATCTTATCCAGCTGGTTGGCACAAAACAAGAGTTTCTTCCTGTACATCTCTATGAGCTGGAAGAGGAAATTAGTTTTCGTTGACGATGTGTGGTCGACTTCCGTGACCCGCTGGACTGATGTCTACATTGTCCGCTATTCGGCGCTGCACCGATGGTCGTCCACTCAGGCGAACGTCGTCTCCTGAAATAAAAGTTTACGACTGACGAGAGGTTTCTTGAAGCGCGTCTAAATATGCAAAATTATTTGTTTTTTGTGGGGGGGCCTGCGGGAGAGCCTTAACTCTGGTTAATTAACCATGCTCACCTTTCCTAAGCCGAGACATTATTGGAGTCGATTTTCCGACCCCCTGAAGGCCGGGAAGTTCGAGAGACGGCCTGGCCCCTTTTCCCTTTAGAGAGGTGAACCCAAATCAAAAACTCGGACTGAAGGGCAAAGACCCCGTGGATGCTGGTGTCGTCCAGTCTCCCGCAAAAGGGGCCATCTTGGGCTATTCGCCATTTTCCGTTTTCGCTTATTTTCCCTCGTTCTAGGAACCAAACGGAGGGTTTTCCCCCAGTGGATGTCTGCAGTTAAGTTTCTTGGAATTTCTCCATGGTTCCAAAAAAAAAAAAAACTGTAGCGGGAGGAAGGGCGAGATTTAGCGGGGCTGGCGGGTGCCAGCAGGGATAAAATCGGCAGGGACATCGAGCCGGCTCTTCACGAGATTAACCACGAACGGCCGTCTTCTGCGCTAACCTCCGACTGCTTCGTCCATCAGATGAGGAAAGCGTCCAGCTGCCAAAGTATCGCTGAGATCCTGGACATCAACACTAATGTGCGTATTTCCAAGAGAGTCGGCAGAATTAATATTCGTGAGAAAATTAACTGTTCTACAAATGATTTAAAATTTAATTAGAACTGCAGCGAATTCTGTCTTCCGCCTTGTGGGACCCAGCAATCTGGTAAAAGACTTCTGAAAGTCTGGCGTGGATGTCATGAGGATTCGTGGAATAGGGAACAAAGAGGCATATATCAGAATATCTATATACCCGGTAGGTTACATGTTGTGGGTGCTCATTTTGTTTGCCATCAAGATAACAATCCAAAAAATATATAATCCAAACAATGCATGAGCTATCTGAAGAGTAAAGATGGCCAGGACATTATTGAAAGTTATAGATTGGCTCTCTCAATCACCAGACATTAGTCCAATCGAAACCCTATGGACAAGACACAAAAATGGAAAGTTAAAATATGCCCCAACATCATTAAAACATCTCAGGGAAGTTACACAGGAATTAGTGAGAAGATAAAGAAATTGATTGAATCAATGAATGCCTCAGAGAGTTGATGCAGTTCTAAAGGCTAAAGTCGAGCACAATAAATACTAGTGTGTTGTCAACCCACCTATTTGTGCATTGATTTTTGATTATTCTGGTTCCAAATAAACCCTTCTGCTTTTTTGTCTATCAATAATTTTGCCCTAACGATGTCACTTGCACAGAGAGAGTTATTAAGGAAAACTTGGGTCGACTTGAATTATAATTGTGGCACCCACTGTATTTTTTTATTATTATTATTACCACTTTTTAATCTGTGAGAGCCAAGAACTGTTTGTAGTTTCAATCAATATTCCAAGTTTCATGCATAAATCAATTTAGATAGGAAGCGGGTACATGACTCACATAATTGTACATTCACCAATACAATAATTCACTAAAGAAACTATTTCTATGAACATGTACAAATCTTCTAACAGGCGTGTTCTCATGTACAACTACATATGCTAGGAAGTTGATTTATGCATGAAATTTGGGATATTGATTGAAACCAATTATGGCCGGTCCACAGGTTTGGAAATACACTTCATGCCTAGCCACAGTTTTATATGAAACAGCACAGTTTTTGTTGTTGTTGTGTATGGTAGATACTACAGCAAAAACAGGAATTAATCATTATTTTAAATCCAGCTGATGAAGACTGAGAGAATTGCTTGTTTTTAAAACTTATTTTAGGTCAATTATTTGCAATAACTGGAAAGTGTCAGCTACTGATATTGTGAAACAAATGAGTACTTTCATTCCTTCATGGAATTTCAGGAAGGTGTAATAAATAAAAATAATTAAAGGGCCACAAAAACCTCCCAATCTGTGTGTGTGGTGTGTGTGTGTTGTGTGTGCTAATAGTGTAAAGTACTCAACTGAGCCTTAGGCAAGTAAGTCTACTAAAGACTCCTCTTCTCTCTCTAGTACTGACATCATCTCCTCTCGCTCTCTCTCTCTCTCTCGATCTCCAGCTCTCTCTCTCTCTCTCAGTACTGATGTCATCTCTCTCTCTCTCTCTCTCTCTCTCTCTCTCTCTTCTCTCTAGTAATTGACCATCATCTCTCCTCTCCCACTCTCTCCTCTAGAGTACTGACGTCATATCTCGCCCTCTCTCTCTCTCTCTATAGTATGATGTCATCTCTTCTCTCTCTCTTCTTCTCTCTCATCTCTCTTATAGCGTCTCTCTCCTCTACGATTAACTGACAGTCATCCTCGCCCTCTCTCTTCTCTCTAGCATCTGAGATACTTAAGGTACTGATCTCCCTCTCTCTCTCTCTTTAGTACTGAGTCATCTCTCTCGAAATTCTAACTCCTCTCTCTAGGTAGGATGGACGTAATCTCTAGCCCGCTAGGAGCTCGCTCCTAGAGCGTAGGATCCGAGGAAGAGAGAGATCTCCCTCTCGGCGACTCGCGTAGGACTAACGTCAGCTCGAGCAAGAGATAGAGAGCGAGAGAGGTACTCTGACATTCTCTCATCTCTCTCTCTCTCTCTATCTCTCTCTCTCTAGTACTGACGTCATCTCTCGCCCTCTCTCTCTCTCTCTCTCTAGTACTGATGTCATCTCTTGCCCTCTCTCTCTCTCTCTCTCTCCTCTTAGTACTGACGTCATCTCTCGCCTCGCTCTCTCTCTCTCTAGTACTGATGGATCTGTCGCCCTCAGATCTCTCTCTCTAGTACTGATGTCATCTCTCTCCCTCTCTCTCTGCTCTCTCTCTCTCTCTCTCTAGTACTGACGTCATCTCTCGCCCTCTCTCTCTCGTACTGATGTCATCTCTCTTCTCTCTCTCTCTCTCTCTCTCTAGTACTGGACGCATCTCTCACCCTCTCTCTCTCTCTCTAGTACTGATGTCATCTCTCTCTCTTCTAGTACGACGTCATCTCTCGCCCTCTTTCTCTCTCTCTCTCTAGTACTGATGTCATCTCTCTCCCTCTCTCTCTCTCTCTCTCTCTCTCTCTAGTACTGATGTCTCATCTCTTGCCTCTCTCTCTCTCTCTCTCTCTCTCTAGTACTGACGTCATCTCTCGCCTCTCTCGCTCTCTCTAGTACTGATGTCCTCTCTCCCTCTCTCTCTCTCTCTAGTACTGACGTCATCTCTCTCCCTCTCTCTCTCTCTCTCCTCTCTCGAGGAGATGTCTCTCTCGCCTCTCGCTCTCTCTCTCTAGTACTGTAGTACTGACGTCATCTCTCTCCTCTCTCTAGTACTGACATCATCTCTCTCTCTCTCTCTCTCACACAACGTGAGGAACAGAGAAAAAAGGCAGAGAGACCTGGGATATTTCAAACATTACACATGTACATCATGGTCTTTTTCCTTTTTTTTTTGTTGGTTTTCTCTGTTTGGCTGAAAATGAATATAAGCACTGGCAAAAAAAAAATCCTAGGTCTCTACATTCTTCTCAGTTAGTAAACCAAAAGTGTGTAGCCCACTAATATTACTTAGGTTATAAGGTCTCTTCACTCTTTGGAGAGGACGTTGGTCACATTGTAGTACAAGTACCACTGGAAATTTTTAATCATTATCTTTGTCGTGTGGCTGTAGCTTTTTGTGTGTGTCCAGGGGAGTTAACTATTATTCAAAAAAAATTTTTTTTTTGTAAGACAGCAAGAATTTTTTCCCTTGAAATAATAATAAAAAAAAATCGAATATACACCTAACAGAACAAAATAAATACTGTGTAAAGTAGCTAAGTAATAATAATTTAAACCATATTAAATAAGGTGAACAATAACAGTAAATCAATTCATGAAGAAGCAAGTCATTTTGTTTTTTTTCTGTTAAGAGACAATTGCTCTGTAGTGACAAAAATTTATATTATGAAACACATTATTACCATCAAAAGGTAGTACAAGATGTTTTTGTTTGCTGAAAAATTTTAATTATTTTATTAATTGTGCCAATAATGTAGTGAATTTTGTCATTTTCATTTATTCACTCAGTTATTTATTTCTGATAGTGGCTACCAGCACATTAGCCATGGGCATAAATCTTCCTGCACACCTTGTGATTGTAAAGTCAACCCAGTACTATCAGATGGGAATACTGCAGGAGTATGGGGATTCCCAAGTTCTACAAATGATTGGCAGAGCTGGCAGACCACAAGTTTGTATCTGTCTTTCAAAATGGTTCTACACAAGAGATTTTTTTAAAATATTTCCTTCATATGTTTATACATCATGATGATTTAATGGATACTTTCATAAGAAGTATATAAAACAAGCCAATAAAATTTGCCATATTGTGTAGGTGCAATGTTTGCTGCTTATTCATTATGTATTTCTATATTGTTTGTTCTGTGATTTATCTTAAAATTTAATTCAACTCAAAGTTCAGAATTGTAAATTATTTCAGTTAATATTGTTTGGGACTTATCCTCATGCATAAGAAGGGTCTGTATAGTCTTCAACTATTGTAAAAAGAAATAGTTAGCAAGTCTTAACACTTTACAGCTAGTTTTGGCTGTTTATGTCAGTTCAGTTACTAGCTTGATATAGTAGTGATTTTTCCTAGCTTCGTATTATGCAGACATTCTGCACACTGCTGCTTTGTTCACTTAATGTCAACAAAGAAAAATTGGGGAGGTAAAACATGGTTCATGCATGTACTGCACAATGGCAAATTGGATATAGGAATATCCAAACTTACGTAAATTCAACTTTACGTAAGAAATAAATTCCAAAAAAAAATTCAAGATATGGTAAAAATGTTACGTAGAGCTACATATAGGTACCTGGATATGAGTGGGCACTACCTTGAGCTGTGGAGTAATGCACACTGAGGTCTGAGTGTGTTAGTTGGCCAGCATCCCTCTCCCACGCTCTCAGTTGTGCGTAAATCTTTTCATTTTTATGTAAATTTTTCCATTGCAAGCCGTGGCACCAAAGTGTAAAAGTGATGCTAGTGGTTCTGCAAAGAAGCGTGAGGTGATTACGCTTGAGCAGAAGGTGAGCATAATAAATGAATATGAAGATGGCAAACTGTTCTCATCCATAACTATTGTTCACTGCCTATTTTTATGCTTATGTAAGATTGCCGTATACATGTGAGTTTGACTTACATATGTATAGCCAACTGGAATGTAACCTTTACGTAAGTCGAGTAGTATTCCTGTGTATTTATTACACAGCTATCTCATAATATGCAGTTGCTATTATTTTTGTAGTATCATCTATTAAAATTTTAAAATTAAAAGCATCTTTTTTGTTATTTTAGTTTGATTCTACAGCAACAGCAGTAATCATGACTAAAAACAAGTTTAAGGTAGGATGATGTTTTATAATAGTCTTTATTTTATTAATTTTAAGATAAACAAATAAATATTATGTTATAAATAATTCCTGAAAGCCTAAAATGGTCTGTTAACAAGTCATATTTTTGCTATGCAATATTAAATCTCTACAGTTAAGAGATTAAAGCAATGAAAAGATAATCATTAGATTGATAGCAGGGCTGTATAATTGAAGCAAAAAAAATTTTTTAAAGAAATTTATATTGATATCATTTGCTTTTTAGTTTATCATAAAGCCAGGATTTGGAAATCCTAATATTCACAGCATTAAATCCCATTTGCACATATCTGGTGCTGCAGAATCTTTGTTCCTGCAAAAAAATAAATAGTTGATAATAGTATGTAGTATGTTCTTCTGGATAGTGTCATATTACAATTATGTTGGTTATTGTAGTTTCATTTCACTAGTATGACTAACTATTACTAAAACTGCTGTTTTATGTGTAGATGAATATAATAGATGCAATTTTGACTTATAGACAAAAGAAAAGAATAAGAATAACCCAAATGTTCCTCTGTCTATTGCTGATGATGACTTTATCAAAAATATCCATATGAACTGCTAACACAAAAGTTTAGCTTTCTTTTTTTTCAAGATGACATGCTATCTTATTTTTTTTTAGGCAAAATATGAAGATCTTATTAATGGAACACAATTAATAGAAAGCAGGTTTGTATGCATTGGTGATTTATTATGCTTCTAGCTTTCTAGAAAAATGAGTGTAAGAAAAAAAAAGCATCTTTCTGCTTAGATCACTTTTTAATTTAGGACTGTTAAAAAATATTATGGAGATGTTTGAATGAAACTCAGCCAGACACCATTATGTTGATGCTATTTCATCTTTATTTCATTTGAATATCCTTTGTATATTGCTTGCAATTTTATAATTTTAAAATATTGAAATATGTATTATAAGATCATTCTACAGTGTTAAAAATACCATGATAAGAGACTGAAAAAACATGGTAAATGTTATTTTTAATCCCAGTTTTTCACTTATAAATCAGCTTTTTAATGTAGCTCTGGGAAACAAATCATGTTTAAAAACATTGTTATTTATGCATTTATATTGCAAACTATACAAACAAAAGAAAGCAGGTTCTGTATTTGTGGCTACCACAAAACACAACATGATTTGCATACAGTGAGAATGCATTCCAATTTCAGCCTTCATAAGCATTTGATTGAACATGAATGCAGACAGAAATTGTCCTAAACACTATCAATGACATCAGTGTTGGTGTAGAGTGGATCAAGCACACCTTTTTATATACAAGAGTGAGGAAGAATCCCCAGCATTATGGTAAGTGAAATTAACTTAAATATAATTTACAATACAAAATAAAATTAATTTATTAATATGGTATTTATCACCAGTCTGTTTTTCTTATTTTTAACTTCATTGTTATTGTTTTAATTTTTAAGGCAAAGCATTAACCATATTTACTGTAATGTAAATCTTAGAAGAGATGATTGTATTTTTCTACACTAACATTGTTACCTGTTATTCTATTGTAGTCACCTTAAATATTGTTTAAAAGTTTCATTCAAAAACAATTGTAAAGTACATCAGCATGGTAAGAATTGAAATTCTTGTCATGTTTACTTATAGGAATATCTCAACAGTTAAATGAAGAACAGCTTGAAGAATACTTGCAAGGTATGTTCTCAATTCTAGTTATGTTTTCAGTTAAGATACTACATGAATTAGAAATACAGATGTAAGTTTGTTTTGTTTTTTTAAATAATAGCTACATATTTGAAGATAAAATTATCTATTTGCAGTTTAAATCTTTGATGTTATTAGTTAATATTTTAACTCTTTGCCATCTGAATACAGATATGTTTAACTTAGAAAAGAGTTAATGAGTTATATGCTTTATTATTTAAAACACATGTACATAATGATTGTGTGTACAGTTATACTATTACTAAAAATCAAACTTTAAAAAAATTTTAAATTTGGAAGCAACAACATTTTTCTGAAAATTCATAATGAAACAGTTTCATAAATGAAATAATCCTTAAAGTGGAAAATACAGGTGCATCTCAGAAAATTAGAATATCGTGGAAGAGTTAATTTTTTGTAATTTAATTCAAACAGTGAAACTTTCATATATTCTAGATTCATTACACACAAAGTGAAATATTTCAAGCCTTTTTTTTTGTTTTAATTTTGATGATTACGGTTTACAGCTCATGAAAATCAAAAATCCACTATCTCAAAATATTAGAACATTTTATAAGATCAATAAAAAAAGGATTTATAATATAGAAATGTCGAACTTCTGAAAAGTATGCTTATTTATGCACTCAATACTTGGTCAGGGCTCCTTTTGCACGAATCACTGCATCAATGCGGCGTGGCATGGAGGCGATCAGCCTGTGGCACTGCTGAGGTGTTATGGAAGACCAGGTTGCTTTCATAGTGGCCTTCAGCTCATCTGTATTGTTGGCTCTGGTGTCTCTCAGCTTCCTTTTGACAATACCCCACAGATTCTCTATGGGGGTCAGGTGAGTTGGCTGGCCAATCAAGCGCAGTAATACCATGGTCAGCAAACCAGTTACTAGTAGGTTTGGCACTGTGGGCAGGTGCCAAGTCCTGCTGGAAAAGGAAATCAGCATCTCCATAACGATTTTCAGCAGACGGAAGCATGAAGTGCTCTAAAATCTCCTGGTAGACAAATGCATTGACTTTGGATTTGATAAAACACGGTGGACCAACACCAGCAGATGACATGGCAGCCCAAATCATCATCACTGACTGTAGAAACTTCACACTGGACTTCAAGCAACTCGGATTCTGTGCCTCTCCACTCTTCCTCCAGACTGTGGGACCTTGATTTCCAAATGAAATGCAAAATTTACTTTCATCTGAAAAGAGGACTTTGGACCACTGAGCAACAGTCCAGTTCTTTTTCTCCTTAGCCCAGGTAAGATGCTTCTGACGTTGTCTCTGGTTCAGGAGTGGCTTGGCATTAGGAATGCGACACTCGTAGCCAATTTCCTGGACACGTCTGTGCGTGGTGACTCTTGATGCCCTGACTCCAGCCTCAGTCCACTCCTTGTGAAGGTCCCCCAAGTTCTCGAATCGGCTTTGCTTGACAATCCTCTCAAGACTGCAGTCATCCCTCTTGCTTGTGCTCCTTTTCCTACCACACTTTTCCCTTCCAGTCAACTTTCCATGAATATGCTTTGATACAGCACTCTGCGAACAGCCAGCCCTTTCAGCAATGACCTTCTGTGGCTTACCCTCCTTGTGGAGGGTGTCAATGTCTTCTGGACAACTGTCAAGTCAGCAGTCTTCCCCATGATTGTGGTTGTGTGTACTGAACCAGACTGAGAGATTCATGGTATTTATACTGCATAAATAGTGATTTACTCAAACTTGAAATGGAATATTCTCATATTTTGAGATACGTTTTTTCTCATTTTTTTACCTGTAGGCCATAATTATCAGAATTAAAATTAAAAAATGCTTGAAACATTTTAGTTTACATGTAATGAGTCTAGAATATATACAATTTTCACTTTCTGAAATAAGAGACAATAAATATTGAACTCTTCCATGATATTCTAATTTTTTGAGATGCACCTTTATAGTGTGTATTTAGGGCTATAAATCTCCATGATTTAATCCTTTATGCCCCCCCTAACTTATAATATCGATTGCCCTCAACCGAAGGAGGATCACTACTCCTCTGTGTTGCCCAAACTGCTGGTTTCGGCTGGTAATTCACAGAATCCAAACATTCCTTCCATTATCCCGCATCTCGCCTCAGAGACCATCCATTTTTTTTTGTTTTGTTTGATTCATTATTAATTTCCACCATTCATTCTCCTCCTCCCTCTCCTTTTTACTCCGTTCTCTGCCTCTCCCCGAGTCCAATTAATACCCAGCAATTTTCCCGGTTAATTAGCCATTGATCACAACCTTGATAATAACCCCTCCCTAGATCGCCTAACGGTTTTCTTCTGGCGTTTGATCTTCGGTCCTTGGCGCGAAGAGGTCACTGGGTCAGTTCAGCCAGACGACAAAATTTCCAAGATGGCCGACAGCGGTCCGCATCTCGCGCTTTTCAGGCCCGACAGCGTTATACAGAAATGGATGGGCCCGGAGCTCGAGCGTCGTTCAGGGAGCGAAGGATGCCCTCTTGGGGGTGGGGGGTTGGGGGTGGGGCAAAAAGACAGCTGCCGCGCCGCATTAATTAAAGGATTAGAAATGAAGCTGCCCCCTAAACTTCGATTACAGAAGAATCAGCTTTTTTCTTTATTTTAAAAAAAAAAGGGGGTCCAGATGCCGAGGTTATGGCTGCTATATACAGTATCGTGCGTCTGATGGGGCCGACCCTCAACACCTTTCTTAATGAGCAAACACGTGACAATCTCTCTCTCTCTCTCTCTCTTGAAGGGAGGTAATCGATTTTAAAAAAATCCGTCAGGCGGAGACTAAGCGGCTTTCTAAATTTACGATAACAGTCCGCCTCTTGAAGTTATCTCCCCCTGACTGTCAAATAATCGTCCGTCGTCCTCCCCCCCCGTGGGTCGGGCGTCGTGTTCTGTTGACCTCTGACCTGGTGGGTGGCCTAGTTACGATTTGGGACGGCACGACCCCATGGGATCTGGTTTCCGCGGTCGGAAAGACGGAGTTCCTGCCGGTAAGTGGTGGGTAGTCGATCCAAGAGCCGCCGTGTTGCTGGGGCAGATCTCGTAGCCAGTCGTCTACTCCCTGTGATCTCGGAGGACCGACCCGACCCGACCCGACCCCGCCAGCTCCTTCAGGAAATAAGAGGGATGAAACTCTCTTCATGGGACCCGCGCCTGGCTCTGTATCCATCCATCCATCCGTCTGAGGAGTCACCAGTCTCGGATTTTTCACTAAATCTAAACGTTTAACACTTCCCCAACCTGTGCGCGACAAGCGCCATAGCTCTTTTGTCAAGAAGTCTACAAAGGGCTTCGTTTGTGACCGGGTTGGTGGTTGTCTGCGGTTTCTGACTTCACCGCTCTTTAGAATTGAAGCTGAGGTGAAAATAATGTTTGCGTGTGAGGTTCGTTAATCCTTCCACGTCCTTTTAAATGTCCTTCTCCTTCGGGTCTGCCGGCTGATGTCGGCACGCCATCCACCAAACAGCTCCCCACGGCTTCTCTGCAAAGGACTCGCGAATGGTCAACTCCAGCCAAGGGTGAGCTCATCTGTCGGCGGGTCAGAACATTTCTAATCCGAATTACCTGCCGACAAGCGGTTGTCGTGTGACGGTATTTCCCCCTCCGACGTCGGTTACACGGCAGGTCTTCGTGACCAAAACGGGTTTACTTTCACTCTGCTACTCTGGTCTAGAGCTCTGACGTGTGAGACATCTGCGGTAAAGATGCTGGGTGCGTCTATTTGTCCAGTCCATCCTAACCGGCCTAATGGGGTTTATTATCCCCCTAGCGTTCGGACCCACCGACTACCTTACCTAATCAGCTCGCACCGTTCACAAAGAGAAGTCCCAAACCTGTCTTCCCAGCATCCGGACCAACGAACATTGTACGACAATGGCGTCTCTTCATGTCTACGTATTAGGGGTCTAACGATACTTCGGAGAAATTTTAGGTTACAGCTTTTAACTTTAAAATAATAATAATAATAATAATAATATAATATAATAATAATAATAATAATAATAATAATAATAATATGATTTGTAGACCGATATTTTCTTTGTTAAATTGGTTTTAAGAATCAATGTTGGCGAACCGAAGGCGACTAAAGTTTGATTTATATTTGTAACTCCTCCAGCCTGTGTCGCCTAAGTCTTCGACTCGGAATCGCATGAACTCGCAGCTGATTGTCAGACCAGCAAATGCGACGTCATATGAACAGGAGCTCGAACAATGAAAGGAAGTTCTGGGGCTGCGATGAATCACACTTCAGTCTTCTTGCATAAGATGAATGGGAAAGGTCTGCTCGCAGTGACAGGCAGAGGTCCCCGCATCGTCGTCGTCGAAGGTATCTGTACCTCTTCTAACTTCTTCCAGGACACTTCTAAGTAAGGTTTGTTTGTCTGTTACAGTGTAGCGCCGCCTTTCCCTCGGAGGCCCCTGCCGAAAGTTTTCCAGCATCTAGCTAGGATGAGGCTGCGTCGGGCTCCGTTCTCCCCAGTCTATTGTGTTTGTCCAACGCGCGTGTGGTCCGGTCCGGCCTCTCTCCGCTCCTCTGCTGGAAGCAGTCAGATATACTTTTCTTATTGGCCATTTGAGGAAAAACTCACATCTTTTTTTTTTTTTTGTTCATAGAATTGATGGTTTACCTGTCTTATGTATATCCACAGACATAGATATTTCTGTTCGTCCCCCCCCCCCCGGCCCACGTTAGCAGAGTTCATCTGCAGCCGTAGTTCTGAGGAGTTCTCCAAGCTCCACCTTCTCCTCTTCACATCTCTTTGGGATTCTATTGTTTCGACTTTTGAGGAGAAATAAATAATGAACAGTGCATTTTAACTGACCCTTTTTTTTATAACATTTAAGAATTTTTAAAAATGCTATTTTATTAGAACCATTATTATTATTAATAATAATAATAATAATAATAATAATAATAATAATAATAATAATAATAATAATAATAATAATAATAATAATAATAATAATAATAATAAGCTTTTGTGTAATTATTTAATTTTTATTTATTTAAATTTAATTGTTTTGACAAAGAGAACGGAACCAACTCTTAATTGTCGCTCTTCGCGTTGGCACCCATGGGAAAGTTCCAATGCGAGTTAATAAGTAGATGGACTAATTTTTGGCGGAAACCACTTCACGTGGTAGTTTGTTTTTTTCGTGTAGAATTTTTAAAATGTATTTATTCAAATTTATAATGTAATTTCAAACCAATTCTTACCAGTTGGTAGAAGAATATATTATTATAAAATAATAAATGAAGAAGTCAGAAAAGATGCGGGGAAAAAATATGTCAGTTTCCTCCGGCTCCGGGGGCTCGTTGATGGCTCCATCTTCCAAGGGACGATCCCCATCCTCTCTCGCCGGGGAAGCTAGTGGCAGTAAGCAAGCGACCGTCAGCAGGGGTGCGGCTAGAGGGGCTGCGGGACCCAGACGGACGTTCGGGAGGGGCATGGGGGGAGATCCAGGTCGGGAGAAGGGGTGTGTGCATAGATACATCACACGAGACGGCGGGTGCCGGGTGTTTGGGATGTGACTGGGAAACTAAGTGGGAAACGTACACTTCTCCGGTTCTTTCCACACACAAACTCTTTTCACATAAAAAAAAAAATTTTTTTTTAAAACTGTAAATTTTAAAATAGAGTTAAATTATCGTTTAAAAGAGTTTTAAATTGTGTAAAATGGCGCAACCCGCCCGAATTAGTCATGCTTTGTCCTTCATCCCAGAATATGGCATCGATCTGGTGCAGTTGGCCAGAAAGAAAGGCTTCAGTTTTTCTTTTCGAAGCTGTAAACACCTAAAAGGGGTCAGTGTTTAATCAAGCATGAAAATTCCAAGGGTAATTACCTAATTAGCACAAAGGTGACTCTGGTAATGAGCGAAATAATAAACGAGAGAAGTCATGCTGCCGTCTCTCCCTCCCTCCCTCTCCTTCTCCCCCTCCCTCCTCTCTCCTCCTCCCCCCTTCTCTCTCTCTCTCTCTCTAGTACTGACGTCATCTCTCTCCCTCCCTCTCTCTCCTCCCCTCTCTCTCTCTCTCCTCTCTCTCTCTAGTACTGACGTCATCTCTCTCCCTCCCTCCCTCTCCTCCTCCCCCTCTCTCTCTCTCTCTCTCCCTCCCTCCCTCCCTCTTCTCCTCCTCCCCTCTCTCTCTCTCTCTAGTACTGACGTCATCTCTCTCCCTCCCCCCCCTCTCTCTCTCTCTCTATGTGAACTTCGGCTTCATTGAATTTATTCTTTCCCAAGAAAGCACAAGCAGCCTGATGGTCAGAAACTGAAGGTCCTACGTTCGGTCTGAAAATCTATATTAAAGAAGGCTCGGTCCCTGTACCAACTCTCCCATCACTCTGACTCTTGCCAGTCCGAACATCCGGGGCGAGTTGGATGGAAACCAATATCAGCCAATGAGTCCATAATGAACGAAGCCTGCTCTGATATGATAGATCAAAGTAAGCTGGATGGGGGAGCATACTTAGGCACAGAGGGGAACAAAGCAACACACTGCATGATAATCTAAACCTAGGTATCTTGATACAATTAGTTATCGCTGTCAGTGTCAGCTCCACCCGATCTCATTGACGGGGCTGGGTGCCTGTCTGCAGCATGATGCTTAGAACTGAACCAGGTGTTAGGGATCACACCTATAAGCTAAAGTATGTTGCTGTTTTTCAGAGGAAGTGTATTTGGGAGACGTCTGACCAGAATAAGAACCCTGGGACTGACGGCCGCCAGACCCCGATGGACCCCAACACGTCCCAGCCATCTCTCGGGAAAACTCTGGAACAGCTGAACGACGAGAGAGTTGTGCCCAAGATCCCTACCATAGCCCTGGTCGTCCTGCTGATGTCGCTCGGCGTGGTCGGCAATGCAGTCACCTGCTACGTTTTCGGATTCCGCCTGAAGCAATGCACCACCAACTTCTTCATCCTGGTGCTGGCCATCTTCGATATGCTGTCCTGCTGCATCACCATGCCGACCGACATCGTCGACCTGCGCTACCCGCTCATGTTTCCGTCAGACATCGCGTGCCGGGTGCTGCGCTTCCTCACCTACTTCACAAGCGGCAGCTCGACCCTCATCCTTCTGGCCGTGGCCGTGGACCGATACCAGAGGGTGTGCCATCCCCTGCGGCCGCAGCTGTCCCTCCGGCGGGCCAAGGCCCTGTCCTTGCTCCTCACCGTGGTGGCTGTGATGATTACCTGCCCGGTCCTGTACCTCACTGGCAGCATGACCACGCCCGCCGGCGTGTCGAACATCACCGGGACCGACTGCGCGCTGGCTGACTCCGTCAAGAGCACTCTGTTTCCTTCCATCTACCTAAGCGTCCTCTTCGTGTTCATCATCATCCTCTTTGTCGTCATCTTCACCTGCTATCTGCTGCTCTGGATACAGGTGCGTCGCATCTTCTCCAAGTCTCACACGAGCTACAACGTCACGGAGATGAACCGGGCGGATTCCGTGGACATCCACAACTCGAACAAGGAGGAGGTGAGGGGCAGATCCAAGACCAACCTCATGGTGTTCCTCGTGACGCTGCTCTTCACGCTCAGTTATTTCCCCTGTCTTATCCTGATGATTGAGAGAGCTGCCGTCAAGTACCAGACGGCCATGACGCTCACCACAGAGATCTTCCACAGCCTCGGCATGAACTCCTATGACCTCAGCTGCAGCCTCAACCCGGCCATCTACTATCTGTGTCATAAAAAGTTCAAGGACGAGGTCAAGAAGATATTCTCTAGTATCTATAAAAAAATCTAAACAGATGGCACCTAATCGATGTGGTTTGTCGTGGAGGTTTCTCCCCATCCCTCTCTGTCAACGTCTGGTGGGTGGAGGATCATCGAAACAAGAACAAGAAACTGGTTTTCTGTCACCTGACTGAGTGCACCAGAGAGGGCTGCTGTAATTTACCTGCCGAGTTTGGCTGGTTGTGTATTGTTGTTTTGTGTGTATCTCCCTTTAAACCTTTACTTTTCTGATCAACATCTGCAACTTTGGCGAAAGAAGCCTGTAAGTAAAACAATGATGGCGGATTACCTCCCCTTTTCAACAGGGCTTAATGGAATTTTTGTAGAAATGTCTCAAAGCCGAAGTTGAGTTATCTCCCGCTTAAAAAAGAAAAATTCTCGTTGTCTTTTGGTGATAAATCATCATTTAATATGTATTCGTCCCAACAACGGATTCTTCATTGAACTCCATTTACTTGTCACAACGCGAGAATAACGTTGAGTTATCTCCGCTTAGTATCTCGAGTGTCTGGTGATGGCTTGCATTTTTAAACAGTCAGGTGAAGATAACTCATTTAACTGAACGGGTTTTAGATGTTACATTACATCATTTATACCCCCCCTTTTAAGGAATAATTATCACCTGTTAATGTTGTCACTTTCAGTTAGTTCTCCCAGTAAAAAAAAGAAAAGAAAGAATTTTTATTCTAGTTTTTTTTATTATTATTATTTCAGTCGGGGAAAAATAATTTATTTAATTGTGCACGGGTGATGTCCGACTCAGTGATGATTACCTCCTTCAGTCTAACGGCTCAGTGATAATCCAGCTGCATTCATTTGCCTAATGCAAGAATAATTAATTATACAGGATAGTGTCTACTGAAGCGTGTGAAAGATAACTGCTGCACATTTTGTCACTCGGTCTATACAAACTTAAATGTCCTAAAATGTAGCAAGTTTATATATTTTGATATCCATGTAATTATTATTTTCCGTTATGTGTTTGTATGTATGTGTGTAATAAAAATAGAGAAGAATTAAAGGAATAACTGAGCCGTGTGTTTGTAATGCTCGCGGTGAGTAAACGTGCAGTTCATAGGGGCACGAAGGGAATGCATATCCGTACAGGTGACTGCCGACTGTTACCTTTACTTACCTGTTAATCCTGGGTGTGGCGAATGTTCGATAAAAATTCGCTAAAACTTAGACGCACGAGAGCTTTAAGACCGACGAGTATTTACTGGACGAGCAGATTTTTTTCTCTCTCACATTTCTTACGCTTGGCAGTGCGATCTGCTAAGGGGTTAAACAACAGCGTCAGGGGCTGCTAAAGAGTTAATCAATAGCGTCAGGGGCCAGGCTGCTAAAGAGTTAATCAACAGCGTCAGGGGCCAGGCAACCGGTCCTCTGACGTCATACGGTAAAAAAAACCCCGCGAGGAGCGGACAGGTACCGTGATGCTGGTACACCTCCCCCCCCCAACAGTCTGAGCACCTTTCGCTGTTGTAATTCATCCTTACCGTGCCGTCTTTGATTAACGGCCTAATATAACGAGGCGTTTGATAAAGAATGGCGGCGGGCAGGATGGCGCTTAGCATCTGCAGACTGCGGTCCGGGATGGAGCAACAACAGCATAAAATAAATAATTGAACAGTCATTACTTGGAGAGGATCGATAACTGTTACAACTCGGACGGACGTCTCTCTCTCTCTCTCTCTCTGGGGGAGGGGCTGGAACTTATGGAGCGGACGATGCAGCAAAGCTGCTTCTACTCGGCAAAACAACAGAGTCAGATGAAAAATTTATACATCGACGCTGGAAGCCAAGACTGAGGTTTGTCGGTGCTTCTGGTCGTTCGGCGGACTGACGGTAACCAGGCGCTGAATTATATATAGCAGTGTGTTTGTCTGTCTGAGGAGGAGCTGCGAATGTTTGCGTACGTCATCAACAGCTGACTTTATCCGGTCTCCAGGAACCTTTCCTGTGACATGGTTCCGGCTTAGATCATCTGTAAAGACTTCGTCCGCCCGCCATCTCATAACGCGGACCTCTCCTCTTCGCTTGTACCTCCGTATCTCACAGAAGATATTTTTAAAAAAGGGGGCCGTTCCCAGTGTAGCGTTGGCCATTCGCCAAGATATCTAGAAGTGCTTTTCTCTCGTAGTTCTGTGGAATCAGTTCTTTTATTAAAGTAAGAAAATCCAATTTTTTTTTTATCGGAAAAATTATCCTATTTTAAAATTAAGAACAAATTCATAAAAGTTAGCGAGGCTTCTGGGGGCCAGAGCTCGGGATAACGATTCCCGGAAATAGTTTAGATGCTTAAACCGAATAACCATCGGAAAAGCGCGCTATCTATAGGCATGAAGCCTTATATACAGACAACGACATCACAGAGTCCTGCTGATTAGTTCCAGCAGCAACATCGCGGTAGGGGACACGCGAGATGCCGGGGTGATAGCGCCACCATGACCACGGACGATTCCCATTTCTTGTAGAGAGTGACGGCTACAACACGGGGAGGCACGAATTGGTTCCCACCGTTCTTGGGAAATAACGACGACGCCATGTTTTCCGAAATCTTGCCACTTCAATCGGGAGTTAGGATTTTACGATTTATTACCGGTGCTGGAAAACCAAATTCTAGAAATAGGCACCAGGTGGCAGTGCTTACTCACTCGCCACGCGTTTTTATTTCTATTAAAGCCCCGGCCTGTCGAACGAGCCCCTTTTTTCCACCTAAATGTGCCAGGCGGGTTCCGCTTTGAGATTTGGTTCCAAGATGCGCGCAGATTTCGCTCCACAGTTGAAATATATGAAAGCGATGCTGACTTCATCCAAAGATGGGGTTAAAAATTGTTATTAGAGAGGAAAGGACCTCGACATTTGTAATCATTATAGCACATTCACGTGTTATTTGGTTGTTCTATGCAGTAGTAGAATGTGACCGTGTTTGGAAAAGACACATTCCAGGATGAATCTTTTGAAAGGCAGATTATAAATTCCTTCGACAACAGTGTCATTGACGCGTCTTTTTTCCGTACACATCAATACGAATGTCTTCAGTTCCCTGTTAGTCAATGAAGACTTCAGTCGAGTCGTCACCGGCTTTCAGTTTGCTGACGTCAGCAAGGGTTTGAATAATCTGCTACATTGAAAGATAAAGTTTCTGCTTGACCCTTCGCATGGTTCTTCAAGATGGTTTACATTTGATCTTTCTTCATCTTCATCTTCAATTATCTTCTTTTGCAGATTCTTCCTCTTTGACTCTATCTGAGTAGGGCTGACTGATATATATATATTTGGAGTGTTTTTGGAAAGTTTTAAAAACCTTGTGTGAGGCTCGTCAATTTATCTATCAGTTTGGAAGTATGCAAACTTTTCGAAACCTTACGGATCCAGAAACGCAGCATCTCTGATTAGTTCGCTGTTGGAATAGAAGCGTTCTCATCAATACCAGTTGGAACCAGATCAGAAACACTGCAACATACATCAATTATAAACGGAACAAACAGAGTATTTGAATGGTTTTCCGATCATTGGTTGATTTTGGGAAGCATCTTTATCTCATCTTTGTTTCCACCTTTATATATGCTTCACTTTCAACGAGACATAAAAGTTACCACGATCAATCTAGACTGGGTAGTGCTTCGCGTTTATCTTCTCCGCGCGGCAGTAACTGCTTTCCAATAGATGTTACAACTGCTAAAACCCTTTTTTGATTAGTCATTTTCTTACTTATCAAAGAACCAAGGTCTTCCTCAGCCTGACAACTGAAAATGCTGTCACAGCAGCTTTGTGCGATTGGCCGCATCCATGGTCATCAATTCTTTGGTAACCATGAGAATAATTCCTGCAACCATCGGTAAACGCAGAAGTTTTGACAGAAACCGGACATACATCGAAATACAGTGAAACCGCCATTCTTAGATTTTAGCCGTGCCCCCCCCCCCATCGCCTACTCACATATCCATTCTTTGATGGCAAATGAAACACGTCTTTGATGCCTGGGTGCATACCATTGCTCTTCGCTGATCCTTATCTTATGTTAAATGGGGAGCTATCAGCTAATCTTTAATCCGAGAGATTATCAACCACCCTTGTAGGCACAAGTGTAGGAACTACAGGAACAAAAGTCGTTTCAATATCACGAAATCTCGCTGAGTTCATTGGCAGTGGTAAAATCTATTACGCTTTTCACTTATAGCGCGGATCTGTGCTGTTGAGCTCGTACGGCACTAAGCTGGTCCCGGAAAGTCTTGGCCCTATGTCAGAGCTATAAGCTGACAACTACTAGCGAGCGCAATCTTTTCCTGCACTGCCCTGAGAAGCATGTTTATTTATTTATCCTATCCTGGGTGGTTGAAACGGTTCTTAGTCAGTTCATTGCTAAATTTAGTAGCTTCACAATAATACTGCTCCTCGACATAGTAAAGAACTTCGTCAATACGTCTGGGTACTCTCCTCCTCTTGAAGAGCTCAGGGCCCGCTCGTGCCCCCCTTCTCCCCAAAGAGACCAAATGCCTTCTCCTTTGGAATCTGTAAAGTTCTGCTCAGATTTGCCACGTTCAGTTAGTAGGACACTAAGAAGTAAACCAAATTTCTTCTTGTAAACAAAGACAACCTTTATTCTCTCTCGCGTTTTCGAATTCTTCGAGTAATTTATGGATTCATCCCAGAGTTTCAAATCCTGTAAAGGGCATCAGCGCTGAGTGCCCATCTTGAATGGGATATTACAAAAAAGGGTATACAAATCACGTGCTACCCGGGGAATTTAACTTATATAGAAACGTCTCAAAGTAGGAAACTGTTTTTTTTTTTTTTTTTCTATTGGATGACTGTGAGTTCAGACCGTTGATGGGATTAGTCAGCCATTCTTGCGCAGTCTCCTCCAAAACCCGGAAGGGCGAGCGCTTTAAATTACGATGGTAAACCATCAAACAAACAGCTTATTTAGTAGTTTACAAACTTTAAGTAAAATTCGAGTCAGTCCGCACGAAGATTTTTAAAAAAAGGTGGGGAGGTGAGATTTCCGACCAAACGGATCGTGGACTGTGATTCTAACGAGAAACACCGAAAGTATCGCGCTGGGAAACAAGATTCTCTGAATCCGGTGCCTTCCATGTGTAGAGCATATTGGATACGCCGAAGTAAAGGATGCTTCTTGGGAAAGTATAACTAAGATGCGCAATTTGTATTGGCCCCGAAAAGGTTGTTTTGGACATCTTCTTGTGAGAACATCGATGGATTAATAGAATCCGTGCTAAAATCAAAGAGGAAGCAGAGAAGCGCTGCTGGAAACTCGCCTAGAAGTCGCCTCTTCGGAGACTGGCTTCGTCCTCCGCGCGCCACGTTGTCATGGATCTGAATTGCGAGGATTCACACAAACGATATGCAACTGTGTTAGTCGGTCCTACCGGTGATATTAATAATTAACTCTCTCTCTCTCTCTCTCAGCTTTACCACGCATCAACCGCTTCCGCCCTGTTTACTGCCCGAGTTTCCGTGTCCCACCTGACTCCGCCCATTCTCAGCCGGCCTCACACAGCTGACGATGGCGCAGTCATACCAAATCTTTCACGTCGTGCATCCATCACCAGCGACAGGTTCACAGCCTGGAGAGATGGACGAGGCTCGTAACCACCTTCCTCGGACGAACCCGTCTTGTTAGAACCGAAGCCTGTCGCGGATGAGAGCCCCTCCTGGCCGCCATCGCTTTACCTCTACAGTATGGCTGATTGTATCGGACTGGAAGGTAAGTCTGCCATGGCGTGGCCAGGCGCGACTCCCCCCCCCAATGTTGGTCTTGTATGATTTACCATAAAATAGAAGGGCGATAGCGGTAGAGAGGGAAAGAAACTGTGCGTGTGTGCGCAGCTATCCGCGACTTCTGAGAACGTTAGTGGCCGGAGTTCCCGGTAGGTGGCTGCGTCATGTGTTCATCCAAAAAGCCAGCAGCACTGCTATCTTTCAAAGCCGTGAACTCACGAGTATAAACACTTAAACCACCACTTTCAACTTTCTTCATTCTCAGCATCTTTCCACAGTGGTCTGGAATAACTATCAGCGGTTAAAAGTATTATTTTCCGCCGCTTGTAAAATTATAAATGCTTCAGTCATCCAAAGTTCTGTCTGAAAGATTGTAGAGGAGAAAACCGGCCATTAAGAGCGTTGCTATGGTGACTGAGAAAATGCACGCCGGTCCACTTCAAAGTTGCTGCGTGGTGACCGAACACCGATGACTAAGAGGAAATTCCCGGTAAACCAACCGCAATTTATTGGTCGGGTTAAATCGCCGAGTGCATTCCTGATAGTTCTTACTAGTTTTGCATTCTCATTACCTTGGTAACACCGATGCTTTGGTTTCATATCTCGACACACAGACAGTAGACTTAATGTTCTGTTGCTGACTTGGCTCCGACACTTGTCCGTGTTATCATTTACGCTTGTCTGCCTACAATAATATAATATATCTAACCTTCAGCATCCTGGTTGTTGTACTTGGACTATTAATCAATGAACAAAATGTAATATCGGGACGAAACATCAAAGTTTAATAATCAGTTTCTTGTCGTCATGACAAATATTTTGATGCATTTTTTTATAATTGGAAATGATAACAGAGTTTTATTTTAAACTAGGACATTTTAGACAAAACACTTGAAGATGAAAACTGAAGGCATTCATCGCAAAATACAGCATCAAAACTAATTTTTAACACAAAATTAGGAGACTTAATAAGAAAAATGTATTTCCTTTGCAAAATAATATAATGCCGTGTATATCAAATGCCGAGACAATAATGGTGGAGGAATTAAACGACATAAGATAATACTTTTTTGTGTGAAATTCTTGTGCAAAGTTTCCTTTCATCGCTGTGACATCTTTACAGTTCAAAGACTTTTCGATGAAATGTTGAGGAATTAGATTCAAAATGTCTTGCAAACGTTGACAAAGGTTGCCGAAGAATTCTTAAGTATAATCTTACAGATCCCCTATTAATATTGAGAACAGAACTTTCTGCTGGCCAATACATCGTTTGAAGAGACCCCTTAGTCTCCTTGGATCCCGAGTAAGTATTTACAAGCTTGCTTGCAAATGGTATACGAGGTGCAGCCTAATTAGATTACACCGTTGGCTTGTGCACCCCGAAAATCTAGATACATCTATTCCAAATGAGCTTCAATCCGTCAAGATTACCGTAAAAAGGTCGCACAAGCTTTGAGTCGTCTTCCCTAAAATGGAATCTATGTATATCTCAAAAATAAAACCCTGAATACGTAGGCCTTTCCGAAGCCGGAAGTAACAGAAAATTGGCAACGTTTCTTCACCAGAGTTGTCTACCTTGCAGGCGACGATGTTCGCTAACAACAATACATAAATCAACATATTTCTACTAATAGTTTTTTTAAATTGTTCTTTGATGTTGTTATTATCATTTCATATTTTATATTTTCACTTTACCTTGTTTGATTGTTTGTTTTTTTAAAAAAAATTATTGATTTATCCAAATCCTAGACGAAGATCTCGTCCATACAGAATTAGTGTGGAAGCCTTGCGATATCAGGGGATCACTAACAGCGTGAATTAGCTCCCATACGTTTTTTCGCTGTTGTACTTTTGAGCTGGCGTCACGGCACGAATTATGGAAGACCCGGTATTATTGAAGAAATGCGAGTTGAATTGTTTGCGACCTGTCAAGAAGGTTCCGGTGTGGATCGTTACTCGGAACGCTTTAAACGGGCAACAATGGCGCCCGGTGAAATTGATGACCACGGAGCTATTTACAACTCAGTGCTCTTTGTGCGAGAAAAACCTCTGGAGCTAATTGACGGTTTCATTGTCTGAACAAAATATGAAGACCAGTTTAATTAGCCCCCTTTAATGAAAAACAAACACTCGTAGAGTGTTACATTTTCAGGGCTTTGCTTCCATCCCCCCCCCAGATCGTGAACCTTTCGGTTTCAGAAAATATCTTATTTATCCTATTGAACTCGATCGTCTAATAATCGCCCACCCCTTTGTTTCTTTCTTAAGAAGGGGACCTGCAAAACTGCGACCTGTTTTTAAGACGGTCTCTAAATATTGGTCCTCGCTTGTTTTCCCGTGACGAAGATAAAAACAAAATAATAACAAGAAAATTGAAAGTAGAATTTTCTACAAAGTGTTCATTTTCGCCGCATGTTTTGTTAAACAGACTGTTATGACTTAAAGAGGAAAAAAAGGGGCTTCTCCAGCAGAAGATTCCTCTTCTTTCGGTTCCATATCCGTTGGTAGAAAAGTTGTCGAGAGTCATCAACTATTTTTGTAGTAGATCGAGGGCAGTTAACTTAAATCCTGGTATTTGTCCAAACATGGCGCCACTAAGAGGAAATGCCGAGTGCAGCTCATCTCTAGTTCACCGACATTATTAGCCAGAACGCCGAGCACGTGTGTAGGTTAGGATAAACAAATTCAACACTGTTTACGCCAAGTATTGGTAAGGCGCCACGTGACGTATAAAAGCTGTGAGAGAGGCGCGTGCAATCCAACTGAGATTAAGGGGCCAGTGATGCCGCCGGTGTCCGGTTCCCCGCGCACGCTGGGTGGATAGCGTCCCACTGCCAGGCGACATTACTCACTCCGTTGCGATCCCGAAGGGTAATTCTCTTTTTTTAACCAGCGACAAGAGAATCGTGCTGAACAATTAGCGCCCGGCAGAACGCACCTGCTCCCGCGGCAGTCACGTGTCATCAGAAGCGGGTCCTAATTTCTGTGGCCTGTCTAATAATTGGAGCGTTAAAAAAGAAACAACAACAACAATACACATGCGGGGGAAAAAAAAAACCGTACAGTTGTCGGTTTCCAGTGGAGAGGCAAGGCGGAAAACTTCCACGTGTTCTACTTCCGATGATTCACCGGCCGTAGCCTGATGGGGTTTTATGCCCAAACTTCATTCACCACGTGACAGGTAATCGGCAAACCTTCCGCCGCTATGGTGGAGATCGCACCGGGTGACCAATCGTCCCTACAGCGGCGTTTTTACCAACCCGTGTCTCTGAGCATCGGCCTGGCGGCGAAGGAGGAAACTAGATGAGGGTTGGTTTACCGGAGGGGGGCTTTTAAATACATCTCCACCGTTACTGTTTCTCCTCATTTTCTGACCCCCTTTTCCGAATGACGACGACATCTCCGGCGAACCGTGACGATCACCTATTCTAACGGCACCAGCTGTCGCAGTTAATCAGTGTCTCTCTCTCTCTCTCCGCTGGCAGCGCGCACAGAGGTGAGGGGAGATTCCCCTGATTCCTGTTTTAGAGTGCTGTAGGCTATTGTCATTATTCCTTCAAGCTTCGGAGTCGCCCGATGTAGAGGTGAATGTATTTCAGCGCGTAAACCCAACGGTCGTCACGGCAGAACTAGAAGTGTTAACGCTTTGCTCTGCGATACCAAGTAACATCCCCTACTGTCGTTAACCCTTCCTAGGCTGTTTGCGGCAGTTTCTGCTGCTGTTATCTGACGGTGGAGTTGTCGACCTCAAACTCAGTACGAGCGGACAAGACTTTCACTTAGAAATGCTACATTTCTACCGAACGCCCCAGCATAATAGACAAGGAGAATCAGGAAGATTTCGGTTAAATAGGGAAAAGGGGTGGGGGGGGGAGAGAAGGAGATGGCGTAAAGACGAAAAGATGTCAACTTTCTTTCTTCGTCGCCCTGACGGCTCTGGTGTAGGCCGGGGTAGGTTTCTCCTCTCTGTCTACCCTGATCTCTGCCGACATCGTTGCTGAGGTGGATCTCTATGAACATCGTCTAAAACCAAGACTAATTAACGCCCTAACTACACAGAGCTAAAGACGCCGATTTTTTCAACAATAAGTACAACTATATCATTTTATATATTTTCTTTTTCCATCATTGCTTTGTAGAGCTTTTCCGAGAGCAGAGGCGGCTGGCCACGAAGATGACAAACGATGAAGTGGCAGCTGTGAAGAAATTCGTGAAGAATGTCGTGATTCGGGAAAACGAGTCCCTCCTGTTCAGACTGGATTCGGTCACGGCTGAGTACGGCCGCTATGTGCAAGAGAGTACATCGGAGATCGTCGCCCTGGAAGGAGAGCTGCAGGAGAAGACGGACGCCCTGTCTCAGCTGAAGCAGAGCAGCGCCTCCTTAACCGATATATACAAGAGATGGGAGGGGAAATACGCGGACATGCAGCAGAGACTCAACGATAAAATCAACTTCTATAAACGGAACGTGGTTAATTTGAACATGGAACTGTGGAGGGTCAAGACCGTCATGGCGAAGAAGGGCCACGTCATTTCCGGCGGGGAAAAGGGTTACGCCGGACAATGGTACAGCGACCTGGACGGGGGAGAGAGGCGAACGCTGCTGAACAAGATCGAGCAACAGAACCGGACGATTCTGAAGTCCAAATACAACCTGTTGAACAGGGAAAAGCTGATCGCTAGCATTGAGAGCCGCCTGGCTCTCGAGGAGGAGGAGAAGGAGAAGCTACGGCAAGAGAAGGAGGCGGAAGCGCTGATGGCGGCCGAGTTGCGCACCCAGCTGCAGCGAGCGAACGCAGAGGTCACCGAGAAGTGCGACGAGGTCACGAGGCTGTATTTCCAGATGGACCAGGAACGACAGAGGGCGACCAAACTGGACCGGGTCGTGGCTGACCTGAAGAGGCCCAGGGAGAAGTCTCACGAAAAGCAGAGCAAACTGCCGCCGGTGAGGAAAGGTCGAGAGGCGGCGGGATACTGAAGGCGACGGGAGAGTACCAAAATGACATCGCGCGCATTTAGGGATGTACCCGAATATCCTACCGCGACAAAGGAAAAATAGGGCGAGCTTCAAATGGCAAAATTGAACGTCATCACAAATAACTCTACTTTCCTTAAAACGCCACACACCTGTAATTACTTACCTCCCTTGGATTACTGACGGGATACGGGTTAAAGGGATTGTAAAATACATATACAAATGGTATGATGTTACAGTGGTAATGGACACTTAAAGAGGAATCGCTGATACATTCATTTGAATGAACGTTTTTCCAAGAACAGCAGGTAGATACACAGCCTGAAATGGTTTCTTCGGTCCTGTCAAGCTGGAATGGATATTTCGTGCAATTCTCTGCTCTCAGCTTCATCACCCCCTGAACTTCTTCAGCGCCTGTCAGTTTCTGCATCTTCCCAGTCTTAACTGAAAACGCATTTTTCTAATTTCCGTAGACAATAACTATTGTGTGTTTGGCTTGTCTATGTATTGTTTTAATTATTTATGAAATAATTTAAATAAACAATTCTTTGTGTGGCTACGTTTGTCTGCTGATTGGCCGTTCTTTACTTATTTGTGTTAGCAGATGCTCTCCCTGGTTTTCCAAAACGAAATAGACGCAGCATCCCTACTTTCAAGTTAATTACCAAACATCTAAAAAATCTCCCCCCCCCACTTCTCTGTACGACAATCTTTTACATTTGAATTATAGCAACTGTGGTTATAAATCTGATGCATCCAAACCACGAAATGAGAATTTCCAAGGATGCCTATGAGTGCTATAAAGTATTATTCACATAAAAAGTATGGTTACAGCCAGTTACTTAATCAAATCAGCCCTACAATGACAAAAATTTAAGTTAAACAGACTGCTCCTCTGCATTCTTCCTTCTTATCTCTGGCCGCTCTACCTCTAACCATCCCGGTAAATCTCCTAAGAATCTTCACTAGACAAACCTCCTCCTCTTAGAGCTGAAGATTCTCTGCCTGCTGTTACTGCAGTACCCCATCTCGGTGATTACGGTAGCAGTGGGAACTATTATCAGTAACATAAAACCACAGAAAACTTTAATAAGCACTCAGATTTTACGTTTGTTATATTCACAGTTCATCCCAGGACTGGTTGCTGTCTGATTTCCTCAATAGTGTTTGTGTGGGGATCTGGTGCAGGCCAAGACATTTTTGTGTAAGTTCCACCAGCCGCTTGACACTTCAGATTGTTTTCATCCCCATAACGGCCTGCATGCTTGGGGTCGTTGACACGTTAGGAGGTGGATGAATGCCTGCCTGATGAGACGTCTTCCAGAGAGAATGGCATGGAAGGAAACTTTCCCGAACCTGCCAGTGTTCCATCAATTTTATGCAGATCTTCAACACTCTTTGCCGAAATGCAGCCCCCCCCCTATGCTTGTATTGACCGACCAAACCCACGTTTCAATGTACACCAACTGTCATAATGCTTCACTGTCCACCTTTGAGGAAACTTGGGAGTAATCCATAAAAGCCTCTCCTTCCAGGTCTGGTTATCCAAGCATTTCATTGCTGCTCCCCATCTCAGCCTTGGTTTGGTTGTCTCTCCTCAGCAAACGATTCTGGGCAGCTACAGATCTATTTAAACCGCTTTAGGCCAATGAGCATCTGTCATACTGTTCTTGAAAAAATCTTAACCACCTTATTTGCAGCTGGTTCATTTGCAAGATCTTAACTGGATCATTATCTATCAAGTAGAGAAGATGCTCTTGAATTACCCAGCATCAATTTCAGAGATTTTGGCCTTTCTTCCCTGACCACGTCCTCAGTACCAATTTTGCATATCCTCCTCAAAGTCTGCATACAGCTCCTTCTGAAACATGAAGTCTGGCTGCATGGAATAACCTTAACCAGCTAAGATTTTGATTTCTATACACTAATCATGCGTTATTTCCTTCCCAGAAGCCATAGTATTTACCCTACTATGACTGCCTATACTTTTATAGTCCTGGAACTTTCTGCTTGTTTCCATGACAACCAATCTCTGTACTACATCAATGCATGACTGAACTACAAACATTTCATTTTCACACAAGATTTGATTCTAACACAACATTATTAACCCAGTATCAATGAGCTATGTAAGTCTACAAATGTCAATTCACATTGTGGTAGTATCAAGTTTACAGAAAGAACTATAACGCATTAGTCAGTGTGGCACTTTACACCAAAATCAAGGCTGTAGTTAGTGTCTCAAGACAAGCACTGTATTACCAAGGACTGCGATACCTTAATCAGTTTAACCCCAAATTGTGTACCAAGGCTACAATGAATGCTATAGTGGATTGATTGATATGCCCTCTCACTACAGAATGCTTTGTTTGATGTGACCCAAATTGTAAAGATGAAACCCAGTACTGCAAAGCACTGGTGATTATAGGACCAACCTACAGCTAGCATCTCGACACAAAGGAGCATGAGCTTACAGTAAAGCACAAAGGCTACAGCCGAGACCATAACATTGATCAGCATCACCCCCATACTGTAAAGTCAGGGCTACAGTCGTCATGGTGACTAATCTGGCACAAATACTGCCACTACTAAACAGTTTTTCAAAATTCAAATCCTGAATAATTCCAGCATATTTTGTTTACTTGTTCAACGTTACTGCAGCCTGATTAGACGCATCTGTAGTATGCCTACCCACAGCGATAAGGAGGCATTTTTAGAACAGAGTAAAAGAAGAAATATTGTCACGTCTGATGTGGGAAAGGGACGAGCAAAATAGAGTTTATCTTGCCAGAGATAAAATCGGACAAGAAAAATCATTAACACAAAACTGACTAAAAAAGTTTTCTTCTTTTATTTCCAGTAAAACTTTCAGTGCACATATCATGCATCCCTGCATTTACAATGGAACCCAGATTTTTTTATACACATCATTTCATGGTCCACCAACAGAAACATTAAAATGTACAGCAACTTATAATTTTACTGTACTAACAATTTGTGCCAAGGGAAGATAATCAACATCGAAATATTTTTTGAAGCCATGATACACGGCTTATTACAAAGAAAGAAAGAAAGAGGGGAGAGAAACCATACCGGTTCTTAAGCTGCCTTAGTTAACTGAGGTGAGGAAGTCAACAAATCAAGAAACAAAAAAGCATTCTAAATGGTTAATTTTTTTAAACAAAAAATGATATTTAAAAAGCTTCTTTCAAGAATAATAAAGCATTTTCAATGGAGAAAACGTGTACAATTAATTTATGAACTACGCGATAATTATCTTTCATTATTACATGAATAGTAGCTCTTGAAAGAGGATAAGATGATTGCACAATTAAAACCATGAGATCTACATTCCTGAGTTACTCCGATGACTACAGATCCCTGCCAGAATCATTTGAACACTTCCTGAAATTGTGAGTCAACTCAAAATATCATCCGTAAGACATTGCAAGCAAAGAATATTAGGCTGACCAGAAGAGGTTCTGGCGTTGTCTACATGATGAAACTCTGTAATATCTAATTCATTAACTAATGACAAACTTCAGAGAAACTGCTGATGGGAGGGGGGGGGAAGCTTTGTACTTTCATTCTGGGCTCAGCCTCAAAGGTAGCAACTTTCCACTACATTCTAAATGCTTGAAGTCAGTAAAACAGGCGGTCTCAAGAAAATTGTCTTTTAGTCAATAAACTCAAGTGAAATCACAATGTTGCTCTGGTGATATCACTTTGAATGGATGCCAGTGGATTAAAGACCAAATAAAATAAATTTTGAAAAAACTCTGCAAGAAATATTCCTAGTCTCTATACAGCAGATTACTACAGACTCGAAGCTGGCTATTCAAATAAAAATTTTTAAGGTATATAGAGAGCCAAAAAAAAGGTTAACGCTGTTATCTCCCCTTGAGCATTTCTAATCTTTGTCCTTGACCTTTTCAAGATACCATTAGTTTTTGTTTTTAGCTTTACTAATTACTTAGTAATTCTTATTTATCCAAATCTCACTACTCGTAATATAAAGAATTTTAAAAAAAAATATGTAAAGAGAATCTTAAAAATTAATGAAGCAAAGATCGGAAAAAGGCGCAATACTTTGCAAACTAATTAATTATCTCCCCTGTAATATTCTTAAACTATTTCTATTGAATTTTACAAAGATGTCACCGATTACTTTCAGTTTTTGTTTGTTTGTGTTTTAATATTATTGTTGTCCTATTTAAAAGCATGAATAAAGATTGCATGTTTGTAACATAAAATGAGAAGAAATATGTATCCTGAACGTTGTGCGAGCGTTTGTCTCTTCTTGGTTTAAAATGTGTTCACCCCACTGGTCTGGTTTTGTTTCCATCTTCATCAATGCGATGGCAGCTAAGGAAGAGGCTTATCGGGTGGAGAGGCTGTCTCGTCTGACTCTTGGCGTTTGGCCAAGGGCTCATCTGGGACATCAAGGGACCTTTTCTTACCAGTTGGCTGAAAAGATGAGGAAAGGAAAAAAATTTCAAATAACGAACCATGGTAGCTTTAATTTAGCATTGCCTGATAAAAGTACCTTTTTTTTCTTTTATAGACGTCCCCTTGCAACAATCAAACCTTCATCTTTACATAATACATGCACCACACAATATTACAAATCACCTGTCACACGACTTAACAAATCAACAACGATGTCCTGCATAATTTAATGAAACTGGGCTTATGCTAAACACCCTCCCAAAACTTTTCCAAATACCCATGGTCTTATCCATGACTAAATTTCATATAAAATAGCTATTTATTTTTAAAATTCAAATTGGTAATGAGCTTTTGCTTTTTTTAAAAAATGGTAAGACTACCAGAGGTGTAAACTAAAGTCCTTTCAAGAGAATAGCACATATTTCCATAATTAAATAGCAGCCAGAAGCAGAGTAACAAGAGTACATGGATTTTCCCCCTGTTCTATGCCATGCAATAAAAAAGCTCGAGGGGGAAAGATCATTGACAAGAATTTTTCCCTGACCCACTCCAAAAACTACAGGTACTTACCAATGACATTGGGGGTGCCATGCCATCAGATGCAGGATACATGAGCTGGTGAGCCTTGGCCTTCATGCACTCATCCTAGAAAACAAAAAATGCTGTCCTGAAAGATTTATCAACATCATCTAGTGATTTTATAACCAAAAAGATTTTTGGATTTGTGTAATAGAGATGAGTTATGTATTACATATATTGCAGAGATTCAGATGTATTTCCAAAGTTATAGACTTTTATCTGGTTCTGTGTGGATTGCTTTCCCTCACTTTAATACATTCCTCAATACCAGTTTTAAAATATTAGACCAAGCAAAATCAGAAGAAAAGTTATAAATTTAAAGAGCTAAGGGACCTAACAAAACAAAGTCTTGGTGCACATGTTAAAAAAAAATTAATTTTTCTATGTTAGTTACAATGTCTGATCTCCAAAATTTCCTTATCATAAACTAAATCTTTTGAGAGTATCTGCTTTAGAATTCCCCGTAATCTCTGGAAATCTAGGAAGATGCTAAGACATATAAAATACAGATGATTTAGTAAATAAGACAATCAGGGTTATCCTTGTAATTGAATCTATTCTTATATTTTAATTCAGTGTTAATATCTAAATGTATAATGCAAAGCAACAAAATATCTTAGATTGCCATAATAAAATGTGCAAATTTGTAAGTCGATAAATTCATTAGTTTAGTGTGAAATAGTATCCTGACTTAATTACAGTATGCAAAACTTTTGCCAAGCCAGAGTTGATAATATACTGCCTGCTTGTTTAACGATAAAAGAAATGTAATTCTTGAGTAAACTAGACAATATTCTAATCACTTTGGAACTTTAATTAAAGTGGATATGTTTAAACTATTTCAGTAAACTTTGACATTTCTAGAAAGATCTTCCCTCTCAAATAGCATTATACCCGACTTGTCTGAATGTATTTTATGACAGAATAGTTTCATATTTGTTATTTACAATAACATGTTATTAGACCACAGATTATACTAAAATAAATAACCCATTTCAATGCAAACAAAGGCTTGTACCTTCAACCAAGGGTGATTCAGTGCATCTGCAAGTATTATCCGACTTTCAGAATCCACAGTCAACAACTTCTTGATGAGGTCTATGGCTACAATAAAGAACAGACTAATTTGTGTTGTATCAGTCATCAAACAGAATTACAGTAAAAACAAATTTACTTAAATAATTTTAGAGAAGTAATGTAAGGTTATGATTTTCAGACCCGCTAACTTATCATTTGATTAAAATGTGTGATGTCTGTCGGTACTCCAGCATTCCTATTTAGATAACATCGACATTTTCATCCATGAAAAGGAAAATGAGAGACATTTTTCAAAGGAGTGAGAAAACCCAGCCAGAAAAGAAAGACTTTTCTGTTAGTAGACTGTTTTATTTCTCATTATTAACATGTCCTGTCTTCTTTCTCGTCAATAATGATAGCATTTAATGTTCAGTGAACTAATCCTTAAACGACAAAGAAAAACCGTATACTGCTGAAACTTTTGCAGAAAAATGTTATGGCATCTATCCAATTTTAAGCAAACATCAAGCTCCCTAACTACAAAATCAAGTAACAACTCTTAGCCAAACAAGTCAGTCCTGATAACTGTCTGCCATTTACAAAGAAACAAAGTGAAGTTTCTGATGAATGTATTTGCAGAAATATGAGCTTTGTTGATGAATGCTGATGTGTGAGACGTAAACTTACAGCAGGGACAACACTGAGTCTGAAACATTTCTATCTACCAAAGACTAAGAAAACATTTTCCACAATGCAACATTTACAGGAAGCTGACATAGTAATGCTTAGGAGTTGGCTAAAAGATAAGACTTAGCAGGTACGCTATGAGATACATCACTCTGGATGACATATATGCAATATTTACAACTTTAAAAAAGTAGAGATGAAGATGTCCATGTACAGGATGATCAATCAGAGAGTAACTATGCGGTGGAAAATGTATTGTGCTTTTAGTTAAATGCATTAACTCTTACAGTAAACTAAGTATTTCAATGAATGCTGAAAATGAGCCCCACTCAAGAGTTTAAACATTTTCTACACGTTTCTTTCACATTCTCAAAAATGTTTTTCAATTCTTCAGATGCTCTACCTCTGATGAAATTGATAACATTTTGCTCCAGTTCATCGATGGAATGGGGATTATTCTCCAAGACCTTCGCTTTCACTGCTCCCCACAGGGTCCAGGGGTGCGAGGTCAGGAGAACGTGCAGGGCAAATTCCTTTCAATATCAGCTGATCACTGAACACCTATTCCAGCAGTTTCATCGATTGAGCAGATGTGTGAGCAGTGGCTCCATCCTGCTGGAAGTGGGCATCTTCAATGTCTCCTTCATCTAACTACAGTATGTCGTTACAATAATGCTCTGAATTGATAGTTTTTCAAAAAATATAAGTCCAAAAATGTGTTTCCTTGACACAGTCACCATGCACCAATCTTTACATCGGCTTCTCAACCAGTTCATGAGGGTTAGAAGTGGACCAAATTCTGGTATTCTGCCTATTAACATATCCAGAGAGATGGATCCAGCATCCATCAGAAAAAATGTTTTATCCAACATGTCGCTGCCATTTACACCAATAAAATTCTTAAACCAGTTGCAGTATTCAACTCGCTTAGCGAGATCTGCAGCTTTCAATTCGTGCACGACGTTCACTTTATACAGGTTAAAATTTAACTCTTTTAAAGCTGTATGTGCGCTCCCATATGAAACATTCGCTTGTTGAGAAAGTTAACGCAACGAATTTGAAGGGCTCTGAAGCATCGCGTCTGAAATTTTGGCAGCTTCTCTTCATCCAACACCTTTGGCCCACCCGATCGCTGATAATCCTCAACTGAACCAGTACCTTCAAATTTGCTAATCAATGCCCTTACAACGTTTCTCTTTGGAAGCTTTGCATCAGGAAATTCTTGTGAGAACTCATCTTGAACTCTTGTGGTGTATTTACCGTTATTCGCGTGCACTTCTTTGATGAGAAAGATTCGTTTGGCGTTTGAGAGGAACCGTCGCACAAAAATCCCATTTCACTTTTGCAAATTTACTGCCAACACCTGTTGGTAATTTCGGGAACTACAGTACAACTTCTCTCACAAAACTGCCATCTGTTGGTCATTTTGGAAACTACAGTACAACTTCTCTCACAAAACTGCCATCTGTTGGTCATTTCGGGAACTACGGTACAACTTCTCTCACAAAACTGCCATCTGTTGGTCATTTCGGGAACTACGGTACAACTTCTCTCACAAAACTGCCATCTGTTGGTCATTTCGGGAACTACGGTACAACTTCTCTCACAAAACTGCCATCTGTTGGTCATTTCGGGAACTACGGTACAACTTCTCTCACAAAACTGCCATCTGTTGGTCATTTCGGGAACTACGGTACAACTTCTCTCACAAACTGCCATCTGTTGGTCATTTCGGGAACTACGGTACAACTTCTCTCACAAACTGCCATCTGTTGGTCATTTTGGAAACTACGGTACAACTTCTCTCACAAAACTGCCATCTGTTGGTCATTTTGGAAACTACGGTACAACTTCTCTCACAAACTGCCATCTGTTGGTCATTTCGGAACTACGGTACAACTTCTCTCTCAAAACTGCCATCTGTTGGTCATTTCGGGAACTACGGTACAACTTCTCTCACAAAACTGCCATCTGTTGGTCATTTCGGGAACTACGGTACACTTCTCTCACAAAACTGCCATCTGTTGGTCATTTCGGGAACTACGGTACAACTTCTCACACAAAACTGCCATCTGTTGGTCATTTCGGGAACTACGGTACAACTTCTCTCACAAAACTGCCATCTGTTGGTCATTTCGGGAACTACGGTACAACTTCTCTCACAAAACTGCCATCTGTTGGTCATTTCGGGAACTACGGTACAACTTCTCTCACAAAACTGCCATCTGTTGGTCATTTCGGGAACTACGGTACAACTTCTCTCACAAAACTGCCATCTGTTGTCATTTCGGGAACTACGGTACAACTTCTCTCACAAAACTGCCATCTGTTGGTCATTTCGGGAACTACGGTACAACTTCTCTCACAAACTGCCATCTGTTGGTCATTTCGGGAACTACGGTACAACTTCTCTCACAAAACTGCCATCTGTTGGTCATTTCGGGAACTACGGTACAACTTCTCTCACAAAACTGCCATCTGTTGGTCATTTCGGGAACTACGGTACAACTTCTCTCACAAAACTGCCATCTGTTGGTCATTTCGGGAACTACGGTACAACTTCTCTCACAAAACTGCCATCTGTTGGTCATTTTGGAAACTACGGTACAACTTCTCTCACAAAACTGCCATCTGTTGGTCATTTTGGAAACTACGGTACAAAGAACGAAAAAGCACAAGGAGAGGAATAAAAAATGATTAAATATACCTCACTACATAGTTACTTTCTGATGATCCGGTATAGTTAGCTTCTGTAGCACTAAAATGAGGACTATTTCTTTAATTAACTGGAAAAAAAAAAAGAGAGGTTCATTTCAGATTTTACGGGTCTCCAATTTAACTCAAAATCAGAACTCCAAAGTCTGTTGGGTTCACGTATCACACATTTAGCATGTGAACTGTACTTTGAAGTTTGTTTTCAAAGCCAGAAATATCTGCCAGTTTTGTGTTTGGAAATAAACACCAATATTTGAATCCAAGATAGAAAATCAAACAGACAAGGGTTCTGTCTCATTACAAACAACAAGAAATAAAAGGTGTGACAGCAATCACCTTGGTCCGAGATCCCAACCCAGTGCTGCTTGGGGAATGAATAATGGCCGCCAATAATCTGCTTGGACAGCTCCATATCTTTCCTTTCATCTGAGAATGGAGGATAGCCAGCTAAGCTAACAAGACAAAAAAAAGACATCATCACAAGACAGCCATGCCATAAAGATGCAGTGTATGATCTGATTGCTACAGAAACAGAAAAATGTAGATAATAAAACTATCTGAAGCCATTTTAAACCAGCTGCACACTTGTTGGTGTTTCAGAGACTTCCCATCCCTCTACATAAGAATTCAAGTTGTTTTTTTTTTCTCAAGTTTACTTTTTGTATTAGTTAAATAATATTAGTGTGTCTTGTTACATTCCACATCCTTGTAGCCATTTTTGTGTTTGTTTTTTTACTCCCTGATGATTAAGAGATCAAAACACCTGGACATGGAAATACAGAAGGAAATTCTACAAACAGATTTTTTAAAATGTGATGCCAGATTTCTTTTGATGATAATAGCCGATGCACTTTGAGAGTTTAACCGTTTGACAACCCCATCTGTAACTAAAAATGCTGGTGATGGTTTTAATACTAAACAATATCCCAAAAATTCTATTTAAACAGAAGCTGAGCTTAGTTAATTTATAAAATTATAGTCCCGGTCTACTGGACTGCCAGGCTGAGGGTTGGAACCAGCTGTAAATCTTTATAGTACTGCCTGCGTTTTACCATTTGAACTTTTCACTAAGCTCTCTTGGAGTAAACAGCCCTTAGAACAGTTCATGGTTGTGATGGTGTTTGATTTAGTACGGTTTTTGTTCCAACAGATAATACTGGGAGACCAGGGTGGGCATCAAATGTTTAGTATACTGCGGTTCTTAGAAACCAGTAGTTAGTATAAATTTTCTTTTCTTTTCAGCAACAAGATAGTTAATGCAACCTGACCTAGGAACGATAATTTTAAAACAGTTTCATATTTTGGATACGGTGCCAAAGCACTTTGAGTCTGGCCATGCTAATCATTAGATCTCCTCCTCTTACCAAATAAAGAGAATGACGCCCAGACTCCAGCAGTCAATGGCTTTGGTGTAGGACCCACTGCCAGCTGAGAGCAAAATCTCTGGAGCAAGGTAGGTTGGGGTGCCACAGAACGTCTTCATCAGACTTTCTGCTTGGACAAACCTTGAAAGTCCAAAGTCTGTAACCTGCAAAAACAAAACTTCACATAATATACAAAGGTGTGTTCAGAGTTTTAGCATTTTTAGAAAAAATTAGGGCTAACTTAAGTGCAAGATATCTCTCTCTCTCTTTCTCAAAAGAATGTCTATCATGGACAAGAACAAATACTGTGTGCCTGTATATAAATTGACCCCCCCTAATTTGATTTTCATCTAAATAAAAGTATTGTAGAAGAATATTTGTTTGTAAAAGTTCCATTATCATCTCTATATATATACATACTGGTTTATCAATCCTCAATATGTATTTCTCTTGTAGAAATCTCTCAGACTCGCATTGCAAAATATGCCTACCATTAAGGTTTCCTAAGCTACAGCCATGTGCAAAACTGACACTCTACCACATGATCTACAGAAAGCATAACTGAAGGTATTATGAATAAGGAAATAGACAGCTTATTTGGATACAGGATGTATTTACTACGATAGAAACCATCTTCTTCACCATCGTCAGCAAACAATTCTTCCATTCTCCCTCAAGTTAACCGATCGTTGTAAATGTCGCCTTCGTCATCCTGCCATTTCGCTGCTAAGTTTTCTCAATGTATAACATAGAATAGTAGTGGTTTTCTACGGCATTATCGCACTGTAAAAACTGCCATTAATGAACAGAAGCGGCTGTTTTTACAACAAGATTGGCAGGGGCCACAACCTACTGCACAGCTCCTCCCTCCTCATCGCTTTCCATCACAACCAACCTCCCACAACTATCCCAACTTCCATGCCATCTAACGCGTTTGAGATACCACATTTTTATTAAAAATCAAGTAACCACATCCTCCTCACACATTGTATACCATGCTTGCAGACAACGTCCAAAGGAGCAGACAGATCTCATATTATCACATGGAGAAGACATTTCCCAATCCATCATCCAGGATAACCGTCTTTCTTTTAAGCTATCCACACACACGTAATGGCTGCTCAACCCTGTCAACCATAACCCCTGCCACCACCACCAGAACAGCAGCCAGGCTGGTTTTGTGAGGTTTGAGTGCACTCCACTGGTTCCACTAAATGTATCCCATACAAGTAAACTTTTTCTTCTTTTTGGCAATTCCTCCCACTCACATTCCCCATACCTTTTTAATCCAAATCTTTATCCCCTGCTCATCCATTCCATCAATCCTCTGAGGGGTTGGTGGTGGCAATGAAGAACAACTTCACAAGGAAAACTTCCTCCGAGGATTGTTTTCCCTTTTAAAAAATTACCATTGGCTTATACTTGGTCCCATCAGCCTAACAAGCAGGTGCAACTGTAAAACAAGACCTTTTGCCACCTGTAGTTTTTACCATCACTGTTTCCAAACCTTAGCGTTCACAGTTCCAGCTTGCAGCCATGTCAGCCACACTGGTGTCTTGTCCATATTTGTGATTCTGTTAGGTTTGGAAGTGTTTTTTCTCCACCCATAAATACAACTTTCTATTCATAATCTTCTGGGAAATTTTGAGGAAAATTTTGTTTTCTGGAAGGGGGGGTAAAACTAAATCTTTTCTTTTCATAACCCTGTCCAGACCAAGCGGCCTTAAACGTGGTATCGGTATTTTGCTCTTTAACCGACTTCTTACCCGAATAGGATTCCACGACCTAATACGTCCAATTTTTCTTCGAGTTTCAATCTAAGCAGAAGGCTCGCCTTCAGGATCTGGATACAAAACACGTTCTATTACGATTGGCACAGTCAGCACCAGGGTGAGTCTTTGATGATGTTCTCATCCTTCATCTAGCCTTTCTCAAAGTTTCCATTTATTCCAAACCATCTCCCAGCCTCTCAATCGTTTATTTCTTTGCCGCATTTCATCAGTTCTAACTTAAATTTCGCAGAATACTCCATCCTTTTAGGAGCCATTCTTAATTTACTGGGCATCCTTCGGAGAAGGAAAATGGTAAAACATGAATTTACAAAAGGCCTTTTTTTTTTCTTTTTTTATTGAATCAATGAAATAATAAAATATTTGATATATTTACAAAATAATTAAAATATTAACACTGGTATAAATTGTAAATAAGGAAAATTTTCATTAACAGTTTTTAACTTGTTACTACAATTTAGTTTATATTAGCATTTCATTTTTTTTTTGTTGTTGCCCAAATGTGTAAATCGAAAGTAATTCCAAGACCAAAAAATATCATTCTAAAACTTTACTTATGTATTACTTTCTGAACTACAATGCATAACAACTTTCCAATATACTCAGTCATACTATAGACAGAGAGACACCGTACTATTTTGGCCACGCCTTTAAACAAATGTATCTGACAGAAACTTACATATTTCACGTATGACTGTGTATGTGTTGGACATCTAGGTAAGCAGACAAACTGTGCATCAGCACCATTAGGCTGAAGATGAGTGGATCCCGGGATATCTTACCCAAAGACATCTTATAAATCGTCAAAGTGTGGCCAACATTAGCAAGAGAATATTCAAGGTCTGAACATTTCCTGTGCATCTGTAGCCAATATTATTTAAAAACTGAATGTCGCTGCTATGGCAAAGTGCCCTAGAAGGTCCTCAACATCAACTTTGTATCAAGAATGAGCCATTATGCCCCATGTCTGCATCCACAATAAAGATTCACTTGCTGACATCAACCATGCAACAAAAATGAGCCAAATAACAGTCAGATGTCATCTCCACTGGCTTGGGTAAAGATGGCGTGTAACATGTAAGAAACCACTATGTCTGGCAGGTGAGACTCGAGTAATGGTGAGTCCAGGTTTCAAAAATTCACACCTAGAGGTTGCACCTGGGTAGAAAGTCCTAGTGAAGACCTTTGATTCCAATATCTTTAGCCTCCAGTAAAGTACAAAGGTGGAAGTGTTATGGCATGAACTGAAATCTGGTAAGATGGTGAAAGAACAGAATTGGTGTCTGTCAGTGAGCATCTACTATTGTACCAAAAAGATATGCTGAGAATAGATGCCCATATCCTTCAGGAGGAGGGTGTTGCAAGCCACAAATCTTGAATGATCAGAGTCTAAAAAAGCAATCAAGGCATCCGACTTCTTCCCTGGATATCCAAAAGCCCTGATGTAATCCAATCAATTGCCCATGCATCTGCATTGTCAGCTTAAATCAAGCCACCCTCAACCCACCAACATGATGAAATTAAAGCAGTTCTCACATGAGTGTGTGCTGGGGGAAAGGACCAACTAGATCAGACATTGATACGAAATCCAACTAGGTTAATACCAAACAGGATTAGAGGCTCTTTAAGCTGCAAAAGACAGCTTGACCAAGTACTAACAGAGAATTTCACTTTAATGCTTATCTGTATTTGCCATTTTCCACAGCTAACATAATTTAGTAACCAGTTGCTGATGGTGGTTGTGTATCAAGTGAACTGCATACAAAAAAAAAGAGAATGCGATTTCTCTTCTATTTGTGATATTCTACATTTAACAAGGTTGTATCTTTATTTTCATTAGTAAGGATGAAAGATATCCAGGGAACCTATGAAATCATTAAAGTATAATTCAATAAATTTATTTATAAAATATGTATCAACAACTGTGAAGAAATGATTATTAAAATTAGTGATATGAGAGTTATCGCCACTTGAAATAAACTAACTAGACACAAAAATTAAGGATGTTAGGAAGAAATTTCCTGGATTTTTCTGGAACAAACTTTAGGTTACATGCCACAGAATGCGAATAGTGAAGAATATATGGTGAAAGAGCTGAGTTCAGCAACAGTGACTGGAAGACCAAAGACTATCAGTGACCTACTCCATTAGAAACGCCATTTCTTGCATCAAAATCAAGCCTAACAATGGAAGGAACACATTCAGACAGGAAGGTGATGAGTGAAATCTTTAAATGGGAATAAATCAACAAGTTATGGAAATAATTAACCCTTTGCTGCCTTTGTATTTAGCTTTATTTGGTGGCCCATATAGAAATTACTTAATGTTCTAAATGCTGGCATTTCTGTCCTGGGAAAGCTTCTGAATTTTGTTTCCCTCCTAAATACATACTGACTGTAGTAGTTTAGATTGAACTGAATTTTGAAAAATCTTACCTGTGTTCAAAATACAACAAATCTGTTTTTTATAGGCTATCTGAAGACCAAGACAATTAAAACAACTGAATTACGACAATGGTATCCAAGTGAACTACTATTTTTCTATTAATTAATATGTTAAATAACTAGTGTTTTTTTTTAAATTACAGGTACATCAGTGGTGTCAGAAACTATACATCATTATAAAACAACTTTTCAAGCCTTTAGCAAAGCAGATTCATTAATTATTTGATTGTAGTCTCTATTTTTCACTGTCATGTTCAGTGATGGGATCGCTAGGTTCAAGCCCCATTCTTGGCCCATAGTTGACCTGATATTCATTCACATGAAGCCACAGTTACTGGTAAAGTTAGATTGTGTATATATATACACACAGTTCTTTGTCCAATAAGTTAACATCACATGTATATTCTCTGATACTTTTGTAGATATTTTAACCAGAGTTCACATATAAAGTGATCTACAGGTGTAAATGGTAGCTTAGAACAGTTATACATAGCTATCTATAGATGCCCAGCTTAGCAAGAGTATAAAGAGAACTCCTGCAAGATTGCTTCAGCAGTTGACATTTCAGCAGGTAGTTAATAAACTCTTGGACAATTTTTGCATCACCTCCACCAATTGGTTGTGTACATAAGTCAGTTTAAAAGTGTTGTAGTAACTACGTTTTTTCTTTTTTTTTTAGGTTAATCACTATTTGCACCCCCTCACAGACTACCCCTGGGCAGTGGCATAACTAGGGGGGGGGCAGAGGGGGCACGTGCCCCCGGGTGCCGTTTTGAGGGGGGGGCGCAAAATTGACCAAGCTCATTGGGACCAACTATCACAAATGGTGAGATATGTCGACGTTGACTTCGACAAAAGGACTGTTCGTGTCTGAGAGTCCTTTCTTGGGTTCACCCTACTCGAAAAGAAAGATGCAGCCAGTTTGTCGACATAATTTTGAAGGAATTGGAAGATGATGGCCTTGCACTGAGTGATTGCAAGGCACAATGTTATGACAACGCTGCGGTCATGGCCGGACACACCAGTGGAGTTCAGCAACGCATAGCGGACTTGAACGAAAAGGTGATATTTGTGAATTGCGGCAACCATTCGCTCGACCTCGTTGGTTTAAGCGCAGCAAAGAGCAGTTTTAAGATTATTTCATTTCTCAACGTCATCGATTCCCTGTTTGCGTTCTTTTCGCGATCAACACGGCGTTGGGAAAAGTTGAAGCAAGCCATCCCTTTTGTTCTCAAATTTCCATCGGACACCAGGTGGAGCGCAAGAGCAGATGCTGTGAAACATCTTGCAACATTCCTAAACAAAATTCTAAACCTTCTGCAAAATTTGGTAGATGATAATGATGAGACATCCGACACACGCTGTGATGCTGACCATCTTTTAAGCCAAATGCTGGTCTTCCATTTCTTTGCATTGCTTGGATTTTGGAACAGGATTCTCGCTCGAATCGACCGGGTTCAGAAATGGCTACAAGATCCAACGATGAACTTCCTGGATGCCACAGATGATATCAAAGCCCTTCAGCAGCATTTCCTGGATAATGGAAATGCTCTTGTCCACCAATCTCTAAATGAAGGCATTGAGCTTTGTCAACACACTGGAACGTTGACATCAACAAATGTCGCGGAAGACCAAAACGACAGCCTTCTGATAATTCCGAAGATGAAACATCAGCACCAACCAATGAGATAGAACAAATCATGAAGACTGTTCTTCATTGTCTTCAATCAGAAATGCAGCATAGATTCGCCCATTTACACGATATTGACGCAAAGTTTGGTTTCCTACTTGATGTTCGTACTCTATGTTATCCCTCACTTCCAGACGATGTTGCACTTCGATCAAAATGCACTTCGTTGGCTGATCATCACAGTGCTGACATTGACGGCGAGGAGCTCTTCGAAGAAATCATTGACTGCCGGCCGTTGTTGTCCACTCGCGCCAAAGTTTCAATATCAAGACCAGAACATCATCTCAAATTTATTGTTCAGTACGGAGATAACAGCGTCTTTCCTAATTTGCGCATCAGTTTTCAGATTATGTTAACAATAGCCGTTTCAATTGCAAGCTGTGAAAGATCATTCAGCAAACTCAAGCTAATTTTGTCATATTTGCGGACATCGATGTCTCAAAGCCGCCTGCGTGACCTTGCCCTCCTCAGCATCAAAAGCGAAGAAACAAACACAACCGATTTTGAAGACATAATCGATCAATTTGCATCAATGAAAGCTAGAAAGATCCCTTTGTAAATACTTTCTGTTACTCTTTTGTTCCATTTCAATTCATAGAGTATTTTTAGATTATGCATTCATGGTATTTTCAATAGTTAGTACTTGGGATAAAGTTAACTTTAAAAAATCCTTAAAGGGGTTAAATCGGACTACTGTCTAAGAATTCTTAGTTCTTAGATTTTTGAAGTAACTAACCTAACCCATTTAGCTCTAGAGGGCTTAAAGTTAGGAATATACGTACTTCATTTCAGCAGATAAACGAAATTTGACAAGAATAATTCCTTTGCTTAACAGGTACATGACAGTATAAGCATTTTTATATGATACTTGCAAGAACGACTCATTTGTTCATTGTTTTTTACGGTATGTCCTATAAGAAGGACGGTTTGGAATTAGTGAGTTGAATATTACGGAGCAGTAATAATATTGGGAAAAATTAAAAAAATAAAATGAAATGATTTAGTTACTTATAACTCATAAGTAATAAATAATAGGTCAATTTTTTACTTGGGGGGGGGGCGCAAATTTCGAGCTTGCCCCCCCCGGGCACCATTTACCCTAGATACGCCACTGCCCCTGGGACAGATGACCCAGTCACCCATCCATCATTACACTACTGATGGTTACTGACCTCAAGACACTCTATAACTAGTCAACATTTGCAGGTAATAGATCTGCTTTCTTCTAGCATCTTCTCTCTTTCTCCACCAATACCTCTCCCTCTCCCATGTTAATTTTTTGTCGCTTGGCTGATTTTACTCTTTCAATTTTAAACCTTTGGGACAAAAAAAAAAAAGCAAACCAAAAGCTTGTTACCAAAGTCACCATTGGAAATACCATATCAGAGCCGTGTGTAAACTATTTTCACCATCCTAAATATTTCTTTTAACGTTTCTTAATAAATGCAGTTGGCAAAACAATGACGATATGGTTAATAACTGCTACAGCGTTCAGGTTTTTCCATAATTTTCAAGTAGAATTCTACGTTAAGGAAAGGAATTAACAACAAATGACTGACACCTGTGCCTCACCTTTATCAGGGTTTCACTGTCATCCGTAGATAAAAGTATGTTTTCTGGCTGCAAACAACAACAAAAATTTCTATTACCTGCTATTCCTGCAAATAAATTTAAGGGGGAATCGTTTGAAATTTGTTTAAATCTTAACAAAAAATTAACATTTTTAATAATTGTGTGTGTGGGGAGGCAGATTTATTCAGGTTTGTTTTCACATAAATCTATTTTAAACATTATTAAAAGGTTATATTAAACATGATTGGTAAAGTACAATTTTAATTTCTTCCTTCTAGGTTTCATTTATTAAGCAGAGGATGAATCCAAAGATGTAAGGACGAGATGAATTGTGCTGAAATATCTGACTGCTTCTTGTGACCCCTAAATCTTTACATCATTGTAGTTTTCCTACTGTTTACGGATTAGCTAACAGACAGCAGGTGGCCCAGTCCCATGGTTCTTGTTCTAACTGTTGTTTCCAAGAAACGGTTTACCCCAGAATACATGGTTCCCCAACTTTTATGAAGAGAGATTTTACTAAAAGGTTTCAGCAGTTTCCAGCCTTTTAAATATTTTGACAAGGGGAAGTAATCAAAGATAAATGATTACCCTGTATACATAACAAGATTACTTGAGATAACTGAATTTCTTTCATTATTAATACTATAAGGTAGTGGCTTAATGAACAAAAAGAAATTTTGTCTACAAGTTGTGCCTTTACACTCCTTTTTAATTAGCAGATACTTACCTTGAGATCTCTGTGTGTGATGCCTTTGTCGTGAAGGTACTGGAAGAAGAGATGTTTAGATCAATATCATGCCTGGTCTTATGAAAGAAACCGCCCCAAAACAACAGCAGCAGCCAAATTCTCAGAAAAAAGATGCCAATTTATAATTAGGGTCCAATGTGATCACAAATTTAAAAAAAAAAAATGAAGCTTCAATTCTTGCAAAATATCTTAAAAAAAAAGAAATGTTTCTTCTATAATCCTTGACATCAGAGAAAACACTAAAAGAGACGGTCTAACGACTTCTAATAAACTATGTGGAACAGAAAGAATAGCTTCAGTCGAAGCTCTGCTGAGAAAATTGTGGCATTGTTTGGCATGAAAGTCTGCCCCAGTCTTCAACCTGTTATTTCAACAAAGCCAACAGCAAGGTTTTGGAAGCCTTGTGCATCACTGTAGCTACAACTATATGACCCTCAACCAAAGTTGAGCCAGGTGAAATTGGCAACGCTGATTGAACAAAACCCCCAACTCCTAGGGTCAAGACAGCTACCCTGGTCAACAGCCAGTGCACTTTGGTCTTGGTTGAGGAGTGATCCTTAGCAACATTAGTAGTTTTATACACCATACCTTAAAAAAATATTACTACTGCTATTATATTATTATGAAAAATATTAGCAAACAACTTGAATCTTGCATCAGAAATAAGCACAATTCTCCTTTACTGTCTTTTCAATGGCTTCACATAATGTAGCAGCATTAAATTCTAAAGTGACTAACATTTAGTACAATTTTGTAACAGTTTATTGGCCAACATAGCAATGCATTGTGGGAACATTTTTCTTAATTATCAGTAGCAAAAACTTCTTTTGAATTCTTTACAGTCCACTCTAATTAATCAAAAGCAAAAATAACAAAATAATTTATTAATGCAATTTGGTAACAATAAATTTAAAGTTACATATTAAAACTAGTAATCTCTCTATTATTAGTACAGTACAACTTTTATTAACCAAATGCAAGAGGTTGATTTTAGTGCCCGAACTGTTTGCTCTGTGACATGCCACAGTTCAGCACAGTACTGGGTTATCTTATCTTAGCCTGACTAGCCACCACTGTGGTCCAGATGATGGCTTTGATTTTAGTGCCCGAACTGTTTGCTCTGTGACATGCCACAGTTCAGCACAGTACTGGGTTATCTTATCTTAGCCTGACTAGCCACCACTGTAGTCCAGATGATGGCTTTTCTCTGTTCACTGAATGAGGTGATAAGTTAATGCTTTCTCAAATCGTGACACTTATGTCCCCAAGTTCTCATGCATGTACTGTGGCCACTCCCAGGTATAGCCAGCCAGCCAGCCAAGCTGCCACTCTGATAGACAAAGCAGCTGAACAACCATCTGCTCAGTTCTGCACAAGTTTGTATGTGATAATTCATCGACTGGAATATACTTGTGCTTGGTGCACTCTCCAGTTTTGTGAACTGATGCTGCCTCCTGCAAATTCAGATCATACGCAGACTGCGTGATGGAGGAGGAGTATTAAAATTAGTTGCAGAGTTTATAATAGGTGAAGGTACTGCAGTGGCTTGCACACAGATGAGAAGAATCTGAAGGCTCCTTCAAGCGAACATGATCAACAGGAAGCAGCAAGATTTTTACACTTTATTTTTTTTAAAGAAAAAATCTCAACTAAATATACATTTTGATTTTCCAAACCCTGCCCGGTCCCAATCACCTCAGATAAACAAACTTCTACTGTTTTCACTACCTCCCCCCACCCAATAAAATTTAGGCAAATTTTACCTTTGCCTTTCAAGTTGTCTCCCCCTGACCATGATAGTTTTGGTCTGAGTAAAATAGTTTTACTTAAATTTGTCAATATATTTTTTTTTAAAATGCATACTGCAACATCATCATTTTAAAAAAGACGACAACAAAAACTTACTTTTATGGCACAAGCCATCTGATAGAAGAGTAGCTTGGCCGAAGGTTGATCAAACCGTCCGATGCTTATTACTTTGTCAAACAACTCTCCGCCTTCGACCCTGAAACACAAACCCGATGGTCAGATCGAGGCCTCCAACCTCCCAACCTCGCACACCTCTGGCTTGCAGAGATGAAGCCATTTAGAAGAGATGTGGAGAGATACAGGAGAAGATTTTAAAAGTTTGATTGAGAACATGCAGAAAAATTATAGTTTAATTTCAAGGATATCAAAAGCTCTGATAAGAGCGTTTACAGTTGTTATGGTTTCAGATGTTGATGTTAACAAATTTCTTCAGTTAATACTGTGGAAGGGGTAAATTACAAGTTAACCAAAACTGTAGATAAGAGGAAAAGGGTACCAACAGGGGCAGTACATCTGATAGGTGATTTTATACCCTGAGGAACCTTGCTGGAACCACAGTGGCTTCACAGACCTTTGCATAAACAGAACTGAAAAACCCTGACTATACCACGATCTACAGTGATGGCCAAAAATATTCCATCACCTCATGTTTTTAAAACAAAATGTTACTGAAGACCCAAGTTCAGTCCACAGTCATGGTCGATTCAGCCTGGTTTACCTCCCTGGCATGATTTATCTTCACCAGCTGATCATGTGGGTTTCCTCCAAGCATTCCAGCCAACCTCCTCCTACATCTAAAAATAGAAAATTTTAGTAAAGATTTCCGCAGTCCCTTTTGGGCACAGTATAATTCTCTGAGGCAGACAAACATTGTAGAGAATGATGAACAATGGAGGCAAAAAAAACATTAAGTGGTCTTCGTGTACATTACAATGTAAAACTGCATTTTGTGACATAACAGAACCAGTTAAGTATTTTAGAAAATATCCACAGGGTTTCTGTACTAGACAAACAAATATCCTTTACGTAGGGATCTCTCATGGAGATGAACTCGTGGTTACTGCAATGCTTCCATAATAAACTAAATAAGAAATACACTAAAATAGACTAAACAGTTACCGATAATTAATGGATGTTAATTTTTGTAAAAAATATACAGAAATTAAAAAGGTTATCCTAAAAATTGAAACCATTGTTAGATTCTTTTCTCTTTTTTTTTTTTTTGTTCCGGCAAGTCCATCCCTAGTCAAGGGTTAAATCTACAGCGAGCAGTTCATGTTAAGCGGGTGCTGAGCAGCCTTCTCTCCTCCAATTATAATTAGGAATAGTCCCAGCAGCGGACTGGGTCTTAAAATCAGCCCGGGCATCCTTCACTTACTAGGTCAGCCCATTATTCATTAATATGTTGCTTATCTGCGAAAACAGACAAAATGCTATAGCTATACTTCCACCTTTTGATATTTAGCAGGGAATCCTCGTGGGGTGATGGCAGGAGTTTTCCATGACAATTTTTCTCAGCATTTTTTTAATCCAGCCAAGCGGCCCATTTTTTACCCAGCGGGCATTGCCCAAATGCCTTTATGGCCAGTCCGCCCCTGAATACTCCCACCAGCTGATCTGGTTGCTTGCCTTCCTACTCTAACTAGTCTCACTTTCTTCCTGGGTGCCATCAGTGTGCCACAAACACCAGCAGTCAGCTGAGCTCAGGTAAGCAGTATAATCACACCTATCCCTAACTTTAACCATTCAGGTCCGGTTCAGCCTCCTACTGTAAGAAATCCAGCTGCATAAAGGGGAAATTTTCACCTAAATCTACAACCCCACCAGTTTAAAAACATCAAATGTTACTGCCAATCATAAATAAAAACAAACTCATAAATAAGCAAAAATACTTACAACTCTAAAACTATGTACAACGTCTCTGGCGTATCCACTACATCTTCTATCTTTATTATACAAGGCTTGAAAATAAATAAAGTTTATGATAAATTGGTATAAAGAATCAGTTTCAGTTAGAACTTTACAGGGTGCGTCATCATCAGTTAAACAAATATAGCTTCAACAATGGTTTAGTCTAAATCCAAGACAGTCCATAACACTGATACAGTCATATCTTTCCTTTTTCAAGGCTTCAGTAACAAAGCTTTTAACACAAGACAGCAGTCTACTAGAATTTCCAGACCACAATTAGTTTCATGTATGTTCATAAATGGAATTTAATAATATAAACTAAAAAAATATTACACAAGAACTGGTGATTCTCTTAATGCATATAAAGCTTAATAATCAGGTCATCCAAACTGATCAATGACTGACTGTAATCAGCTTATTAGCCAGACTTGTTTCAAAAATAACTGATTTAGTCTTCTCTAGACTACTTAGTTGTTCCAAGGACAAATTAATTTTAAAAGTTGATTTTTAAATGCGTAAAATTGCAAAGAAAAGATGATTATAATTGATGAAACACACAGCATTCAGTTAAGTGAGACCTAACCAATTAGCCAGTACAAAATCTCTCTGAATTTCTCTCAAGCATTATCAAAATCTTTATGTTGCAAGATGTGCAAGACTTAAAGATCCACTTACGTGTTTAAGCGCCTTCAGAATTTTGACCTCACCCATAACTTGTGAAGCTATGTTCTGTATAAAAGAAAGACATCAGTAATCCCAAGGAACCTTGAAAGTTCGCAGTCGTGCTGTTTCTGCATCATAACTGAGCGGAATGAATGCTGTATCACGCGTGTGCGCCATCTGGCTGTCTTACTGTTGTGTATGGCATTCTTATGGGTTCTGACAACAATATTTTTTCTACTCTTGCTTCAAAAGAGCTCAAAAACACAAAGTATCTATATAAGAACACATATTTATTAAATATTTATTTTGTATACACTTTCTAAATGATTTTAGTGATGAAACCAGATTATAAATATAAGCTGTATATTAAAACCGTGGACTTCAGCATTCCTTTTAATTTAAAACAAGAGTCTCTGACTTAAATAAGAAATTTTAAAAATTAATTTAAAAATTAATTTTTTTTTTGGCAAAACAGTACCCAGAAGTTAAAGTACTTACTGTCTGAGTTCTTCCACCTACAGAAAACTTTTTTTTGGATATTATCTTTACTGCAAATTTATCACAGGAGCCTTTTGCAAATGCAAGTCGAACTTCTCCACATGCTCCCCTGAATGATAAAAATATTAGGAAATGTGACATCCATAGATATTCATCAGTGTTTCTAGACATGGTAAGGACATTTCCCCCGATTAGTAATAATTTACATATAAATTTTTCTTTCACATATTTGGCAGCTTTTGAATATAATTAAAGGAAAACAACAAAAACAGTTTTACCTGCCAAGAACTTTTGTTAGTGTGTATCTTCGCCTGATTTCTGATGGTAGCTCACTGTCATCATTGTTCTTTGCATCCATAAACACAAAAGCTGAAGCCAATTTAAAAAAAATATCTCCAATTAAAAACTTCCAAAGTATTTGTAATGTGAAAATTTCTTGAAAGCTTTTTTAAAAAAAAAACTGTGGAAACAGCATTGTATTGAAAAGTAATGATCAATGAGGCTCATTTTAATCAGGATACATCAGCAGAAACTGTGGTCAGTAGGAATTATGATGCGGTGACTGAAACTGATTGAGAACCTTTTTCAAAGCAAGATATGGACTACTGTGTCACAAACATTCTATATCTCTCCCTGCTTATCGGAATAGTTTCCTAACACTATATGATCAGGTGTTAATACATGCTGCCTAAAATATCTGTTGATCTTCACTGCTGGCATACTACCATAGCACTGCCTTCTGTACATCATAGACATCTACAGAAACAAAAAGCTTAACATTTCAATTACAACTTGCCAATCAAGCAACCTTAAACAGTAACTGAAGGTGGTGATGTAAGTTTATTCTGCTGAGATGATACCCCACCCAATACTATTACATTGCCGCCAACATAAAAATTATAGTTTTACAACATTCACAAGCTCTTTCTTATTGCTATACAAGCACTCCATTATCAGGGAAAATTCTTGAAATGGCATTTGTCTTTAATGCTGCCATTGAGTCCCTATCCAGTGAAAATGTGACCTTGCACAGGTGAACAAATCTGGCAATGACAGTACACTCCACCATTGATGGTCCAGCAAATGAGTGTCCAGCACAAAAAACTGCTTCTGAAGTAGATTTCAGAAGATGGATCTTGACACCTGGTTCCACTTTCCCTTCACATCCAGAAATCATTGTTCAATATCAGGGTAGCGGTTTCAATGTTTCATATCCATTCCTCTATTATATGATTATCATGATGCTCAGTGCAAATGGGGGGGGGTGATGAGATGATAAACCCTACCAGGTCTGTCAGTGACATCAGTATGAACCTACTGTGTATACAGCCTACTGATCAGTGAACAACAAAACACTAGCCATATCAACCTAAATGGTATGTCAATTTGCATTTATATCCTAGAGAGAGGTCATCAGTCATGTGACATGTATTCAAGATAGTGTACAATGTGAGGTTTTCTATGCAATGAGGTCCCTTGCTTCTTGCCATCATTTCATACTTACAACAGACACGTTTTATAAAAATCACACTTTAGCATCATGTGGCTTTCACACAATTGAAGTTACATCAGAACACAAGCATCCACATGCCATCAATGCAACATCCTGACATGACTGTAGGATTATCCATAGGTTTCTGTGCTGACGAAAACTTAACTTCACAGGGGATAAGGCTCTCATACAACTGAATCACCAACACGAAGTGTGGAGCACACAAAACCACTTATTTCACATTAGGCACAAATCTGATAAGTCTACCTGTATGGTGCATGTCTGGTGTGGTGAAAGTAAAAACTTAAAAACAATTACCTTTGTTTTTCTTAAAGGCTAGTGCAATCTCATCACTGTTGTTGATAACCTGCCTATTACCCTTACCTGAAAATGAGATATAGTAATCCTAATAAAAACTCTATCAATGTGAAATTGATTCAAAGAATAAAAAATGGCAATTCTAAGCTTCCTTTAACTGTCTCTGGATCTCTGTTTTTTCGCTTTTATTGTAAAGCCGTTTCACACCTTCAGTTAAAAAAAGGAAGAAATATACTGTTATAAATAAATACTGAAATGCATCAGTGATGCACAAGCACCCAAGCATTCTTCCGATGGCTCAGAAAATCCCACAATTTCAACCTATTTTCTTTTTTAGGTGTCACCAGAAACCTGCAGGTGTGGTTTGTCGGCAACATAATCAACCACCATCAGGCTCACGTAAACTACCAGGGGTGTTGTTCAAATCAAACCCAGCTGAACTGACATCACTGTAGTGGTATCCACCCATGGATGTCTCTAGCATAGGGTCACGAGATAAATCAGACAGGGTCAGGGTTTAGCACATTTATAAAACCCGTGTTAAAACACAAGAAAGTGCATGTGTCAGCGGTACGTTGTTGTTGTTGTTGTTTTAATTAAAACGGTTCAAATTCCCAGCCACAGTGATTTTTACCAGGTGAAGCTTTCCCCAAATTTACATACTGGCTCCAGAAACATCTTTCTAGTACTTAGCAGATAAATCTGTGTAGTTCATAGGTGCATTGAGGTAAATAATACAAAAAAAAACTTAGAAATATCGATTAACCTGTTTATTATTGTTGTTTTTTATTCCAATGCAAATTTTTCAAAGCTTCATCTAGACCCCCTCAACCAATAACAAGGACCTCCATAAACTGGCTAATTTTTAATATTCCAAGGCTTGACTTTTGTTCCTTCGGCACACTGCTCATATCCGTGATACAAAAAGAACTCAACAAATGCTGGCTATCCTTCAGAACCACTCTGAGCAATGGCTTATAATTACAAATAAGATCTTTTTGTACCTTTATTAACTCCCCATATACCACCATATCAAAGTTACGTTGCTTATACCTCTTATTTGCACCCTGGCTTAAGAACACTAGTTAACACTTGCATTCAACTGGCTGCACATTGAGTCAAATCACATGGAATTGGAGCAATATGGGTGCCATTACAAATGGCCATATTAACGAAGATGGTACACAGCTGCATGTGGCTTAAACCTGCGAGTAATGAGGGTTGATAGAAAACAAAAGTGAGAATTAAGATATTTTTAAGTAATTTTTTTTAAAAGCATATGCTATACAAACAAAGTTTCAGAAATATCTCAAAGCATTGACAACTTACCTACTCTCTCATCATTTATAAATGTTCCATTTGTACTAACATCTTGCAAAAAAACATGGATACCAGTACTTGTTGTTTGCTGAAATAAAATATTTATGTATGCAATAAATAATCAACAAGATAATCCTAAGAAAGAAATTTTAATGTGATATTGTAAATGTTCTTTCTTGTGGCTGGGTGCTATTAGATGCAAATTAAAAGAAAATAAAAGGTAAAATACTAAGTTGTATATTAATTCAGATAAAAGATGAGCAAGTAACTCAGCGTTTTGAAGTGAAACTTAAACACCATAACAATTCTCGTCAACTACAAAAAAAAAAAAACAGGTAATAGTTAGTTTACTTGAGATGATGCAGTTTATCAAGAAAAAACTGAGAAATGAAATTCTAAACATCTCTACCTCAGCAGTACTTACCCTCATCAACTTGAAATGCACTTTGCTGTATGCCTGCAAACAATGTTGCTTTTGTGGGTTTGATCCACTGAAGGAAACATCACAGCTGTCGCCCCTTCCAAAGGTGTATTCATCTTTGATCAGGTCTCCAATGTCAAAATAATCACATGGAACTATTACTATCATGGTGAAGTTAACTAACTTGTTTAAGAAACGAACTAGTTTTTTTAAACAAATATAATACACAATATAATTTGTAACTTAAATCTTGTCAAAATAATGGTGCATGCATGTAATAACACACATGAAGATTCTTTATTTTACTACAAATACAGCCATATATTGAAACTGGATCTTTTGAAAATAATAATTAAAAATATGAACCACTAAAATAAAACTTACTGCAATAATTTAATTATTAAAATTACTAAAGTGGATATAAGCATTTTGTTTAACTTATAAAGGCAACATGGGTAATTCAATGGTTGACTGCTGTGAATAGGGGCCTCAAACCTTGGTCTTCACCGTTCTTCTGGCACCATTTCTTCTCACTCTTCTTCACCATGCAGCTACCAGTTTCCTCCCACATCTATACACAAGGATTTCTAGTAGGGTTTACCAGGAACTTGTGATGCAGGTTCCATTGGTAACTTGACTGCCTTGCTCCTTAACCTTTTCTCAAGAGACAACAACCATGCCCAGGTAACTGGCTTGGTAACCAAAACTGAACCTTCCCCTTCCTTCTAGCTCACTGCTGTGAGACATTCTTAGACCTCAGAAGCCAGGATAGGGTTTTCCAAGAAGAAAGCAACTTATAAATAATGATAGCTATCAACAAATTCTCATCTTAAGTAGATAAAAATGCTTGTGAAGTCACAAAGTATGAAAATTATTTCTACTTTTTTTTTTAAAACATACAAGTATATTTAATTCATCGCTTCAATCTATATTCCAGTATAGAGTTTGTCAAATCATAATGCCTAAAAAAAAAGACAGACAGGTACATCCATTCTGAATGAGAGTTAATTCCCTCATGCTATAACCCTTCAGTTTTGCCAGAGTCATGGGTATCTTAAATGCACATTCCAGACATTAGAAATTATAAGCCTATCATATGAAAGCACTATCTGCTTTTTCAAAACTTCATTGGTAATGAAAATACAATAGTCTAGCAAAAAATTCAATGAACTATGTATCAGAACATATAAACAATTAATTGTAATGCTCTTATCACCTATTTTTTTTTGCATAATTATGGACCCAACAACACACATGCACACATATATGGATGTTGCATTCAGTTCATAACAAAAGCATGCTGATACCATGTTCATCTGATATAGATTTCTATAACTAATTTGAATAACTTGGCTCATACTATGCTTGTCTCTAAATATTAATGGACTTTATCATTGATGAATGTTATTGCTTTGTTTGGCAAAAGAAAATGCCACCTAAAAATGAAATTCCAGGAAATTTTCCTTCATAAAGCCTGTTAATCCCAAATGAAACTTTACAAAGGATGGTAGTGTGAGAATCACCATGTATAGAATAGTCAACTGACTCAGCCATAAATTTCGAGGAAAGAAAAATAGACAATACATAGAACAAAAACACTGGCTGATGGTTTGAAAATGTAGAAGAAAAAACCCTTTTTTTACAGGTAGTCAATTTAACTGCAGGGTACAATTCTTCTAAAACAATCAACATCTCAGCCTCTACCACCAAAAGCCAGTTACTAGAGGTTAGATTGATTGGCTAAAGCCCTTGCTTAGACATGGTATCATGAAAAAATTACTTAGCTGGGCTTATAAGTACAGAACTACGCCTGGGAGCAGTGGTACAATGTAGTATGATCAGATGAGTTTCAAATATCTGGTTCTAGGCAAAAATAGCGTTTGAAAGCAGGCTGGATAAACGTATAAGAGGAGCTGTGTTTGTCCTACATTCAAGCATGGTGGTGGAAATATAGATGGGGTTATTTTGCTGATTATTTGGCTAGTGACAATAAAAACTGATGAAAATGTCACGAGAGAGAGATATCACCATAATCCGCAACATCATGCAATTCCATCAAGGCAGCATCTGATAGGTGATGAGTTTATTATTGAAGCTCACTGCACAATACCCAATAAGAAATAAACTTTGTAAAATCATGGTTTGGCCCTTTCAATCTCCAAATGCGAACCCCATTAGACGTGCGGAATGAACTAGACTGAAGAATCAAGGAAAAGGGTCCAACCAAAGTCAGTCAGGCATGCAACTACTTGCAAGCAGCATGGGGTTTACTTGAGGCAACATTTGGAAAGGTTTCTGAACATAAAAATACTCGTGGCAGTTGTTCACACGAAAGGTGGCTGTTTTATTGAAAAGGGACTGAAGTGATAACAAGGTGACACCTGCTGATAATGGAGGAGGAGGAGGAGGAAAAGGAGTAAGGGTTCGAGGACAGGACCTCTGAAGAAGTGGGCGGCAGGTAAGCAAAAACTTGGGACTCTTGGTTCCAAAGCAGTTTTATTTTAACAGCCACCAAAATCACGTGGTGTTACCTGTTGATATAAAGTAATTTATTAGCCGTGAGAGAGAGAGAGAGAGAGGAGGGGAGAATCTTCCCGTTTTCAGTGTAAACCGCTGTGAGGTAAGATGCTGTAACGGGCAGATAACTCCAATTGCTAACTTTTTATTTCTTGGCGTCCAAAAGAAAAATAAGGAATATATCGGGATTAAAGGCGCGAATCTTCAGTAATGCCCACCGAAGCCGAACGTCTACGAGGTTTGTAACTCATTTGCACCAGATGTACTGGTTTGCCTGGGTCTCACTAACCCGGACGATGTAGTATCGGTCAACGGTATTCGTATACACCGGCCGGGACACATGGCCGATTTATGGTCGCAAGACTGTGACTTAGGGTCTCATAAACTGTCCGGAAAGGACCCCAGTTTGGAGAGGCAAGGAGCTAGGCTAACGGCCCGTGTCGACTATTTTAACAAGCGAGAGACTCCAACAACTGACGGACGGACGGACGGTAGTGCGGCCGAGTCCTGGGGGAGGGGGAGGGGCTGGTGCTGTCCCCCGACCCACAGGTAAGTCGGTCGGTCGGTCGGTTAACCGCACGAGAGTCAGGTGACAACAGCCTGGTTATTTCTGACGGGACCCACCACCCTTTCCTTTGTTTGTCGCCGCGGGTCCGTCCGAGAAAGCAGCAGCAAGCTACCGAGACTGCTAAAGAAGTACCACTGACCTAGCGCCAGGAAGCCCGACCCCAGCGGAAACAGTCGGCCCCAGACCTGGTCCGACCCGGTGTCTTCTTCGCTCAGGAAATCGTCGAGCACGTCCTGGGTGGGGAGTGTTTCCATGCTGCTCACACCGGTGCTGCCCCTGCTTAGCGAGTCGAGCTTGGCTTCTGCTGCCAGACAAGAAAGACATTCGCTCTATTGAGCATGCGTCATGGGGAGGGAGATGTGGACCTCTTCCGGGAAGGGGGGGGGATTCTCCCAGCTACCACGGTTTTAAATCCCCTTTTTTTTTAAAAAAAAAACACAAAACAAAACAACACAACAACAACAACAACACATTACTACAACAGAACGGATTTTTGGTGATGTAAGATAAATTCTGCCCGTGTCTCCGGTTATCCCCTTTCTTTCCTTTCGACGAGCCCCACTAAACATAATTAATCAAATTTCTTTGCTCTCTTCAGCAGTCGTTGCCATGGAAACGCGAATGCTGCTTCGGTGGAACACTTCGTCGAGGAGAACTCGCCAAAAGTGGGGGAATTTCGCATTAAAAAAATCGATTTCGATTCGTGAAAATACCGACTTTCGGGGCTTTTTCTTCTTTATTCTGAAAGTTAATTTCGGTTTACATTCATTGTGCAGCACCGACGAGAAAGTCTCAAGAACGTACGGCCCCCAGCATCTTGGCCATAAACCTCCCACATGAAGGTTGTTAAAGGTAAGTATGTACCTGGAGTTTATATGATATCCCATATCATCACTCGGGTTTAGGATATTTTTATTTTAATTATCTATATTACTGTTAGCAGTGACATCCCGTCATCGGATATTATAACTATTCGTTGGGGGGAAAATTTAAAAAAAAACTTTAATAAAAATTTTTTGTATGGTTATAGAACGAATCGCACACAGGTAAGGTGATCTGAATGATATAAGGAAGGAGGAGGTAGGCTGATGGTTCGTTTTTCGGTTATCCGGTTGGCTTTGCGCTATTTCGCTTCGGAGCCCGAGTGGGAATATAGTAGAGCCCCAAAATAATAACACGTGCTCAAACGCCAGGCGGACGAGGGATGACCGGTGAAGCTCCGGAATCGAGGGGAAACAATGGGCAGCGCTTGTCGTCTATCCTGCATCCCGTCACGGTTCAGCACCTGGCGAGGGAGTGGCTGAAGGAGGACGCGCCGAACTTCGACTACAGCGGGTTCGTGGTCGGGGAGCAGGAGGAAGTGGCGGTGATGCTGCTGAAGTCGGCCGGGGTCCTGGCCGGGTGCCCGTTCGTGGACGCCGTGTTCCGGGAGCTGGACTGCGGGGTCGAGTGGCTCTTTCCCGAGGGCATGTTCCTGGAGCCCGCCAAGACCGTGGCACGGGTCCGGGGCAAGGTCCGGCAGCTGCTGCTCGGCGAGAGGGTGGCGCTCAACTGCGTTTCGCGAGCCAGCGGGGTGGCGACTTTGGCCCGACGGCTGCGCGACCAGACACGTGAGCTCGGCTGGTACGGCCAGGTGGCGGGGACCAGGAAGACGACCCCCGGCTTCCGGCTGGTGGAGAAGTACGCGCTGCTGGTGGGCGGCGTGTCCGCCCACAGGTACGACCTGTCGTCGATGATCATGCTGAAGGATAACCACATCTGGACGGCTGGGAGCATCACCAAGGTAAGGCGGGTCCCGGTGACGATCGCCGGGCCCCCTCCCCAGCTGTTGAGTTGACGGCAGGAGGTTTCAGGGCTTCTCTCGGAAACTTAAGGGCGGGCTAGTCGGTTATTGTACGCCTTCCCCCCCCCCAGCCTCGAGAACATTCCCCGACCCCTATCGATAGGTGATGCTTGAAAGGAACCTGCCTAACTTTAGGGGTTCCGTTCTCCGAGAGGTCTGTCCAGTCACACAGATACGCAAGCTAACTTAATCCATTGTTGTTCAAATTACTGATAACATGTATATCTGTTTATCCATCTCTCTATGTAAACAGTTCATCTCTGAGAAAGAAAAGGATGAAGGAAGGTGCATAATATGAAAGATAGGAATACTTTTTCGAGTGATAGGTACTGAAACTGGCAGAACCTTCGTTCTGGCTATTTCTAGACCTTGTAGGGGGGGGTAGGGAACGCACTTAATGGGTCCTCCCCTGTTGGGCTTAAAGCAGAAAAAACTCCATTGATTGCTGCACTTTCTAATGTAACAACCATCAGCACGCATTGATTTATTCTTCGTTTCCTTCATTCACCTGGACGCTTTATTAGTATTAATTATTTACAAGCTGTGCTTTCAAAGTTTCAGGTAACTGCAATGTATTTGCTTATTAGTAGGTCTTCTAAAGGGAGGGTATAAATTAAAGAGAAGCACGAGGTACTTGACCAGCAGTTTTATTCATTGTTTTAGTGCATACTTATGTTTATTTGTTATGTTTGAGCTTCATGTGCTTTTCCTTTTTGTTTTCTTCATTTCGTCTCTTCATCTTAACTTTGTGGCAGTGATGCAGGCTTATTACAATATCCCACAATCCAGGTGCAGAGACCCCTTTTCCTTTCTCCAACAGTTCATCTTGTAGTGGAATATACATTGGAATTTGTGTATTTCAGCTAATGTCAGCATAGCCGTTTTTTTTTTAATGATAAAATGTCAGCAGGGTGCACACCACTCTTCAGTAATAAAAGGGTCCAGATTCAAAAACAGGGACAGTTCAGAGCTGCTGCCTTGCTATTATTATCAAAACAAAGAGGGAAAAAAAGGAATAAACCAGATTTTACTGATTAAGCAGCAGTTCTAAATTTCTCTCTCTCTCTGATGTTTGTGCACCAATCTAATTTGTGTTTATTCAAAATCTGAAGTGCCAGATACACTCACACCTGGGAGATAGCTGTCCACCTAATTGATGACCTCCTGATGCAGTGGATGAAAGGGTTGTAGAAAACTTATGAACTGTTCATGGTAACTCAGTAGCCAACAAACCACAGATTTGCAGCTCTCTACTGCAAAATTTTAAAAAAATTAAAAATTAGCCAGCCACATGATAACATCAGCTTCTGCACATCAAAATGTATTATAAGGACTGATCCTGATGATGGTGTGAGATAAAGTTTACTGAAACATACATTTAGAAACTTATTCTAATTTCAGGGTGCTGGGAAATGACTAGTTAACTTTCTTATCCTTATCATATTATTATTATTATTATTGTTTTTTTTAGAAATTTTGTAACAGTAATTTGAAAACAATGATTTCACTTCGCATCTAGCCTAGCCTCAGAGATATGTTGGCAGAGCTCCAGAAAACTTCGTAACCAAGCTAGACATTTTGCCACCACGGAGCCAGGTGAACAACAAAGCATAGCAATAACAGAGAACTAGTGTCAACGAAACTAATAAACGCATCCACTGCAAAGCAGTAACCAGCTTGAATAGCCTACTCAACCTGTCTACTTAATTACTTACTGACAACATAAAATTTAAGCAAACAAAATTTTTGGCTAGAGCAGAACTCTCTCTGGTTTCTTGTCATAACTGCTTTTATGATGCTAAATAAATGTAAATGAACTAATTGCACTCTTTCCAACTGTTTATATTATTTCTCTCTTTCATATATGTATATTTAATGTGTATTAAAAATTTAAGAGATGTATGTGCTAAGGATGTTCAAATGAAACCCGGCCAGATGCCATTAGAATGATGCAATTTCACAGGTTTTATTTGAATGACTCTAGTATATCAGTATTTGTGTATATTTAACCTTTGTTAGTATTACATCATTAATAAAAATGAGTTAAAATGAAACTCTTCTCTTTAATTAGAAAAAAAAAAGGTTATTTAGCTTAGGGTAATGCTCAGGGAAGAATATGAAGTAGTCTCTTAATTTTACAATGGTTTCTCACTGTCTGGATGACACTCGAGCATTTTCTGCCAGTCGTTGTACTACAACATAGAAACCACACCCAGCCAGAATGAACCGGCTACAAATTCTGGTGTTGGATTTATCCATTCACAGAATTTCTTGGTGGAGAACAAGATTTTTTAGAAAAAAAATAATAAAATCAGATGCTACTGATAAAGTGAATGTAGATACAAAACAAACGACCAGGCAGCAAAGCCAAACTCATTATTTCCAAATATTTTAATTAATACGCTCTTATTAAGATGCAAATGCCACGTCCATCTTTAATATTTAAGTAGAGATAAGTTGATTGTAGGTGAAACACTACTTGAAACCTAAGGCTCCATGCAAATTTGTAACTCAGTTTGCTTACAGCGCATGTTGCAGGAGGAAAAATCTGCTGATGAGTAGTGCATCAGTCTTTGTCAACTGAACTGAAAAGGGGACGATGAAGCAAACAAACAAGGTAAAGAGAAGGAAATCTAAGTATCAAGTGGCCTTTGTTTGCTTTATAAAAGTAACATGGTGATAGATATTTTTTTTTTCAAATTATTCTTAGGAAAACTGATGATAAACAACTATAGATACAGAAGATAAACTTTGGCTGATTGACCAGGATGAGGTTTAAATTATCTGGCCAGTTTTATTCAGTAGTCTTTCACACTGATGATGCTGAACTCTCTTGGTTGCACTGCATCAGCTAGTGAAGAGAATTTTGGATTGATAGATATGTCTCAATAGTTCCTGGTCAACCTGAGCTCTCAAGGTCCTACCTCAAACATCCATTCATTCAAGTGAATTCATTTTTTTAAAAGTGAAAACCCTGCAGAATTACATGGATTCTCCATAGCATGAAGTTGTGGCTACACAGCCAGCACAGTAGCATCTTGGAAAATCCCTGTAGCCAGAGTTATCGGATCCTTATTTCATTGACACTCAGCATGTCTCCAACTCATTGTGAATTAATGATGAAGGTGATTTTTTTCTGTGACATCTTAGCAACTAACAGATCGTTAATTCAAGACTAGCTATTTAAAAAAAAATTTTAAAAAAGAAAAGTTTGTAATAGTAACACAACACTTCACTTCTAATGCTAAACTATAAAATTAACATCAATATTTCCACACCGAGAACAAGCACCCATTGACCCTGATGGTGGTGGTGCCAAGGTATGACCGAAAGTAGGTTCGTTAGCCAGTTCTCCCGCTGAGTCTGAACTAGACCACTGTGACACATCACCATAACTTTTAAGTTTACCTCTGTGTACATAGCATATTGAGTTTCAGGGTGCTGACATTGTTGTGGCCTTTGTCTACTTTTAAGGTTTTTATAGCTGGCCTTACTGATGTAGCCAGAAGGAAGTGAAGTGAAAATCATTCATTAATATAATTTATAGAATTTCTGATGAAAAGAGAAGATCTACACATCCTTTGGTGGTAATTTTCATCCACAAGACAGCGGATATTATTGCCACCTTCCCTTAGCCTTCTAAGAGTAGTAGTGCTGTCAACAGACTGAGTTTTTCCCATTCTCAGCGCACACTGTGTGGAAGCATTTTCTTTTTTTCCGTTTTCATCTCTGATTTCTCTCGTAATTGCACTGACTGCATTTGTTTTACTACACTGAAGTTATCGGCGCCTGATCTGCCAATTGCATCACATCCTGTGATTCATACTCAAATTTCCTCTGCGGCCACGTGGATTTCTGAGTGGCTGTGTCCACTGCATCACACACGACCAACCAGTGATGTTCCGTGAGAAGGGAATGGTTTCCATACTTTTTTGTTTGCCCTTGGTAGCTTATGGGGCCTTGGTTGAGAGCCGAGTCTTGAGCGCACGCCAAGATGGTGCAACCATAAATGTTGTTGTTCATAATTCTGACACCGATTAAGAAACTATTTTTCTGCTGTATGGCCTGTAAGTAATTAATGGGATTAATGACATTCAGGCCATTCAGAAGTCAATCATGGCCAGCAAACCATGTATCAAAACAATGGTTAGTTTTGTGCCAAGAAATCTTGTACAAACATGATAGACTGACTACACAGAGCAACAAGTGACCCTTGCCTGGTCATTCTTAATGTATAAAGTATATCTGTGTAGCGATATACACTTTTGATCTGTTGGCAGACAAATTCTCTTTGTGGGGTTGGAATGTATTGCATGCCAAACATTTTCATACGTCATTTGATCTAATTTAAAAAAAAAAAAACAAACAAAAACTATGCAGGTACATTTATTAATTTACACTACAAGAGTAACTTTGCTGTGATTAAGGTTATTTGTGATAATGAATGTACAGTCAAGGCCAAACATTTTGTATCACTTTACAATTTTCTAATTCGCTTGATAAAGTCAAATTAAACCTGCTGAATTTGCATAATGATGTTGCATTGATGTATTTAAAAGTATATACTCCTTTGTTCTTTCTATGCACTTAATGAAAAAATACAGTAACCAAAATTTGGGGAAAAGAATGTAACGCCTTTAAATCTAAGCCGCAACTGCGTAATTTCTGAAAAGATCTTATAAATCATAACGACATGGCTGACTTAACTAGGAGTGTTCAGAATGGGGGTCATGGGTACAGCGTCGAGCCATCGTGACCATGGCTGCAGACGACGACAAATGGTCACCTGACAAGTTGCCTGTAATCACGAAGTGAAAATAATGAGACTTCCCACATTCAGGAAATAATACTAACAATAATAAAATAACAATAGCCTGGCTTGTTGAAAATCCATTTAGAGAATACCTGTTTGTTATTTAATTTATCTGAAAAATATTTCTATTTAAAAGATTCCCTAATTTTCTTTTTATCTTTACACTCTTCTATCTAGACTAGCGTGCGTGTCTCATGGGATGGATGAGAAGTTAATAAAAGCCATGTATTTATCTGTACAAGAGACGATAAGATAATTTATAAGGAACAAAATAGAGTATGACATCAGAAGTGATATTCTTTTCATTGCATGTACTTTAAAAATGTTAATTGTTTTTTTTTTTTTAAATACAGTTTATGTATGTTCCTTTGATGTTTTCACAACACAGCGGACAGCAAAACCTGTGGACCTGGCAGTGCACCTTTCATGGAGATCTGATATATGATATATAATATATATACACATAATCCTTTAAACCTTTTCGGAGACAAGCTGTCTTTTAAGTTCTTTGCTGTACAGTTTGTTGTGTGTTGTTTTATTTTAAACCCAGGCTGTGAAAGATGCAAAGATCGTTGGTGGGTTTTCTACAAAGATAGAAGTGGAATGTCGCAGCCTTGAGGAGGCATCAGAAGCAGCGACAGCAGGATGTGATGTGGTGATGTTGGACAATTTTTCGCCCGAGGTACGTATGGCTAATTAGTAAAATTTAGATAGATTTTAGGGCTGGGTAAATGTATCACTTCTCCCATCAGGTGAGCATTCTTTCCTCCTCGATGGATCATGATCCAGGACTGTTAAACCCCAAATCGGGATGGCATATGATGAGAGAGAGAATGTGTCACCTAATAGGATGGATGGCAGTTGTTTGACTAGCTTAAAAGAAGTCACTTGTGTGAACTAGACTGTTGTACAAAAAAACAACAGCAGAAGAAGAAAAGGAATGAGGAGTTAAAAACATTCAAAAACAATTGTTAGAATGCATGTTGCATAGCCAGGTATGCTAGCTGTACTATAAATGAAACTTCATCTGTTCTTGTTCTATCTTTAGTGAGATCCATTTCAGGCATGGAATTAGTATTATGCAAAGTATGTGTCCATCTTGGAAAAAAATTTCAAAGAAAGTCTACTAGGATTAGTAATGTATATAATCTTAGTTATGAAGACTGGGTAAAGAGGCTTTGGTTGCTTAGCTTATCCTACTGACATCTTAAGATGTGGTGAAAGATTTTAAAAAATATTTTGAGGAAAGGATACACCAACTAAGATAATCTTACATCATTAGAGATCCTGTATAAAATGAGTAAAAATCAATCCCAATTAGACTTTAAACTTTTTTATTTTGTTATTTGTTTATTTTTTTAAAAATAACCAACCAAGTAACAGAAGCAGAACATATAAGTATTTGTTTAAAATAAATGTGATGTGCACTTTTATTTACATCAAGAGATCTTTAGAAATGGGAAAGTGTCATGAGGCAGAAATTATACAACTGCCAAGAAGATGGCATCATCAGCACTCAGTCAGTCAGTTATGTGGCATTGAAATGGTTAATTGTCATTTGTCAGACTTCAGGATTCTTTGTTTTTACTTTTCTCCAAACACATTCTCACATATCCATAGCCATTTTTGTAGAGATTCTCATCAAAAGCATTGGATTTGCCCCCAAAACACAATTATTGTTGTTATTTAAAGGGAAGACTAAGGAATAATTGGAAATTGTAAGTTTTAAAAATCACATAAGAGAAATCACATGTAGCATCATAAAGCCGTTTTACTGAAAAATGGAGAGAAAAGACAACCCCTTTGCGTGGATATACCTGCCATTAAGATCTGTCCCATAGTTTAATTAATTTTTTCATCCCTGTTGAGAGCGGAAGTGCCAGGTTGCACAAGGCACAGGAGTTAGTAGTAATCATGGCACTATGCAGCCTCATCAGGTATGCCTGCAGTTGTAGATGTTAACGATTGCAAATCTTTCTGCTTGTCTCTAAATTAATGATTGCATCACACACACACACACCACACTCTCTCTCTCTCTACATGGGAAAGCAGTTATATGCAGTCGACCCCACCCCCCCCCCGTGTAATCGCGGCCCCCCGGTTATTCGCGGAATTTTCCTTAGAACCTAACTAATAATTGTTCGTGGAAACCCCCGCATATTCGCGGAATCACAAATATCTTCCGCTGCTTTTTTATGGCTTTTATTGTGGCAATGTATATTTTTTCACGCTTTTAACGCTAAATTATTAACAACAATATAATTTACTAATTTGTAATATAAATACTAACGTAAATTCAGCAAAATATCAATATAAGATAAACGCTATCGGCTGGAGGTTTGAAAGTAGCCAATCAGAGAGCGTTATTCATTTCTCCTCGCTGCTGATTGGCTGCTGCCCACGAGGCGCTGTCTCAGGCAGATACAGCCCAGCATCATCCCAGTTTACCATGTAGCTGTCTCGAGTGTTGTATTTTTAAATTAATTATTATTATATTTTACTTATATATTTTTTTTATTATGTTACGTTATATACGTAGGCATTTTTATGGACCACGTCCGATATTCGTGGTTTTTCACTCTTCGCAGGAGCTCAAGGGACGTAACCCCCGCCGAATACCACGGTACATGCAAATTCCCTTGTTTCTTGCAACAGATTTTTCAGAATTATTTTGTTAAGACCATTTCTTAAATAGTCTCTCTTTAGCCTGGTATCTAATTTTATTTTTTTGTTTGTTTTGTTGTTGTTTAGGCTGTTGAATTAACAGCAAAAACATTGAAAGGAAAGTTCCCACGTCTGCTGATCGAGGTTAGTGGAGGAATTACGGAGGAGACCCTGAGACACTTCTGCTTCAAAACAGTTGATATTGTATCTCTCAGTAAGCTCACTCAAGGCTACCAGCCTATGGACCTTTCCATGAAGATTGTGAAGAGGGGGAGGGACCCACAGAACCCCCAGGTCAAACTCTGAATGCTGCGAGAGTTCTAAACTTCCAGAACAGTTTTGGTGAACCCTTGTGTACTTCTTTGGTTGTAATTTGACTGACGGTGAATCCTTTTGTGTTGTTTGTTTTAAATTATTTAGAAACTTAACTTGTCAATAAATAAATATAAAATTGAAGTACACATCACATGTAGAAGACTTGGTATGCATCCATACTAAATTAAAAATAATTCTGTACTTAAATAAAATGGAGAGAGGTATTGGGAGCAAAAAGAGTAACCAAGTTGAGGAAGGAGATTGTGTGGGTTCTTTGTCTCTCATCAACTTGAAAATTACTTTGGATATAAGAAGTTATTGTTAGTCGATGATCTTGCAGAAAATACTGTCATGACCAAAATTATTGGACTGCCTTAATATCTAAACAAAAAAATTTGAACATTCTTTCTGTTACAATGGAAAAAATGTACTTAACATTTGTGATGTAATTTCTTGTAGAAATGCAACTACTGAGGGATAAAGTGGTAAACTTTGATAAGTTCCTGCTTTACAATATTGTTCTGACTAAATAAATACACATACAAATGCTAAACATTTTTGCGTGTAAACAATAAAAATTATTTGGGTGATGCAATAATTTTAGCCACCACTGTAGCACAACTACATCAGTCATTTCAAAAGCTATTAACGATTTTTGGCTGGGACACTTTACTGCTGCGTTCTTTTCTTCCATTGTCTGCCTTGGAAGATAAATTTCTCCCTTATTTGATTGTTAAAAAGGACCCCTTTATTTTGTTAATTTATGTTTTCTGTTGGTGTTTCTAAATTAACTTGTATGCTGTAGTGCAAGGTCTGATGATTTTTGAAGAATCTTATGAGTAAGAAACAAATGCTAGTTTCCAGTCTGGGAAAATTGGTAGTTTTTTTCATAGGTCTGGAAAAATTATATATTAATTTATTATTCAAGAATTATGGATTTAGAAACAACAAACAACAACCTGTATTCTTTGTAAAAGTTCTATCCATGTCTATGAAAAGTCAGACTCAAAACAAATTATGTTTAATATTTTTCATTTTATTTTGTTGAGAATAACTGGTATAGATGATAAATGGTTTTATTTTAAAATTACCTTTTTTCCTTGTTTACCCATTTAAAAATTTTTATGAAATATATATATATATATTACCACTGTCTAGGGAGAGTGACTTATGAAGAATTAGAAGAAAAAGCTCTAATTTCTGAAACCGACAAAGAATTGTACTTTTTATAGATTGAAAATTTAGTGTGCTTATATTTTGTGAAAACTGGTAATTTGATTTCCTCCCACCTGAGTTTGCAATTGTTTGTGTATGTAAAGTGAAATTTCACTCTCTAAGATTAAAACATTAAGTGTACTTATTAGCTAAAAAGGATGTATTGTTTCATCAGGCAAAGTTTACTGCAAGAGCATTGGAGCAAGTGGAATTTTTCTTGTTTGGAAGCAGAGGGATTTGATGAGTTCAGCTGCATTGAATGCCACAAGTTTCCATTCAAAAAAAATATTTATGAATGCGTCAACCACATTTTATAATTGTATCCAAGGGAGCAAGAATCATGTATTCAGACCGAGCTGGCAGCTTTTTTAATAAAATGGTGCAATTTCTATTTTGTTTATTTTATATAAGCATTTTTTTACTCCAGTTAATTAAACAATAATTTGATAAATTCCAGTGTAGGCCAATTCTATTTTCTTGAACTTGTCAATTAGGGTGTTTGTTTTTTGCTTGTTTATGAAGAATTTAGAGAAAAGGGAGATACTGTCCATGCCTTGTTGCCCCACGACTAATCTGCGGCTCTGAGGTTCTATAAAAAAGCTAGAGCGCAAAAATTAGCAAACTAAAACTTATATTGTTGTTAGTGATTTTATGTCTGATATGAAGAAAGGGGGGAAAATAGCAACAACCTAGAGATGGTTAATAAATAAATCAGCTATAGATAAGAATTTTTCATGTTTTTGTAACGGACATTATTCCATTTGTCATCGGAATGAGAAACAATTGTGCCAAAATTCCGATTTTCTTCTGGTTATTAGAAATTTTCATTTTCATTTCTAAAACTTAAAAAAAAAAAATTTATTCAGCTGAATATTTATAATTTTACAGAATGAGTTGAAAAGCTGTGCGGTCTAGAAAATACAGAGGAATTAAATGACCATTGATGCTTATACGATCACAGTATGTAATGTTACAGGCGATTAGCTAGCGATAGTTTAGTTCTGACTCCTGCATCACCCGTGTTGGCCAGTCGCCAAATCCACAAGTGTGATACTGCAGTGGTACTGAAAGTGTGGAAGACATTCTTTCATACCTAAGATTGAATAAAGCAAGGAGGGTTCCAGAACTCATTTTATCAAGAGTTATTTGGCTATCATAACAGAATACTTGCAGTGTTATCATAGAAAAGGTAAACATTTTGAACAAGATTGCGATAAGATCCATCACTTCAAAATGACAATATTCTGACTCTACACCAATGCCAGAAAGATTGATCAAGTTTTGGTTGTTGTGAATTTTCTTGCCTGTGATAAATGCATAGTACTAGCAAACTGTCATGCAAAGATGTATGATCACAATGTGAAAATAGCAGCCAGGTTTTTTGTCAAGTAGTATCACACTGGCTGTATGAAGGCAAGCATGATTGTGCGACAATAGCAAGCCTCTCAAAGATGGGATGGAAAGTGCCTAACCAACTCCCTTACAGTCTATGTTTGTTTTCAGTGATTTCAATCTCTTGACAACTCATGAAGCATCTGGGTGGCATCAAGTTTCAAAGTGATAAAGATTTGACTCATCCTAAAGACTTCTATGCTCCTGGCATTAAGGTGCTACCATACCAATGGGACAAATGCAAATATGTAGCTGTGTAATATCTTGAAGTTTCAGTAACTACATTAAAAATAGCAGGTTCCCCCCTCAGTGACCACTGTATAATACTAATTATGACCAGATTACCCAACCCTGTACATCTTTAGAAATCCTACCATTTATAGATTTATTGCAGTATCAATATAAAACTTCCATCAATATCTATCCCTCTACAAGTTTAAAGTGGGGAAAGAATTTTTAATAATACATACATTGGCAACAATTGTTAACTCCCTAATGAAATATCCCAGGAGGGTATAATTTCAACCAACCAACTGTAACAAAATTTGCCATGATATTTAAGAAATGCTGAGGGTTATTAGGTGTAACAGACTGATAAAAGCTCAAGAAAGTACATATCAAATAAACTTGAACATCTAGTTCCTAAAAGTCTAATTGATTATACAAAGGATAATGCATTGGCAAGTACAAAATTATAGCTGCAAGTGCACATGAATGTATATCTATGCACAAAATTAGCTTTCTAAAACAGATAAGGCCATGATGTTTAGTTTAAAACAAATATTTCCAGAATGCCTAAATTTGAATCACACCACCACCCTAAAGGTAAATACTAAACAACGTGACTTTGATTCATATTTAGTAGATACCATTTATGCAAATTTAAGAAAATTCAGCTATTCACAAAACTGCATAAAATAGGAAAATAAGTATAAAATGGTCCTTTAAATTTGAAAAAAAAATTCAGAGCTATTATATATTCTAATTTATCATTAAAATGTTAGACAAGTACATACTGACAAAAGTCTATACATTTCCATACATTTTCCTTTATAATCCAAAGTACATACTTCAAAAAGCTAACATCTATATGGACTAAACAAACTTAGTGAAGAAAAACAATTTGCATTATACCCTTGTAATTCATTAGTCCTATATCCCCTGCTTGCTAGCCATGTATACATGATGCTATGTAGCAAATTGAAGCTCCACTGAAATTTGCTTAAGTACAACCAAATCTTGACCATGAAATCACAGATGTAAGAGGTTCTCCTTAATTTTCACTTTTTTCTCAAACACCATTAAATACTGCTGCTGCTGTGCAATATTTTCACTGAAAACTAGGAAGCTAAATGCTGTCATTTGAAGTATGTTATTAACTGCTAAGAGGAAAAGAAACAATCTATATGATTTCTGAATTTGCTGTCATTAAAGCCAGCCAATTTCCTGTTGGCTTGGAGTTGCTCATGACAAACTAATTTCAAATGAGTATTCAGAAATACAAAGTACAGATAAAACTATTTTTTAGGCATTTACAAACAGCTTCAAGTCTTTCAACCTGCCATTCCAAATAGTTGTATGCTCACCCAAGCACGTCAAGCTTGCCATCACCTTGGCACTAACTGCCCCCAGGCATCTTTTTGAAACTAAATCTAGGAACAGCTGTCACAGTGATCAGAGATGCTTATAAGGAAAACTATGAATGAACTTTGAGATCCAACATTTTACCAATCGTGAAGGTTGCTCTTACTTCTCCATCCCACTAACAGCATACATTTTATATACACAATAGAAAATATATTGAAAATTATAGATAGCCTTTATATAGTTTCAAGAATCAACAAATCTCAATATAGCTGCAGTTTATTGCAACTTATGAAACTTAACTAAAATTCAAAGTTCTACCAAATGCAAAACAAAGCCTTCTATAAACAGTGAAGAGGGGAGGAATCAGTAGAGGTAGTTTGTTTTGAAGGTGGCATCGTACACCATTTTTGTTTTCTGCAATTTATCATCAGATGACATAACATTGTTTAAATTAACATATTGAGAAATCTGCACACCTTAAGTAATTAAATAGATACACTAGTAACATTTGCCAACAGTTCTGCCTGCTCAGTTTGTACTTGATGACTGATTCCTTGTGCAGATGTAACTGCTGCTGCTGCAGTCAAAGGAAGATGACTATGAATGGCTATTGCTTCAGTTTCATTTCTTCCTTCAGATAACAGCGAGTCTGACAAAACTGAATTACCTCTAGAAACAGTTGCCTGTGTTATACTCACTGGAGAGCTATTATTACCCAAAGCATTTCCTCTCGTTACCAAAGTCTGCTGGACTTTGGAGAAATCATTCACATTAGCACTTGTTTTAGAAGAAAGCAACTCTGCAATGCTAGTAGCTCTGTGTGAAGCACTTACTGTTGTAACAAGCACATTCTCATTTGCTGTGTAAGTAACAGGCTCACACGATGAACTTATACCAGCTGAAACACCATGAGATGTCAACGGCACTACTGTAGTAGTTCTTGGCGTGGCAGGAATTCTGTCAGGTAAAGTAATGTTTTGATGAGAGTGTAACTGCATTACTGAACTGGAAGATGGAAACAGCTTTTCAACTCCTGAAATAACTGCCGACATGTTTCCTATCGCTGTTCCTGTTGTAGCCTGCAAGGCAGATAAGACTGCACTTGTTGTTACACTTGGACATGAGAGAGGTATTTTGTTAGCTGAAGTTGTCAGATCTTGAGCAGTTTCTGTACCTTTGGTTGCAAGAGTTTTCATCACTGATACATTTGCAAAACCTGAATCTTTCTGTTTAGGCTTATCTGGAAAGCTCGATGAGCTGGTCACAAAGTTGTCTACATTGGTCAAAACATCAGTGGGAAGTGTTGACTTTTCACTGGGTAATGTATATATAGGCGGTGCTGATACCTTGCCATATTCAGACATAAAAGTAGAAGCCATTCTTGAACCAACATAATCCGATACCCCACCTGTAATCAGAGACTGAACTAGCGACTTAGTATTAGTCACTTGTGTTAAATACAATGAACCTGCAGATGCACCCATTGTTGTTAGTGGCTGCGAAAGCATAGATAAAGTGTCAACAACTGGTGTCTTGCTTAATATTGGTAGGGATACCACAGGTATCTCTTCACTTGAAGTTCCTGAATGAGTGAATAATGCAATATTATCAGTGGTTAGTGGAGTAGAAGTAAAGCTTTCAATGCCAATAGGTGTTTGAGATAACTGCACAGATTTAGCATTATTAGTTACCATACAGGATGTGACAGGTTCTTCATGTTTTACAGAAGCTAGTGTGAAAGGTATGGAATCTACACCTGTTTGGCTTTGACTGGTTACTGTAAAAGGTAGGGGCACAACTCCTGGTGTTAATCCACCAGTAACAGAAACTTTTAGATTTACAGGTGTGTAAGCTATTTTAGACTCTGATGTTAATAAGTGAGAGCTAGGCGGTTTCACATCAGTTAGAGGCAAGCTTTGACTTTCCATCAATGAGCTACTGGAAGTTGAAATTTTTGTGCCTGCTGCATATGTATAAACAGAGTTTTCATCTGATGGATTGAAACATGGCTGCCTTCCTGTTGTCTTGGTAATACAGGCTGCTGCTTCTGCTGCTGTGGTTGCTGAAATTGATGTTTCTGTTCCCAATGTTGTTGAAGATGCATCTGCAACACTAACAGGCAGACTGATAATGGATGAGATTTCAGATGGTGTGGAAGGTGTGAATCTTTCACGATAAGGTGGAGTTGAAATTTCACCACTAGTTTGAGAATTAAATGGACTGAAGAAGCTGTCTGAAACATTTTTTGCTGGCAACTTTTGGGTGAGCAATGCAAGGCTAACCTCTGAAGCTGCATCGAGAGACTTTGTCATTAAACTGCTCTGAAGTGAACTAAATTCCTTTCTGTCAGCAGAAGTGCTTTGCATAAACTTTGATGAGTTAACACCCGGAGTATCAGAAAATACTATCAAATTCTCTGCAGTTGAAAACATGCTAGACATGGATGAAGGTACATTTGTAGTAGTAAATGATGCCAACTGTTCACTTGTAGTTAATGGAAATGTGGACAGCACTGAATGTGAGGTTGGTGGGAGTGTTCTATCAATTACCTGCGTGTGTGGAGTTGCGGAATGTGTAAAAATGCTGCTGTTACAAAGAGACCCAGAAGACACTGGTGTTGTAACTAGTGTAGTGGAAACTGAAACAAATGCTGGAAACTTCTCACTAGCAGATGGTGATGATGAAACATTAGTTGCATTTGTGTTAACAAAAAACTGAGAGAACTTTTCATCAACTGTTGCTGTGTGAGCCAATGTTGTTGGGGTATGAAAGTTTAGTGTCTTCTCAGCACTTGGCGATGTTTGGGGTAATGTCACCTGGGTGCCAACACGTGATGTCACAGATGGCACTGATGATGATGATGATGATGATATCTTTGAAAATGACACAGGTGAAAATTGAGATGCTTTGTCATGTGGTGTGACAGATGTTTTTGATGTGGAAGTGCCAGCTGAAGTAATTTTGTCTCCAGTGGCCTGTGCCCGAGACAGTCCATTAGACTTTCCAGTTGTCAGTGTCCGCTGTGATACTGAAATCTTTTCACCACTTGGTGAAGCTCGATATGACAGGGAAGATTTCAAACTGCCTGACAGCAAACGACCTTTGCCACCTAATATCTTTGATTGACTAGGTGGAGTTATTGAAGGAGCATACTTTTCTGCAGATATTGGCATTTGTGATGATAACGGGCTCCTAGAATCCCCAAAATTCTGAGATGCACGTGGTGACTTTTGGCCCAAACTTTTCCGATGTTTCTTGGAAATCGACACTTCACTTAGTCTTTGCTTCATCAAATCATCCAAAACTTTGTTCATTGAAGCCACACGTCTCTGCTTTCCAGATTTAGCAGAACCTGTAAAATGTAAATAGTTAACTTTTAAAAGTGAAAAATTCCTAGTATGACAGTATTAAGTTCATTTCATTTATTAATGGATACTTTGAAAATATGAAAAGGCAAGAAGACAAAAATCATCCATAAATGAAAAACAGAAGATGTAGTAGCTATATTTCCGTATAATACCAGGAACATTGAACTGATACCTGTTTGGATACTATTACAGGCAATCCTGTTTTAGCCAGGTTTCACTTAAACAGCCCTTAGTAGACAGTTAAATATTGTATAGTAATACTGCTTACACAAACAACAAAACCCAGTAGTTACTTCATTCTAGTCAGAAAGAAAAATTAGACAGAGCTAATCTCACAAAACTGTACATTTGAAAACAATGTCACATATTGCAAGAGAAACTGTAAACATTAATAATGCACCATCTGTTTTTTATAAATAGAGCACACACACCCATACCAGTTGCTATATGCAACAATACCAAAATAAATAAATAATTTTAAATATGCCATAATAAAAGTAGAAAGGTGAAGTAGTTTGTCTTAGAGCAAAAACAACTTACAAAACCAAAATGTAAATGATATTTGTCATGTTTCATGATTACATTTTTATTATTGGTTTTCAAAAGTCACCTGAACAAACTTAATAAGTTAGATTTTGGCAGAGGTCAGTGCTAAAAGCTTTATTAAATAACTGAACAAAATTTGATGGGCACTGAGATGAAGTGTTTTTAAATCATAACTTTTCCCACCAAACTGTCTGTTCCTTCATACATTACCACAGTGCAATGCTCCAAGGGCTATAAAAACAGCTGAGCATCAGTAGAACTCAGATAAACATTATCCACTGCTTGGGTTGATGATGCAGTTTCCAAATAGCATTGCTATATCACATGTAATTAGGGGAGGGGAGAAGACAGGGATATGAAGAAATGGGATGAGAGAGGGGGCAAACAGAGGGTGAAAGAGGGGAAAACAAAAAGAAAAATGGAGATGGGGAAATGGTGGGGAAAAGATGAAAATAGTGCACATTTCTTAAATGTCAGCAGATAGAAATTTGTTTCAGAATCCATCCATTCTTGCTTTCACTTAATCAGTTCATTAACAAATGCAGCCTGCAGACTTTCCAGAGGATGAAATAAGTGTCCAAATGCACATAGCTTCCACTGAAGAATTAGCAGAGAGAGAGACCTGGAATTGTGACAGATGTTGCTAATTCAGTTTAATTCAGTGGTTACAAGAAGCAGGGAAATCATCATATCTTATTCAAAGCCCCAAGGAAAGAGAAACATCAACTTGATCTATACTACTACCATTATTAACTATACTTGTCAGTTATTTATTTTACTACTTAAAAAAAAAACAAACAATTTTCTGCCAACCTGACCTCAAGTATTAATAACAATAGACAGTTAAAAAAGAATACAAAGTGTGGTACTGTCCACATGCTCAAAACCCTTAATTATTTTGAACATCTCAATCAGGAAAATGTAATATATGCAGATGATTAGCACATTCTGAATGTTTAAAGCCTGGAAACATTATAGTAAATCTCTGCTGAACTCTTTCTAATAATCCAGTATTCTTTCTTAAATAAGATTTGCCACATGCAAAAAAGTATTTGAAACTAATGTGGGCACCCAGTGCTGCATGGAAGAAAATGGCTTCTACAAAAAAGGGTTTATATCAGTTTGAAAAACAGAAATTTTATTTATTGAATGAACATTTAATTGATGTTAATGATACATTTCTTATATTCTATAAGCTATACACTTAAATTTAACTTTGTTCCGTAAGAGCCAAGTTTATTTTTATCTTAACAAAAAAATCATGAGAAAACAGGCTTTTTAAAATTGTGTAATTGTTATGTTTCAGCTGACTTGTTTAGGAATCTGAAAAAGCACCTGACCAACATGAGGCTGGTTGTATATGACGACGACAAACCTGTAGCAAACTACAATGAATTTTTATTCTTAGTTTTCAAAGTTATATTATGTAATGATATCAAAACCTGCTGTTGTTGGCTCTCAAAGGGACCTTCAAGGCCAATTGTTGAAAAACTGAAACTTGTGGTCACTTCTGAGTTGAATGAGTACTGTGAAGCTGCAGTAACTCTGAACCTTGAAAAGTGGCCTTTAAGGTCAGGCTTTGGTACTCCTGGATCTTGCCTATGATTCTGAGGTACCTTCATTATAATTTGAGGCTGCTAGGTCACCTATTTTGAATGAGTGCAGGGAAATAACTGTAGTCTATAAGGCTTTAAAAAAAAAAGCAGCCTTTGGTGGCCTCAAGAATGTCTTCAAGACCAAATATGCTGTAGCTTAAAATCTTGTCCAGATTCTGAAGTACCTACAACCAAAATTTGTGACCTCTAGGTACTAGTTAAGTGTGAAAGAGTAACAAACAAATGCACAAACACTTGAGAATATGTATTAGATGTGAAAGTGTAAGAACTTATAATATGAAGAAACTTATATTTCTTTGTTTTTGTGTTTGATATTATAGATAATTAATTTAACATTCTTTCAGGTTTGTTTTGCAGTTAGAGTGCATTAGCTCTCTTAATTCCCACAGTGTTAGGTCTGCAAACCTTTAACGTTCGTTATCTTATTAATAACTACACCTGTGATAGTTAATGCCAACAATAGTTAAAAACTAAACAACAAAAAAATATTTTTAAAATCGTACTTTATTATAAATCCTTTAATAAATCTTAAGCAAGAATGCAGGAAGAAACAGCTGACCTAATCAAATTGCTTATGCTACAGAAAGCCATGTCAATGACTTGAGATCATTGAGAGAGGCAAAAAGAATCACCTTACAGGTCTTGTTACCTCCAGACACATTCACATGATAGACATAATCACTAACAACATTCTTTCATATAATAAAAATGTAAAAATATACTTATGCAAAAAAGAGTACATTTTATTACAGGTGTGCAAACTATGATGATCTTCTAGCAGTGCTTCTAGTTATCTGGTCAAGCCAGTGTTTTACTCTAACAAACACATGTATAATTAGAACAGACTGATCGATAGTCATGAAATCTGGAATGGTTATTCTGACCATGAGTCAAATAGGGAAAAGTCCCAACCAACACTTCTGATCACAGTGTTAAAATACTCTCCATCTCATCAGGGCACAGCCCCTGTTTAAGGATCTCAACGGTACCTACCAGGTGTTCGTCTTGGAGTAATCTTGGTTGTTGATGATTCAAAGCTTGTCTCATCAAAATCAAACTCTGTTGGCTGATGTGGCCTGTAAATAAGCAGAAGACTAATAGCATCAGTCAGTCTCTCCAAATCATTCAATAAAAAAAGAAAAGGCACATATACAGACATTTGGAGAATGTTAATGATATTTTTCTTTCACACCTTCATTCAAAAAAATACATATATATATATAAAAATTAATGGCAAACAAAAAACTGATCATCCCCTTCTCTTGGGATTTACTTCCATTCTACCAAATCAGAGGTGTTTTACAAGAATGTACCCTAATATCGAAAATTTATTGGTAAGTTTCTCTTGTGGAACTACATTGGTACACAAGCTTTCCAACCTAATATTTTGTTTATACTGTGAGAACAAATCAAAATCCATCCAATGTTTGATCAACTCTGTAAACATGGGACTGTCATCAAAAACAGAAGCTTGAATTACAAAAAAAAAAAAAAAAATGAAAATTTCTTTTGCATTTAAAAGAAATTCATGAATTACTAATCAAATAATGAAACAATATTTTCTGCATCCTTCCCTTCAATGCTAAACTTAAGAATGAAAAGGTTAGGAGTACCCAGTGGTGTAGTGGATCAGTTACTAGGCTGTCACAGCAAAGATCCTGTGTTCAAAATCCAGTTGGAACCAACTCAGTTAGCATATCTCCCTGCCACAATTTCTTCTGGCTTAACTTTGCCAGCCAGCTGCGCATGGGTTTTCATCTTAAAAATGATGCTCTAGTAGGGATGCTCATTAAGAAAAACACAGTTATCATATTCAAAAAGATTACCATCAGAAATAAAAATGGGTAATGTGGTTAGTCTATGGGACTGCTATGGCAAAGAGACCTAGAGTTTAGCATACCCCCCTGCCACAGTTTCTTCTCAAGCCAACTGCACAGGTTTCTGGCTTCATTCCACATCTAAAAATGAACAGCTTTAGTAAGGGTAAACAAGTGGCAATGCATATCCCATAAATTATGAAGAAAAGAGTCTACACGAGCAAAGCAAAGCAGAACATTTCAATTTCCAAGCTTACTTTTTCTCCTCTTTCTTTTCTTCAGGTAGTTGCTCAGTAACCATATTACTAGTCTCCACCTCCTCCTCCTCTTTCTCTCTTCTTCTGGAGGCCTTCGTCCTGGACACTTCCATTTCAACTGTGGAACTTCTCCTCTTTCCAGTCTGCCAAACATCTCTGCCACCTCACCGGCAGGAGCAGGAATCCACAGCCCATGGAATGTGCTCGATGGTTTATACTTCTCATCATCACTGACATCCACATCTATCAAGTCTTCTTGACTTTCTACACGAGAACCCATTCTTCTGACCATTTGTGCGGATCTCTCTTCCTTTTTTAAGATAATAAACAATGCCAAGAAGGTAAACAAATCCAAGCCCAGCTGCTACTGGCGCATGCAACTCATCAAAATACTTGTCCAAATTTTATTTAAGCACGTTGATTTAAATGCTGGTTACATCTGCAAGAGAAAATATTATTCATGTACCAGTGTGTGCATAGGAGTCTGACTACAACGGACCACAGAAATAATCGTTCAGTACCAGACAAACTCACATCATCCTTCTTTTTTCTTTTTTTAAAATTTTTTTTGGTACAAAGTTATCTCCCTTCAAAATTTATTGCGATTGACTGCAGCAGCTAAGTAGTTGGAGTGTACAGTTGGTAAACTGTTTCCCAGATTTTAGAATTTGTTATCAAAGTAAAACAAACAAAACTCCGGACTGTTTCCATGATAGGGAGGTTATAGTCAAGGTAAAACAGACAGGCAGAACTCCCAACTGTTTCCATGATAGGGAGGTTATAGTCAAGGTAAAACAGACAGACAGAACTCCTGATTGTTTCCATGATAGAGAGGTTATAGTCAAGGTAAAACAGACAGACAGAACTCCCGACTGTTTCCATGATAGAGAGGTTATAGTCAAGGTAAAACAGACAGACAGAACTCCCGACTGTTTCCATGATAGAGAGGTCATAGTCAAGGTAAAACAGACAGACAGAACTCCCGACTGTTTCCATGATAGAGAGGTTATAGTCAAGGTAAAACAGGCATCCCGACTGTTTCCATGATAGAGAGGTTATAGTCAAGGTAAAACAGACAGACAGAACTCCCGACTGTTTCCATGATAGAGAGGTTATAGTCAAGGTAAAACAGGCAGACAGAACTCCCGACTGTTTCCATGATAGAGAGGTTATAGTCAAGGTAAAACAGACAGACAGAACTCCCGACTGTTTCCATGATAGAGAGGTTATAGTCAAGGTAAAACAGACAGACAGAACTCCCGACTGTTTCCATGATAGGGAGGTTATAGTCAAGGTAAAACAGACAGACAGAACTCCCGACTGTTTCCATGATAGAGAGGTTATAGTCAAGGTAAAACAGGCAGACAGAACTCCCGACTGTTTCTATGATAGAGAGGTTATAGTCAAGGTAAAACAGACAGACAGAACTCCCGACTGTTTCCATGACAGGGAGGTTATAGTCAAGGTAAAACAGACAGACAGAACTCCGGACTGTTTCCATGACAGAGAGGTTATAGTCAAGGTAAAACAGACAGACAGAACTCCCGACTGTTTCCATGATAGAGAGGTTATAGTCAAGGTAAAACAGACAGACAGAACTCCCGACTGTTTCCATGATAGAGAGGTTATAGTCAAGGTAAAACAGACAGACAGAACTCCCGACTGTTTCCATGATAGAGAGGTTATAATCAAGGTAAAACAGACAGACAGAACTCCCGACTGTTTCCATGATAGAGAGGTTATAGTCAAGGTAAAACAGACAGACAGAACTCCCGACTGTTTCTATGATAGAGAGGATATAGTCAAGGTAAAACAGACAGACAGAACCCCCGACTGTTTCCATGATAGAGAGGTTATAGTTAAGGTAAAACAGACAGACAGAACTCCCGACTGTTTCCATGATAGAGAGGTTATAGTCAAGGTAAAACAGACAGACAGAACTCCCGACTGTTTCTATGATAGAGAGGATATAGTCAAGGTAAAACAGACAGACAGAACCCCCGACTGTTTCCATGATAGAGAGGTTATAGTTAAGGTAAAACAGACAGACAGAACTCCCGACTGTTTCCATGATAGAGAGGTTATAGTCAAGGTAAAACAGGCAGACAGAACTCCCGACTGTTTCCATGACAGAGAGGTTATAGTTAAGGTAAAACAGACAGACAGAACTCCCGACTGTTTCCATGATAGGGAGGTTATAAGGGATCGCACCTGTTCAAAGATAGGACTTAAATGCACAGGAACGACCGATAAAAGTTCCTCTTTTGCTCGACAGTAAATAGCTGGGAGGATAAGCAGGGTTCTGGCCAACAGCTGCCCCTACCCGGCTCCAGCTGACGAGGGGGAGGTGGACATCTTTGTAGTTCTCTGTGCCCCTGACAGATGGACGAAAAATTCGTTTCTTTACGTTCATTCGTGACCATAGCCGAGGTTCTAAGGCTCGGCCCGGTACCTCGCAGATCAGGTAATCGCATTTCAAACATTTTCATTAAACAATTATCTCTTACCGGGCTGTCACCTTCCAAAGTTTACAGGAAAATCAAAACAATGTTAGCCTCCACTTCCCGCCATTTGCCGTAGGCGCGAGAAATTACGGTTTTAATTTTTATTAATTTTTTTTATAAACATCAGTTAAAATCAGATAAATCGTTCGTTTACAAAATCATCTGAAAAATTAAAATTAATAAAAATAGGCTGTTAAATTTCCCGCATGCAGTTTAATACCCGCTTTGGGTTGCAGAGTAATTTTTTTTTTATTTTTAAAAGCTTCCTTTTCATTGGTTGATACGGTAACGAGCCGCGTTTAAACTGGTGTACCCCGGGAAGAGGACTCCTGTCAGGTGAGTGAGTACCTGTGCGAATGGGGGCCGGGATTATTAGGCTTGTCCACTTGCACAAATTTTCTAACCCCTTCCCCGTTTTTGTTTTCTCTGTCTCTCTACCATACGGGCTTCCTGCCGAACGGCTGGTGATGGATGCCTCAGGTGTTTCGAGCTCCGATCGTCTCACTGGTCCAGTCCAGGTGACGTTTCCCGTTCTGATGTTGGCATCTTCAGTTACCATCGAGAGAGAGATGACGTCCTGTACAGGGAGAGAGAGAGTCTCTGCGTGTTTAGCTTTCGTTATTTTAAAGGGGCTTGACGCTACATTAGTGTAGTCTGTTTAGGAAGGGGTGTGACCGAGATGGAGGGAGGAAAAGAGAGAGAGAGATGACGTCCTGTACAGAGAGAGAGAGAGAGATACGACGTCCTGTACACAGAGAGAGAGAGAGATACGACGTCCTGTACAGAGAGAGAGAGAGAGATGCGACGTCCTGTACAGAGAGAGAGAGAGATGATGTCCTGTACAGAGAGAGAGAGAGAGAGATACGATGTCCTGTACAGAGAGAGAGAGAGAGAGAGATACGATGTCCTGTACAGAGAGAGAGAGAGAGAGATACGATGTCCTGTACAGAGAGAGAGAGAGAGAGATACGATGTCCTGTACAGAGAGAGAGAGAGAGAGAGATACGACGTCCTGTACAGAGAGAGAGAGAGAGAGATACGACGTCCTGTACAGAGAGAGAGAGAGAGAGATGCGAGTCCTGTACAGAGAGAGAGGAGAGATGCGACGTCCTGTACAGAGAGAGAGAGAGAGATGATGTCCTGTACAGAGAGAGAGAGAGAGATGCGACGTCCTGTACAGAGAGAGAGAGAGAGAGATGCGACGTCCTGTACAGAGAGAGAGAGAGAGAGATGCGACGTCCTGTACAGAGAGAGAGAGAGAGAGATACGATGTCCTGTACAGAGAGAGAGAGAGAGAGAGATACGATGTCCTGTACAGAGAGAGAGAGAGAGAGAGATACGACGTCCTGTACAGAGAGAGAGAGAGAGAGATACGACGTCCTGTACAGAGAGAGAGAGAGAGATACGACGTCCTGTACAGAGAGAGAGAGAGAGAGATACGACGTCCTGTACAGAGAGAGAGAGAGAGAAGATACGACGTCCTGTACAAGAGAGAGAGAGAGAACGACGTCCCTGTACAGAGAGAGAGAGAGAGATACGACGTCCTGTACAGAGAGAGAGAGAGAGAGATACGACGTCCTGTACAGAGAGAGAGAGAGAGAGATACGACGTCCTGTACAGAGAGAGAGAGAGAGATACGACGTCCTGTACAGAAGAGAGAGAAGAGATGCGACGTCCTGTACAGAGAGAGAGAGATGCGACGTCCTGTACAGAGAGAGAGAGATGCGACGTCCTGTACAGAGAGAGAGAGAGAGATGCGACGTCCTGTACAGAGAGAGAGAGAGAGATGCGACGTCCTGTACAGAGAGAGAGATAGAGAGAGATGCGACGTCCTGTACAGAGAGAGAGAGAGATGCGACGTCCTGTACAGAGAGAGAGAGATGCGACGTCCTGTACAGAGAGATTTTAAAGCCCAAAATAGCTGTGACTTTTCCAACCCAAAAGTAAAGTTTACCCTTAACCCTAACCCTGCTTAGTCAGGCAGTTTGATTTCTCCACCAGGTACCCCAGAAGTAAATAAAAACTTGTGAACATCGAATCTACTCCTGGATTGTATTTAGCGCGAATTGAGTCCCTGTTATGGTCATGGACTATCTTAAATCCAATTAAACAGTTAAGTTTCTATTCGGTCTTTTCTTCAACAAATTGTGGTGACTCCGACATTTTTAATCTTATTTTGTATATGGCAAAATTGGCGATTTCTTTGAGCAAGCTGATTGACAGGAACAAGTTGAAAGTTAATACCATAATCATAAATATCTTAATAAGCATACCTTGCCTGCTCCATAAACTTCAGGTGAAATTGTGTCATTACCTTATATAATAAAATCATAATTTCATTGCTTTCATGCTTAATAATTACTTGTATCTGTCAGTCATAAGCAGAATTATTAATGATATTACTAGATGTCTTATTCTTGACAAACATGTAAATGAAATGCATTTTAAATCTGATCTTAAATGTAACTACACCTAAAGCATTCTTTCTCTCATGTGTTTGAGATGGCACGATATTTCCTAAGCTATTCCAGTCTTTTGCAAAATAACTCCAAAATTTATAATTACATACAATGAATGTAATGCATTTCCAATTTCAGAGCTCAGATCAAAAGTTGAAACTGGATGGAATTGGATTTTTTTGTCCTACCCCTTGTTTATATTATTTACACTGCTGTGCTCTTTGTTATTGAGTGAACTTCTTTTTAAGTGTTGGAAGTTACTGCTGCATCTAATTTATTTATAAATATTGAGTACAAATGAAAACTAGTATCACTACTAGATGATAAGGAATGAATTAGTACTACTATTTGGTCACCTGGTCTTTTAAGTGCAAGATGACAAAGCTTTACATTGAGCAATGCTGAGACCTTGCACAGACACTTCCATGTTTAGGCATAAATAGCCCAGAATTTGGTTAATTGGGACATTGCTAGTTTTTTTGTAAATTCCTCCTCCAATATTTTGCTGAAATAATACTGTTTACTTTGACTGACTGACTTATAAATTTACTATTGTTTAATTTATTTACTATACCACTTAGAATATCTATGTTTATACAAAATTTGCTGAAATTTTTTGCTTGATTCGGTGTTCTATTCTTTGTCGAATGCTAGGTGGTCAGGCCCGCTGCCCGCACAAATGCATCCATCCACTGAAGCTCCCCTAGTGAGCCATAGAGCTTCTGCCTCAGGTTTGTCCAGTCAGGTGGGGGCAGTGTCGGAGATGGTGTTCACCAGTCATCAGGCCAGTGTCACAAGGGCATCTGTCTGTCTGGCCAACTTCCAGCTTGTTGCACATATGTGCATGCATCCGGTTATATCCAGTTCTAAGTCTGAGCAGGATGACCTGGTCAGCTCTGTTCAGACGGTGGAGGCTATCTTGCTGGTCGGGGTGTTGTATGCACCACTTATTTTGGGACAGCTTTGATGATGGTCTGTTCTTTTTCATAGGAGATCTCTGTCTTCCTGGTCCAGCAATCATCCTCCCTCCTTCGTCAGCTGCCTCATTTCCATGTATTCCACAATGGGCAGGAATCCACTGGAGAGTCAGGTTCTCCTGTGTGGCCAGCAGAGTTGCCAAACGCTCCCAATTGGCCTTTTTTAAATTCTACCTAGGGAATGTCTTGGCATCTGGTGGCCTGAAGTTGATATCCAGACTGATTTCAATGGGTTTGTGGTTGCTCCCTGCAAGTTGGCTGAATACCATCCTGGTTGCTTTCCTGGCAATATCATTTGTAGCAAAAGCCAGATTAGGTGTTGTGTTAGACAGCCATCTCCTTGAATAGAAAGTTTGTGGTTTATCAGGGTCATTCAGCAGCAAGAGATTGTTGTTGACTTGCCAGTCTTCTACCCCTTCTCTTCTATCTGCTTCCTAATATCCCCTTGCTTCAGAATGACTATTGGAGTGACTAGGTACTGGCTGTCCGAGGGTTCTGTTTGGTTGAGTGAGAGGTCTCAATCTGGTGGGCAATAGTCATTGAAGATCGTGACCTTTTGTTTTTCAACCATTAAGGTGGACACCATAGATCTCTGCCTAGTTGTTGGTACTGACATAGAAATCTTGTTAAGTATTGCCACTCCTTTTTGCCTTGTCTCTCCTGTCTGAAGACCTGGTAGCGCTGAAGTGTTGAGTTTCCTTCAAATGGGTCTCCTGTAGGCAGGTGACATCATTGGATTCCTGGTGGAGTCTCTCTGCAAGAGGAATCTTCTTGTTGTAAATTCCCTCTGCATTCCACAGGATTATGTTGGCATTTTCCTCTATCTGGCATCTTCTCAGAGCTGGCATTCTATCGTTGGCAAAATACAATGCAGGTAAGTGAATTTTCTTAAAATGTTTTTTTGATTTAAACTTTTTCTCACCTGTATGTGGTGTTTTTCAGTTTTCCTCTTTACAGAAAATGGAGAGAAAATCCTGTAAAGTGCAGGTAGCGGTACGGGTACGTCCCGTTCTGGAGAGGGCAGACAGGGATTGTGTCAGTGTCTCTGGAAATTCTGTAGAAATTTTCAACCACCGAAACGTTTCCAAGAACATTAACTACGAGTAAGTATCATTTAGTTTTACCAAAAGAAATTCCTCAGTCAATGTCTGAAGTTTCTAAATTACATGCGAAAGGAATTAAAATAACCATTTTTTTCTATTCACATATTTAGCCAAATAGTAGTGAAGAATTTCTGTAGATGATACATTGTGGTGCATTTGATAACCAACGTACCGTAGAAATGTCTCCTGAATAACTGTTTGTCTTTTACAGGTTTTCTTGTGTGTTTGGGCCAGATAGCACTCAACTAGAAATATATAATAAGGCTGTGAAGTCAGTTTTACCACTAGCAATGGATGGACAAAACTTGTCTATTTTTGCTTATGGCCCAACTGGATCAGGTACGATTCTTACATTACAATCATGACAAAATCTTCAGAAATTTCCTGTTTGTTCTTTTTTTTTCCAAATACCTGTTCTAATTTTTGAGGCCTGAGGATGTCTCTCAGCAGTGAGCTAGAAAAGGGGAGCTTTGGGTCATCAGGCTTGGTGACCAAGCAAGTTACCTGACTCTTAAGCAGTAGGAGAGATGTTGGCCAGTCAAGGAATCTACTCACAGAACCACTTGCACCTGGAAAATCCTCCTACAACTCTGTTTTTTTAGATGTGGTAGTGGAGGGAGGTTGGGCATGTGGCCAGCCAGGGAATAAGAGCAAACGTAAACTCTGGCATCCATTAATCCAATTATAGCATCTGAGCTGTGAAAGTTTTGCGTGCTGGAATAGGAAAGTGTATCATGAAGTTGTAAAGAGAATACCATGTGATCTGATTAAACTGACATTTTCAAAATAACCGATCAAGTTTCTGAAGGCTTACAGGCTGTGGGACGATACATCACTTCTCTTATGGATAGACAAAGCATTGTAAATGATGATCAAGATGGTTTAATAACGAAATGTAGAATGGTTTTCTTGTAACTTTGTCCTTATAAAATGCTTGCTCTTTGTTTACCTGCCAGCTTCTCTGATTTATTTTAGGAAAAACACACACCATGTTGGGTTCTCCACCAGACCCTGGAATTATTCCACGTGTCATAGACGGGCTATTCTCCAAGATAAAGGAAGAAACAACAAGCAGCTGTCAAAAATGGAAATACAAGGTTTCATTTTCTTATTTGGAAATTTATAATGAAAAGGTAATTTCTTTTTTTTTTTTTAAGAAACTGGAAATTTGGAAGTGAAGAAGTACTAGTATTTTGTTGAGTCATCGAGCACATTATGAACAGAAAATTAAAATAAATTGATTTATTGCAGGTCTTGGACCTTCTGGAACCAAAGATGGAAGATCTATCTGTCAGGGAAGATGGGAAGAAAAACATCATCATTGCTGGCCTTGCTGAAAAGGAAATAAACTCATTTAATGAATTTACTGTTCACTTTGGACCAGCATCAAACAACAGGTGCAACTTCAGTTGGCTGAGGAAAATTGATTTCTTGCTGTACTCTTGTATAAAGAATGTTTAAGGTCCTGATGATTTCATTATTACAGTTTTATCTGAATGCCTATCTAATGGTTTATGCTAGACTACTTTGAAGCCAATGGTTCTTTGATGTAGACTGTCCCTGCAGTTTCTTTTATTTTAAGGTACTACTTTAAGCATATATCCAGCAACATTTGAACTCTCATTAATCTATTAATTACCAAAAGCTCTTGCCTAATGTCTTCTTGCAGAACGACTGCTGCAACTAAAGTGAACAACCGATCGAGTCGCAGCCACAGCTTGCTGCTGCTGAAAGTGGGTAAGCTGGAGACTGTTGCACCTTTCAAAGAATACCACGGTAAAATCTACCTTATTGACCTGGCTGGTTCTGAGGACAACAGACAGACAGGAAATCGTGGGATCAGGCGAGTGTTTAAGCAAAGTATCTCGAGAGCTCTCACTGACGACCCCAGCAGGGGGCCGTAATCTAGAGTTAAATTTGACACGTCAATTTTCAACATGAACCCATCATATGAAAGCACTTTCCTTTTTTTCTTGACCTCTTATTGTGTAAATATAAATGCATTATTGCAGCAAAGAAAACAAAGGGTTAGACTCCAATGAACCATGTATAAAACCATTAGTTATACTGTTATCGCTTCAAGCTTTTTGCATAATTACGGACCAGCAGCTAATTTCTATGAATGTTAAATTTACTTCACACCAAAAGTGCAATCCATCGTGTTTATCCGATATATCCCTTACTACTAATCTGAATAATTGCTAGCTTCTGCTGTGCTTTTGTCTAAATGTCAGTGTCCCTAATTACTGATGACTGCCATCACTTTGTTTGACAGATGAAAATTTGCACCTGAACAAAATTCCATATAAAACAAGGCTGTCGTCTGAGTTTGGACTTTCTTAGAGATGAGTTATTTGGGGTAGAATGAAAGTCAACCGTGAGATTAAATAGCAGAAAGAAAGAAAAGCACCGGAACAGGAAAACAAGCTAATACCTTGAAAGTCTAGAGAGAAGCCTTTGTTGGGAGGTTGCTGATTAGCTTCCAACTACAATTTCTCTGCAACAGTCAGCATCTTGGTTTCTAACACCGAAAGATGGTTAAGAGAGGTTGGATTGATTGGCTGAGTAGCAGCTAGGAAAAAAGAAATTTGACTGGGCTAGATATCAGAACTTCCACTGGGAGCAATTGTGCAACGTATATGCTGTAGTTGGATGAGAGCAGGAAGCAGCACAGTATGTTAGGGGAAGGGCCAGAGAAAAGTACAAAAACATTTGCATTTTCCCTACAAGCAGGCAGTGGAACGTAAAAAGTTAATGGGATTCTCACAAAAGAGATATCACAACATTCTGCAGGCCCATGCAATTCTATCAGGGCATCATTTGATGGGTGACTAGGACACTAAAGAATAGTGATCCAGAGCACAATGCAGAATACCTTTCTAGAAAAGAATTAGGATGACTTCTTAAAACCAGTTTGGTCCTTTCAGTCTCCATATCTGGCGCACACACCCATTAAACATGTGGGGATGAACTGGATTGAAGAGTCAGGGACAGACACAGTCTCCAAGCAGTGTCAGTCAGCTACGGAACTATTTGCAAGAGGAATGGTCGGGGTTACTGAACAGGATAGCCAAAATGTGTGCAGCAGTTATTCACATGAAAGATGGCTGTTTTGATGGGAAAAGTTTGAAATAATAACAACATCTCAATTAATGGCTTATATATTTTGATACAGGGTTCACCTGTTTTATGTTTGCTTGTGCTGGAATAAAACTCTTTGAAAGGTGAGTAATCATGTTTCTGTAGGCTGGATCCAATTTTGAACCATTATAGGGGCTTACGTTTATATTTTTTTATGTAGCTATGATGGTTTTTTTGAGAGAAGTTATGGAGAGAATTGATCCAGAGGTGGACATAGTTGTGCACTCACCAGTGGAATGTCCCAGAGATGTGTGTCAAACCCTGTGGGAGTTAGCAAATCCATACTTTTGTCGTACCCGCCATTTTTTCATCATGGTGTCCTCCATTATGCTTGATGAAGTATTTTATTGGTTGAAAATTTCTAAATTTGGTGAAATAGTTTTAAAAAAAGTTTTCAGGGTGTAAAGAATAGTAAAAGCACCAAATTTGATGATTTTCTGCAAGTAAAGAAAGGCATAAAACAATAAAATTTGGAATTTGTTTAAAGTTGGCAGTAAATTTACTTGAACTTGAAATACAGACTTCATCAGTGACACAGAATAACCTCAAAGTGAATAAGGGATCATGCACTTAAAAATATTTAAACAGGATAGAAAGTAAAATAATAGCAGTTATTGAGTAGATGAATCTTGTTCATTAAAAGACACCTGATAATTGGTGTTGTGTTTTTACATGTACATGTAGATTCACTAAATTGGAGTTTTGAAATCAGTTGCCACTCTGGACAGTGTGGTCTCATCCGAATGGAAATTACAATTGTTGAAGTTGGATTTATAGCTGAAATGCTAATTAAGGGTGGTTTTCCCATTTCTGTATTCTGTTTTGTAATGTTTTATCTAGATTATTATCTAAGAAAGCCTAGTTCATCCCTGTTCATGATTACCATGCCATTCAACTACAGAAGCAGTGAATTTGTCTAAAAATTTGCAATCAGGTCTTTATTTGTGTTCAAGGACAGTTGTGGCCCTCATGGATCACAGCCACAGCAATACAGTGCCCACTGGTCAGGAAGCAGCCGCTAATCTTGATGATGTTTTCTGTTTGGATGACATTTTGGATCCTAGCCATATCCTCAACTGATTGCAAATTATTGAATCTCTGAGAAAAAAATCTTCAGCAAAACTCATTCACTCAACGCAGTTATTTCTTCTTGTTTTAGCTTGTTCTAGATACCCTGATTTCATTTTCTATCTCCATTTTATTTGAAAGCAACAGCAGCAGATATTATTCACTGAGGTTTTCTTTTTATGTTTGATAAGGAAGAATATTCGAAATATTTAGGTTTGTTACTTTGTTTACGCCCATTTTTTCTTAAATTTTATGCCATATATTTAAGACTATTTTTGTTTATGTAAAAGAAAAATAAATACTATATAGTTTTCCTCTGATAATAAGATTATATTTGTCTGAAACTATTTGACTTTCAATAACATTTGTTCATGGTGTGATTTTTAGCACTTTCATTTGAGCTGTGCAGCATTTTGTACTGAGTGATGTTTGTTCTCTTGTTTCTAAGACTGAAGGAAAGTGGTGCCATCAACAAATCCCTCTTTGTTCTTGGAGAGGTCATAGATGCCATTAACAACAATTTGGTATGTAGCACATTTAAGTGACAATTTGATTTAAAATTTGAGGTTTTCAGTACACTCCCCATTTATTTCCTCCTTTCATCTGCCCAAGAAATTTGTTTCCAGTTTGCCATGTAGTTTTAAAGAAATCCAAACGCCATTAGTTCTGTCAGTTAAAGAAAAGAAAAATAAACTTGCTCCATTTCAAGTAGCACCAACAGTTGTTATAATTCCAAATAGAGTCCTGTAGAAGTTGGTACCTTTTTAGGTGTTTCTGAGATAACCCTTAGAATATGAAGCCAAAATCAATCCCATGCTAACATTAACTCACGATCTGATGTTTTGTCAAGCATGGCTTGGCCACTGATATTGATGATAAAAAAAAATAAACATTTTGTCTGTATGTATGTCAATTATTAGGGACCTTTATCCCAAACAGGAGTCTAGACATTTATATGCAATAGTTTAACTGACTGCAAATGTAAACTGAAAAATCCGCATCACTCAGAACAGGTTGAGCCATAGGAACTGTGACACACAGTAGCCTCATCAATATACCTTTTGTAACAACAAATCTGTATATTGTTCCAACTCCAAGCTAGTTCAACAAAGATTTACTAGTGCTTCTAGACTGTGATGCCCACGTGGCATACGAAAGGTGAAAAACTGATGTTGTATATGGAGGGTTACTGTCATTCAGAAATATGCTTTTTAATCTTTGTATCACCCTGTTAAATTTCATCAATCTTTGCCTGTGGTCACCGTCAGGATTCTGGTTTGTAAATGCGAGATTGCTTGTTATCTATCTGCAAATGCTGTCATTTTACTAGATGAACATCTTGACAGGGGAATAGCTGGTTTAGACAGCATCCCGATCAAAATAACACAGCTGGCGACACTAGAAGAATTTTTTGTTTGTTTTCCTTTTTAAATAAATTGTAGGGTGAAGTAACCTCCAAATTTCGGTTATTTCACTTAAACCCAAACTTAACAGATGTGGCTGCACATATATTTGAACAGTTGGAAGAATTTAAATGCTCTGTAAATTCAAACAAGTCGGTAATTACTGAAACAAATGTAAAAGATCCTATATTGAACTCTACCTGAGTCAGTAAAGTGAAGTTCGGGATCGCATTTGTTTTCTTAGATTCTTTTTTACAAGCTGGAAAAGCAGCGGATCTTTGAATTGCGCTTCGTCACTGAAGTACTACCATGTTTCTGGGTGTGACAGTGCTGACTTACCGACAGTACCTGGACACGGGGGGAGGGGATGTTGGTCGTTCAGGGTGGCGTTGTGTCGTGAGCTTAGCTGGATGAGTGAGCACAGGTTAGATTGGAAATTTCTTTTCCTGGTGAGGACTTCCTTAGCCTATGTCTTGAATCAAGATTTAGCCATACAGGGGTATCGTTGGTGCTCCTCCATACTGAACAGGACGATCCCATGCTTCAGTTTCTTGGGGCCGTTGCTTGTCTTCGACTATCTGAGTATCGGTGAATTCTTTCGAGGTTTGGGTCCAGACACAACCTGGTGGACCGGTGGGTTAGTTTTGATTTTGTGGGAGCAGGCTTAGTAATTAAATATGGAATAAAACAGTTTCCTTTATAATTCCCAGAATCGCTTCACGTTCCAAGAAGAAAAATCACGCTTGTCCCTGTTACCCTTCCCAATTAATTTAAATCTTTTAAAGGAATTATAAACCCGTATATAATTTACGATACTTAAGTTTTTGTTTTCTTTCCTGTTCCTTAGCGCCGGATACCGTACAGAGACAGCAAGTTAACAAGACTCCTGCAGGTAACGGTCCAGAATTTTCCACAGAACTTTGTTGGGGGGGGGTTTGAAGGAAGCTACATTTTTTTTAATTCCAATACATTGACAAACAGATTTTGTAAAAGAAAAAAAATTGGCTGTGTACAGCATTCAAAGTTAGTTTTACGGTTCCATTGTCTGTAAATCAAAAGACTAGTTTGAAATCAAGTCTGCTGCTGTTGCAGGATTCTATTGGAGGAAGCTGCCATTCCCTTATGCTGACCACTATAGCTCCAGAATTAAAACATTACTACAACACATACTGCACGCTGAACTTTGCCACCAAAAGCAGAAAAATCGTCAACAACCCAGCTGTCAAGGAAATATTTACTGGTGAGTCTTTCCTATCTCGAGAGGCTTTTCTTAAAAAAAAAAAAAACTATTTCGTTATTTTATTAGTGTGTTAAGGACTTTACTTGGCGGCCAACCATTATCAGGTGGCAGTAAAATTTTAGACTTGTGAGCACGGACATTTTAACTGTTTAATCAGACAGACTGATCGGTTTGTTCAGATCGCTGTGTTTAGCTTGTATTATTGCTTAATTTTGTTTGAAAATGCAAACAGGTTTTTTCGACTCTTTTATTTGGCATGTCACTGATGTTAATGAAGACAGTCACAATGTCTAAATCTTTGCTCTTGTAAGCCAGAGAGAGCAATTTATAAGATTCTTTTTTAATTATCTGAGAAAAATCTTCTAAATCCTTTACGAGATGTCTGTGTATTTTGGATGTCATACCATTAAGAAGAGTTTAAAGTGGTCATGGATATTTTCTGAAGTTAGTAAATGATGATTTCCTGAGATGATAATTTGAATTAAACTATTAATAGCAAAATTTGTATTTTTTCTATCTTCCTATTAATTAAAAAAAATTTTTTAAATTCTTTTCTTTACACACACGAACACACACACACTTTAGCCACTCATCATGGGAATGACTGAGCAGCCTGGTGCATCATGCCAATTAAGGGCAGCCAAGAATGGCCGTGATTTGTTGCAATAACTCGGGTGTGTTTAAGCCATCAGTTGCTCAGCATTCTACTGGAGACACAAACCTGCCACCAAAACTTGTTTGAGGTCTCTCTCTCTTTCAGTGCCACATCTAGAAAGTGCACAGGTTAAGAAGAGGCCAAGCAATGATTCCATGAGTCACGGCAAGAAGTCTAAGATCGACATCCCCCCTAAAGATTCTGTCGGCACACCTGGATCAGGTCCAGAGAACACTGTGGTGGCCTTCAGGTATATTGCTGCAATTCAGTAGACTTGGGGAAAGTTTCTATCAGAAAATAATCTAAAAATATGTGGTACAAATATTATGAGCAACCATTTTTTTTTTTTGGCATCTGAACTCTGAGGTTTTTCATAGCGAGTTATTCTACAATGAGCTTAAAGCATAATTTTAAAAAATGTCTTAGCAAATTTATGATCGTTAAAGACATTCCTTCCTTTTTAACTTACCATTTTGTAGGTAAGTCATTTAAGAAATTACATTTTCAATAAAGAAATGCAAAAAATGTATCCACACATTTTAAGAAAAGTTAGAATTCTATAGCAATAAATTTTCTTGTTGTTTTTTAATAGAAGACCACTAAGAAAAATTCCAAAATTTTAAAAAAATGTCCACAGAAGAAGTAAATGTTTTACACTTGACATGTCAGTGTACAATATTTTGATGTTCTAAATTCTGTTTAATACCTTATCTCACAATTAGGTATTTTTAGATGTCTGTTGGAAATGGACTGAAGTCATTCCACCATTTATGAAACACAGATGGGTCTTTGTTTCTTGCACTTACCTGGAAATATTATAAATGCTGGGTGGCAGTGTTAATGCAGACTCCAACAGCACTCACCTGTTTGCCGGCTCTGAAACCCTCCCTCCCTCTATTGCGGACCTGGCATGTTGCTTTTGAGTGGGTGAAACTGCCAAGGGCACAGAAAAATTCAGGACCCAGTAAATTCAGTGCAGTTGCTGCGTACCAGAGTTGGCAACAACATTTCCAAATTTTGTTATTGCGATAAAATTTTGTCTGCCAAAAATAGAAAATTCAGATGTGGCGTTTTAATGCAAACTGTCGTCGTTTACCTTTCATGTTTGTTTGCTTGTTGATGTCTTTGTCCCGATGCATTCTGTGTCTTTTTTTAAGCTCCCTGATGAGGCGCCAGGAGGAGTTTGAGAAGAAAATAAATCAGAGATTGGGACTACTGGACCAGGGCATAATAATGCTGAAACACGAGCTCAAGGCTGACAGCAGCCACAAAACAGAGAAGCAATGGAATCAGTGTGCAAATGAGATTCACAAAATTAAGAAATGTATCAGCAGTACGAGTCACACACTGAAAGGTGAAGATTATTTTAGTTACTACTGGAAGCCATCATCACTTACACAAGATTCCTGGGACAGACAAATACTTTAATCTCCAAATATTTTATAATATTAAGCAAACTTCTCTATATGCCAAAGTTTGGCAGCGACCCATAGTAACACCAGGATTCTTTTACGTGTGGGTGTCACTTGCTGCTCTGGCTGATGGAACTGTTTGTGTAAAAGCTGTGGTTTTGCCGCTGTCATTGACTAATTGCCCCCGCAAAATGGAAATATGGCTAGTTTCATAATTCCTTGGCGTAGTTTATTGTGGGCCTGTTGAAGTGGATCCTTTGTTCTATTCTTGTCCTGTGTGAATAAACTTTCAAACAAAATGGTTGCTTTTCCCACCATTTTGTTTGATGAAGGTATAGGATTACATGATGATTTATATTTTTTAAAATTATATTCATGACCAAAACAACATTGGATTTGATATTTTTTTAAGTTATAATATTTTTTAAATGCTTCAAAAGTTTTTGGAGGTATTTTCATGAAGGTGTTGCACATGTTTCCAGATGCAACAAACCAGCTGGTTTTGCAAAAAAAGCCAAAGTCTACTGAAGAACCAAGGTTAAAGCAAGAGAAGGAAATTACGATGAAGACTCTGTGCAATTCTCAGAAACTGATAGAAGATGCTGATTTGATGTCAAAGGAATCCATTTTATCTCGTAAAACAGGTGAGGGGAAAGCTCTTTCAAAGACAAGACTGTAGTCAGTCACTGGTAATCAGTGAAAATACCACAATTATCAGAAAGCTTCTGAAATGTTTTCTAGGCATTTACTCCTTTCAGATTTCAGCTTTTTAAACTTGTTACGGCCATTAAACATTTATGTTTGGGATGTAGAAAAAATGTGTCTAATTTTAGGTCTCTTTCAGGAGTTTTTGTGTGTGTTTGTGAAATGGTAGAAAATTTATAGTCATATGGTGTCCTTGCATAATAATTTGTTCACCTGTCATTGCATTTTGCTAGGTAGTTGTGGAAAATGGCAAATAAAGACTAGTAGTGGAGAGACATTCTGTATATTAGTACTTGGAGGGGCCACCTTTTGCAGCATGAACAGCCTCTACCTTGTTTGGAATTGAATCAACAAAATTCTGTATCATGGCCTGGTACAGGTTCATTAATATCAAAGTGAAAGCTGCTTTTATTCCATCATATTGGTAGGATGTGGACAGGGCATTCCAATAGGTGCTAGACTGGATTCATATAAGAGCTTTGGTGTACCCATGGATGAAATTGAATGCCTTCATGCTGTGCCAGAATTGAGACATTCTTCAACAAACACCATTTCTGTCTTTCCACCATTCTGAATTGCAATCCATATCATGATGAGCCTGGCTCCATCCTTGACTGTGGACCAAAGACACTGCAGTTGATGGTCTTCATTAGGTATTCTCCACACCCAGGTGCTGTAACCTGGACTCATAAAAGATGAGTACAAACTGATATTAGTCAGGTATTCTCTGACCAAACTCTAAAACATTCTATTCTTATTGACAGAAGTGGTTTCTTTCTTGCTACACACCCTCTGCAGCCAGGTTGCTGCTTTGCCTCATTTCCGTTGTATAGGCGATGCCAGTGACTGAACACACGGATGATATTGCTAAAGGCCTTTCAGGTCTTTTTTACCTCAATGAATTTTGTAATAATATTGACCACAGATTCACAAGAAATGTCGGTGATTCTAGCCACAGCTGAATGGCTATAACATGACTTCTGGTTAACGGCAAGATTATCATGGCATCTGCCTGATTTTAATATGGAGATAGTACATGGTGGTAACCAAACTAATATGGCGGGCACGATCTTGTGATCTCTTTATTAAACAGATCTAGGTAGACCCTTAATTATTAGTATGCAAAGAATATTGGAAGATCCATTGGATCAAAGTGTACTCGTAAACAAAGCAACAGATAATACAAAAATTGCCTAGAATTCTTCAGAATTGTCTGAAATGTGAAGTCTTTCCCATTTCTGTTTTTCTTTTTTCTAGGCTGTAAAATTAGATTTTCAGGTTCTAATTATGAATTACAAAATCTGAATGTTTGTCGAGTTTATGCATGTGTAAGGTGAGAAACATCTATGTCAACTGTGAGCCATTTGTAGAAAAACCGATGTGAAGGTGCTATTTTACTAGAAAATATTGTGTAATGATGAAGCTTAATCTTAGATTACATAGTAGAAACAAATTTCTAAGTTATTTGAAGTGTTTTTGCATTTTTCAGCATCAACAAGCTGACTTTTTTTTTCCTTATTATCTTGCAGAAAGAAGACCGGAGATTTTTAAAACAAAGAATGAAAAACAGAAAGAACATGGTAAGTTTGTTTAGTTTCATTACAAGCATCTGTCAATTAAAAAAAAAACCCCATTTTAATCTTTGAAGTTATCTAGTAACAAGAACAGTAAAAAGGAAAGGAAATGCACCACAGTTTGTTTGTTACGTTCATTCTGTCTTTTATCGGTTTTCAGAAGGTGAAGTTCTTCGCATGCTGAACAACTCCACAGAAAGAGAGTTGAAATTGCTAAATACTGTGGCGAAGAAAAGAGCCCAGGCGATTTTGAAATGGAGAGAGATTAATGGGTCGTTACAGAAGGTAATATTCCCTAAAAGATCAAGTTTCCAAGCAAACCAGGTGGACAGTGGATGGCTGAGTAGCCTACACGTCTGCTGTGCCTCTGGTTACTCCAGTTTCCTTTCACAGCTAAACAGAGAAATTCTAGTAAGGGATTACTATTTCCTGCTATCAGTCCCCCTGAGATGCACAAAGAACACCACTTGTCAGCATTAACCATTGCACTAAGCAGCCTTACCAGGTATCATAGAAAGAAGAAAGCAGTTGGAGTGGAAGATTGCTGCATCAGGTAATGTGAGTGGAACGCACTGCATACTGTAAATGCAAGTTATAATAGTTTAGATCATGAACTTAAGTAAACTGTAACAAAATAGTCTGTATTATTCATAAGTGTATTTTGTGAAATCATCAATATGTTTATCTTACAGATGCAGTTCCTTAAGTTTGTTGTTTGTTTTTTTTTTGCTTGTCGGGATTTTCTTTCCATTGTTTTATAGGTAAACTTATCCTTTACAAGTCGCCTGCTGGGAATGAAAGCCGAAGTTATATTCTTGTGATTAAACAGACAAGCTGATCTCAGGCATAAATATCAGGGTGGTGGTGTTAGGGTTTTGTAGGGTTCTCTTATAAAGCTGCATGCTCAAAAGAAATTTTGTGATGTCTAATCGACAACTGGCTCCCATAACACCAGCATCGATCTGATATTTTTCTTTAAACTCTGGGGATTGGGTCAGGAAATCATCGTCGCTACTTCGTTGTTCACTAGGGTGAGTGGTTGGTCCAAACTTCATAGAATACGCGTTGCACAAGTGCTACCTGAGGAATTAGTTTTCATGCTTTACAGCAGAGGTCTCCAAACTACGGCCCGCGGCAACTTTCCCCAAACCACGTGGTCGGGCTGTAGAAAAAACACAAACATCTAATTTTTATTTGTTCAAAAGAATTTATAGACATAGACGGCTAGACACATGTGTGCAGATCTGCACACATGCGCCTTACCTTTAGGCCCTTCTCATCTAGACATGCTTTGTTGAGAATCGATGACCCTTTCACGCACCGATGTAAACTTAACCGCTTTGATGCAGTTAACATTGTCATTATTCAGTGGCTAGTTTATAAACTGCGTCTGCAGCTCAGTCAATCGTTATCAGCATGTTGAAACACTCACAACATCTGGCAACTAACCGGCGAAAGAAAGCAACTTTTGTTTAATTCTGTGAGTGACTATTTTGTCTTTGCACCAATTACTTATTCTGTTTGAATTAGTTTTGGCTGTGCTATTGTATATAGTACGATATAGAAGTCTTGCTGATTTCTCTGAATGTTATCTACTTAAATATTTAATACAGTTCGCGTCCAAAGTCAGTGTGAATCTTAAATTGCAAGGTGAAACAAATCTGATTTGTGATCTCTTAAGGCACGTCCAGGCTTTCCGAAAAAAATTGAAACTCTTTGAAGGACAGCTTCTTGTTAAGAACTTGGCTCACTTTCCATGCTCTGACAAGTTGCGGAACAAAGGAGAGGTGGAATTTCCTTTTGGTTTTCCTATAGAAATCATTACAGACTTATTAACACAATTTCTGCAACGATTTTCTGATCTTGATCAGAAACAGAGGAAATTAAGCTGTTTCAAAACCTGTTTGATTGCAATGTTGAAACTCTCCCAAACTGGCTTCAGTTAGAAATAATTGATCTTCAGTCAGATGCAATGTTCCAAAGCAAGTATAAGGAGGGAGATCTTATCAAGTTTTATAAATCATTGCATCCTGCACATTTTCTGAATTTGAGGCAATTCGCCATGGGATTGCTGTCGATCTTTGGCACTACCTATCTCTGCGAACAAACCTTCTCAAAGATGAAGTATATTACATTGAAATATCAATCGAATTTAATCAATGAACACTTGGCATCCATCCTAATAATTGGCTCATCAAGCCTAAAACCTAAGTACGGGGACATTTTGAAATCAAAGACTCGGTTCCATCATTCCCATTAAACTTGTTCTGATCTTTGTGTTCATTTATGTTATTATGTCTCAATATTCTTACTTTGATTAAATTTGTAATCTTAAAGAAAATACAATTGAACAAAAATGGCCTTCTTTTCCTATCTGCAGTTGAGTATTTGCTGATGCTGATTCTGGCAGAACCCTTTCTTTGGTTTGAGATTGTTAATCATTCATAAGTTTGATTGGATAATTACAAAGAAAAAAATGTCAATCTGGCCCGCGCAGGTGTGTCAGACATGCCATCCGGCCCGCGGTCTGAAAAGGTTGAAATTAAACAAGGAAAACAGAGAGGTGTGCTGAATAAGTTCAGAAACTACAAATGTTTTTAAGCATAAGGTTTCTCCTTTCAATTAACCCTGTTCTACTAACATGGACCCACTCATTTAACCAGTCGTGTCTAACCTTTTATTTCAGATCCAGGACTTAGAGAAAATACCGGGTTTCAGTGCAAAAGTTGTGAAAAGATTCCTGCAAGTGAGTAGCATTTAGGCACACAGCTGTTTGGGGATACCAGAGAGGTTATAGACAAGAAGGACTTAGCATGTGGTCTGGTCTCACGTCTGTTTCTATTCAGAAGAAGCAGACAGACTGATATGAGGATTAAAAATTTTAGGCAGTTCAAAAAAGAAAAAAAAAATGGGGACTGATTTTAAGGGAAATAGATGTAAGAAGCAGGGAGATAAAGAATTGATTTTTACATTCGCTGTAACAGCAGCCACCCGTAACTAGCTAGCTTAATGCTCCTAGGGAAGAGAGAAAGAAAACGTTTGGTGTATGTTCTTGTTTTCTAGGCCAATTTCATTCAAGTTCAGCCTGACGAAGTGGCAGCATGACTGGTGAACAGAGAATCTGGTAAAAAATAAAAGAAAATGAAATGCAAAGTTTGTGCCAAATTTAATACAGTGATGGAGAAAAATTTAAGAATGATGGCAGGACAAATATAAATTGACATGTAAAATGCAGGCACTGTTGCTGTGCCAACAGAAAAGCAATTCCTTGTTCTTCTGACCGACCAACACATACATCAACATGATCAGCAGTGAATGTTTTTCATAGCTCACTTTTCTTACATTATTATAGCAGAATTTCATGGCAGAAAGCTTTCACTTTCTCTAAGAATGGATCAGACATTTAGAATTTTGCGACAAAATCCCAATTTTTAGAGATTACATGAGACAAACAGATCAAGGAAATATTGGTTTGTGGTCACACAGCAGCCATACACATCAGTTACAGCCTGGCAGCGCTTGTGTGTGGAGTTCGCAAGGTGAATACACTGGTCTACGCAAACATCAGCCCAATTTCAGTAAATGATTTGGAACAATTGATCCAAATTTCTGGATTTTTTCTATCATAATAGCTTAGTCTATATTATTCCACGGATTCACTGTTGGATTAAAACCAGGGCTTTAGGCCAGCTCCATTAGAACTGGATATTTTCTTATATGCGAGAAGATACTGCTTAATCACAGTGGCCAAACTTTTTGGATCATCATGTTGGAAAATCCATTTGAGAGGGAAGTGGTCCTCAAAATGTGGTTCTGTCATACTGGTCAAAATGTCCAGGTAAACAGATCGACCCGTTATTCGCTGGACATGTTCAGTAGGGGTCTGTCCTTTTTTTTGGTGAGCAGCAGCCCCATACAATAATGAACCTGCTCCCACCTCTCAACATTGGCGTAGTACATTTCTGACGGGATGCTTTACCGGGTTTTAGACACGCACACAAACAAATCCTTGAAACATTGACCAACCAGGCCATAACACCCTGGCCTACTGGTTAGAAGATAAAACTGCTTGTAATTTCTCCTCCTCCGACTCCACGATTCAGATGTTTAGGTCCAATGAGACCTCTTTTGACCCACTGCAGAATGCTAAAAAAGTAATGCATTAATTTACTATATTCTACAGGTTGTTCAAATAAACAAACAATTACACTCTTAAACCTTTGTTGCTCTGAAATTCCATCATAATCTAAGAGTGCGTACGCAAAATATTTACTGCTGACCACACATTGATGTATATATTAATTAAAAGAAGAAATTTTCTTCTATCAGTGTAGTGCCCGCTGGAATGTTGACATTTTTACCTGTCAGTTTGTGTTTGTTCAGCCATCAATCTTAAACGGTTGTCTGCCACTGTGTATAATGTAATTCTTGAGGTGAAAATAAATGTAACCGTTGATTCCTTATTATTTATATTTTCTTCTGGTTTAACAAAGCATTTTTCTTTCACATCCAATGCAGCCCTAACTAACTCTCCCTCCCACAATGAGGTTTGAAGGAATGTGGCTAAATCCTTTAAGCACAGTTTATGGAATTACTTCAGTCTAACTACTACTGGAGGCTAAACTTGGCCATTACCATTCAAAAGTCTCTGACTAATATTACAGCTTTGCCAAGTGTCTGAGATTACTGAAGTAGAAATCAGCTTTAAGAAAGAAAATTTCTGAAATGGCCTATATGCGCGCACTTTATTTTTTAAAAAAAGCAACACTTTCCTTTCAGTACATGAGGGATCTCCCACTGATTGCTTGTTGGCTCAGAAAGAAGATACTGTAGCTTCGAATGATTTGTTTTTAATATATAAAGACATTGATATAATCACTCCAATATAAGTTATCTCCCCTAACCATGGTGATAACACAATGTACTACCTTTGGATCTTGTTAGTACAGTCTACTTTCAATTATCCATCATATACAAAACGTACAAATTAGGTTATAAGAATGTATTTATTATATTTACCTATGAAAACTTCAGTTAGAAAAAAAATAAAAATAGTAACAATTTGTATTGTTTCATTCATTAGGTTACTTCTGTGGTATACACCCTGTCAGTAAAAATTCCGGTAAAGTTAAGTTTTATCTTTGCTGTATAATATATCCGCTTTCACTTTCTGTAAATTTTCACAGAATTCACCAGCGGCTGGTTAACTTCTCACCCCAGTCATTTATCTCTCGAATACTATGCCGTGGCTTGAAGCACACAAGCCACCCAGAAAAATGCATCAAAACCATCATCCATTTCTAATACATCAAAGAAAAACTTTGTTTTGAATAAATCGGTCCCTTGGTTCTTTTCTGTTGGTTGAGCCACTCACTCCAGCATCACTGTCCAGTAAAATGAAACATTTTATAAATTGTATCGTTCTGTTAACTATCAATATCTTGGATTTCCTTTTAACTGTATATCATCATAAACAAATGATGATCTTGTAACAGTATCATTAAATTTACAAAATGTCTCCAGAAAACTTAAGCATTTATATTATATAAAAATCAGTAAAAGTCGCTCTGCTGATTGTATTTGTAAAGAAGTTCAGTGTAAGCTGCTACTATATCCTCTGGTTTATAATCCAGTATAAGCAAAAAAAAGAAGGGATGTATGTATACTTGTAGTCAGAATTTTAAAATTGTATGGCAGGGCTGTTTCAGCCATGTTGGACATCTCTAGTACTAACTGTGGAGATTTTATCTCGCCCTTATGTACAGTAATATGTTGTAGCTTCTTGGTTAATTGTAATGATATGCGACCTGGCTAATAAAGTCTTCCATCAGCACAGCAGAGTGCTCTGCATCAGCAATTTTAGCTGCTGGTTTTTCCTGTTCCATGAAGTTTGTGTGTCCGGTCACAAGCTCACTAAAAGAAAAGAAAAAAAAGTGAATAAACAGAATGTCAGCAATGATGATTGATTAGAGTTACCTACAGTAGATCTGTTTATAGTGTAATTTACGAATGAATAATATGCTTGGGATGTTCAAATGGAATCTGGCTGGATACCATGACTGTGATATTATATTTTACTAGGTTTCATTTGAATGACATTCCTAGTACAAGGCTAGACTAAAAATATTGTATTTTCTGGTACATGGACCATCATTATTTCTATGGTTACTAAACTTATGCATCATCTGTATTGTACTATTGATTTATACCCAGTTCATTTCTATCACCATTAAAAAGTAGAAAATATGTAGTAGTAGTAATAATAAAAACTCAGGTTTACCAATAGTCATGGCAACCACTAAATGTTTCTCTTATTTGAATAATAATGATTTACTGAAATATGTTACCTGTAGCTAATTTCACCGTCATCGTCTTTATCTAGTTCTTTCAAAAGGAGAGCCAACTCCTCTTCATTGATCTGTATTCCTACTTCCTGCCAAAGTAATAAATAAAATGAGATATATAAAAGTTTTTATTCTTCACGGTTATGTTAAGACTAAGGTTATCTTTTTATGCTTCTATGGTGGACAATTCCAAAGAGAGCACTTTGACAGTATTAACAGAATTCCTGATAGATTATTAGAGCTCCATGCAATTATGGCGATTCCACTTGAAGCTGGATTTAATTTACAACTCTAGTGTAAAGTAAATTGGTATAAGCAGAACTAATTTTATGACTGCAAACTTTAATGAATCTCCTGGTCCTAATATTAGCTGGGTATTTAGCTTAGTGGTTATGAGGAAGCAGTTGAGTAATACCGATGTATTTGTTAGTGAAGCAAGTTACAAAGATTTTTTCAAAAAAAAGAAATGATGGGGTGGGGACTGGTATATCAGCGCTTGTCAAAAAGAACAGACAGACATGGAATTATAATATAAGCAAAAGGAGCAGCCATATAGCAGGGAGATTGGGACAGTAAGCAAGAATGAATATTTTAGATTTTATTCAGAAGTTATGCAATAAATTATGGTGAATGAATGCAATTTTTTAAACTTAGTTTTGTAACAAGTGAATTAATTTAAATATGCACCAGGAATGTAATTCCAATGACCAGATTTGGCTGTGTTACAGCATTGCTATTGTTGGCTTCATTTGAACAACATCCCTAGTATCAAAAAAACACATTACTGCCAAAGTTTGAAATCTGGACATCATTAATATTGATCGTGCCGGTCCAAAATGATTAGGAGAATGGAGAATGTTGGGCTTTGAAAGGCCGGTATTAGTATTGACTGCACTCTGCTGGCCAAAGATCGAAGTCAGAGCTGATTAGACTCCTGTTGTTTGGTTCATGAGACTGTGATCACATTCACTCATGAAACTGAACTTGACTAATAAAGCTAAAAAAAACTTTAAACATTAGATGTATTAACTTCACAGAAAGGTGTGAGAAGAATATTTTGTACAGACTAAACTGCTGTAACATTTAAAGTTACTCAATATTCTCTAGGACACACTACAGATTGCGTGGGCATATCTGCTGCTCAGTAAACAGCTGTGACATCTATGAACTGAATTCTTTTTCATAAACTAAACAGTAAGAAATATTTTTTGTTGTCCTGTGGCATGATTTGTGTGGCCATTTTTAGGAGTGATTTCATCTGTGTCAAGTTCATTCTCCATGTTACTATTTCCAGCACCATTTTGATTGGTCTGTTCTTGTTAGGTTTGAGGTTATTTTTGCATTTTTTTCTCTTGGCTCTTCCTAAATCCTCTTCTGTTTTTAGATTGGTGATGACTTCTTTGGGAAAATATAAAGTAGACAGACCAACTTTTATTTTACGAGGGTAAGTCAAAAATTATCCGCACTTTCGCCATAATATATCTTTAGGTTTGTCACACTGCCTTCTGCTCATGCGTGCTTATAGTTGGTACTATTGTGGTCACGTGGTAGAAGTTTGAGCTTGATCACACCAGTTTTCTTGCTGCAGTTACAGTGTAAATATGGCCGCTCTGCTAGCAGTGTGCACCAAGGAGGAACAAAGAGCAGTGATCCGATTTCTCTGGTCAGAAGGTGTGTCAGGAGCTGAAATTCATTGGAGGCTTTTAACACAATACGGCGACTGCACTACCGCATAGAAGTGTATGAGTGGATCAAGAAGTTTAAAAGTGGCCGGACAAGCGTGACGCATGAAGAAGGAGCAGGACGCCCATCAACCTCCACCACTGACGAGAAGATTCAGCAAACTCGAGACATGGTAATGGCGAACCGGTGAGTTATCATCGATGAGGTAGCATGTTCTCTGCAGATTAGTCATGGTTCTGCCTATAAAATCATCCATGACGAGCTCGGCTTCCATAAAGTCTGTGCGAGATGGTGCCAGCGGATAATTTTTTACTGTCTCTCGTACTTTAGAGCTGATCATGGCCTCAAGCAGAGTTTGTTGTATTCCTTTGATTGTAGTCCTGATTTTTCATCATCTAAATGAATCAAAGGCTTCAGCCCGGTGTGATGAGTTGTTCATTGCTATCCGGTTTGTCATCACCTTTTGGAGGTATTGGTTGGCTCCACAGACCCTTGACTTCGACCATGGTAAAGCTTCCCATCAAAAATTGTCAGTTCTGGCCACAATTCAGAGAGCTCTCATTGACAATTTGATTTGAAATTTTCTGCCATTGTCAGATTGTAATACACTGGGTGTGCTAATGATAGTAAAGATGTACAATGTCATCAGCTCTTAGATTTCAAATGCTGCAAAGAAATAAAGTTTATGACGTGATCTTGATAACTGATAATGACTGCTGCCAATTGGGATTAGAAAATATTGAGGTTGACCTGGCATCTTTAGTTGAATGGAATTTTTGACACTAAACCTTTCCTGGGCATTGAATTCTGCTTTTAGAGAATTCTTTTGTGACATCCTTCTATTTGGGTTGCAACTCTTCTGCAAGTATGTCTATCATATCCAATATTGATGTGTGTATCAAGGATATTGTTGAATAATTCCTTGTGTCGGTACTATTAAATTTTGGCTTCACCAATAACTGGCACAATAATTTTTTCATTACCACCTACAACAATCAAATCAAATTGTTGATAATCAAGTGGCTCCTCCTCTCCCTTTGATTCTTTCACTTCTCTTATAAGCTGACGGTACTCATCTTTAGAAAAATCCTTTATGTTATCACCTTGTCTGTTAGACTCTCTCAGAACTACATTTCCATTTTATTTCTGTCATCGCTATTAATATTATTATCACCCTAACTCTCAGACACTATTGTTAAACAAAAGAAAGACTAGATGGGAACATTCAAAACAATCTGAGCACACACACACACAATACAGATGCATTAGCTCATTGCACGTGTGCAGAATCTTTGGCCAATAGCACCTGGGCATTACTGACATTGGCTGAGTTTGGGTTTTGACCATAATATGTACACACAAGTAATTTCTTTTTTTAACAGTGGACAGTCGTATTTCAAGAATCCATTACCTTCATGTAAGTTTTCAAATCCTCTTGAGACTGCAAGATATTTAAAAAATAAAATATCTTCAATTAACGATTGTACGTTTACTTTGCATTGTTAGCAACCCTGATTTAAAGTGGTAGTGGGGAAATCTGAGATGAGTATTAGTATTCAGTAGTTATGTTCCCACAATGGAATGCATCAGAGTTCAGCACATTGACAGGTGGTCAGATGATGTTCATTCAGAAAAGTGTCCCAGACTCTAAAGCTGCAATGGCACTCACAATTTTTGAAAAAAGTAGGAGAGGATTGTGCCTATGAACGGTACAAAATCATCAGTGTCGTGTAGGATGATTTGCTCTTTGTAATTCTCTCTTGTTTTTAATTAAGGGAAAATAAAAACTTGTTTCAGATTCCAGACATTGCTTTCAATTAAAGCTGTCACACTTCCTTCATTTCATATTTTTGTACACCTGTAAAGTAAATTAATGTTACTAAATTTCATTCAGCATCTTCAGGAATGTTTAATGTTTCACTTTAGTTGTTGAACAGTGGTTTAGGGTCTAGGCAGATACATTAAATACTGGACCTGTAAATATTTTCTGTTTAAGAAATTGGATATCATCTTGTAGTAACTAGATGTACCTTTAAAGGAATTAGAAGTATAAAATGGACACAAAATAACATCAGTTATAAGGTCATTTATTCACCAAACTTGAAGAAAAATAAAATGTTTCAAAACTCATTTTATTAAACAACAAAATTATGCTAATAGAGTTGAACCTTGTCTGCATGATAAAGAAAGGATGTAGATCCAGTGTCCATGGTTGTTGCAAGGGAAATAACTCTTGAGACTAAAATAAACACCCGATTTTCTCTACAGGTATAATATACCTCTTATAGCACTGTTTCCTTATAACGCTCTTTGTCCTGGAGGAAAATTCCTGTGTGAGAACACAGCATGATGCTCCCTCTCTTCTCTGAGCCACTTGCTCAACTAGTGAGAGCAGTGTACACATTGGTGCTGAGCAAATTAGTGCCCACGGAACGCATTTACTCTACTTTGGGTAACAATTTTTTTACCCATAATATCTGGAAAAGGGGCATGCAAATGATGGTGCTGGTAATGTGGCTAAACAGTCGAGGAAAAGGCATCAGTACAGATGTAAGAATGCAGGTTATACGAAGTGTGGAGGCAGGTTGATGTTGGCCAGACTAGGAGCAGGAGAAATCAGCTTGCTGTGGAGCCCACAGGTGCAGATACCAAGGAAGCTCCCACCTGCATGGAACCTGAGCACAGTGAAGACAGGTGCGCTCTTGCTACTGTAAAAGGCAACCGACCTTCCCTGGATGCCTTCAAGAAGGAGCCTGCAGTTTCCAAAGTGGAAAAGGATGAACTGCAGTCTGCCCGTGAAAGAAAAGTAGGAGTAACGGCAGACGGTGGTCAATCTTGCACAAGTTCTGAATGAATGCACCGGTGAGTACCTAACTTATTGTATTTTTTTTAACATCATTATTTAAATGTGCTTTAATACATTTACCGCATGCACAGTATCACCATTAACACTATGATGCCCTCGCACAGCACCACTGGCAACACATCTCCATTGTCCTTTAATACTAGCAATTCCATAAAGTCTGCACAGCAGTTACACACCATTTACAAAAGAATGTTATACCCTAGTGGGCTGCCTTCCTCGTCCCTCAACTGAAGACAGTGGTGCCGACAACAACGCTCCATCAGCAGCAGAGCTTGTGCCTCAGTGGATTGTTCATTCCTTAACAGAACACGTGGTCCAATTGTCAGTAGAAGGTAAACACGTACAGCTCTTGTTGAGAAACCAACGACATGGTCAGATAAACAAAAAGCTTGGCTGATAAATACCACTAAACCCTAAAGGGCTCAAATACCTGAATGAGCTAAATTGGAGAAGTTAAAATGATAACTAGTTTTTAAAAGAGAATGGATTTCTAGAGAAAAATCTTTTAATAAATGCATTTTTTTGTTTTTCAATTGCAATCTTTGGCTGTGACTTCAACTGCAAAATGTTAATTTCCAACAATATTTTTATAGGTAATTTTAGCAGCCATAGAAAAGCTTTGTTCTGCGTACAACGTTCAATTGTTTTTGTTTGCTTGTTTTGTCAGTATCATCTACCTGTCTTTCAAGAGTATATTTTCTTATCAAATAAAACTCAAGAGATATCAGCATCTTTCCCATAGACCCATTAAAAAGATTTTTTCCCAGACTAGTGTAATGTGGGTAAAACAAAGAATTTCATGGTATTTTTAGTTTGGGTTGTTAGTACTGACCTCTAGACCTTGAATGAACTCTTCCTTGGACACACTCATGTTGTTATCTTTGTCAAACCGATTGAAGAAGTCTACCAGCCGTAGTTTGCTCCTCTTCATATATCTGGTCAACTTTTCCATTGGATGAATTTTGGCTCTGGGCCTTTTTGGGACCTCAAATCCACCATACCTTAAGAAAAAAGAATTGACCACATAAATACAGCCTGCAGAAAAACTAAGTATAAAGAAGTTAAATTCCATAGTCAAGCTGGGCTCTCTTCTTGCAATGACTCGTGAAGATACAAGTCGCAGGTCACTACTAAAACCTTTTGTTTTTAGATGCAGTAGGAAACTCACGTGGCCAGCTGGCAGAGAAGGTGGGGGAAGAAACCTTGCCAGGGTGGTATTCCAACCAAACCAAACCAATCACCACTTCTTGATTATGAAGAATTGTTCTTACTGGAAAATGAACTCTAATTATTGGAAATACATTATTTAATTTTGCAAAATTCCAGTTCACATTTGTACTTGCTATCTTGGAAAAAATTTTTAATTAACAGACTCATAAATAAATTTTTCCAACTTAGCACTACAGACAAAAAGGGTTAAAAGCAGTACAGTGTAATTTTATAGCAGCTGATGTTAAAACATAATTTAAAATTTGTTATATATGTAAAATGCATAGACAATTTTTCCTGATATCACACACTAAATTTATAGTTGCTTTAGGAAAGATTTAGTGTTTAAAGAAAAATTAAGTATGAAGAAAATATTTTTTCTGAGGTGATACAATTGTAAGATAGAATGAGAAATGGTAGGAACAGATACCGCAGTGATTCTGATCACTGCTCATGCTGCAATAAATGTCCATCCCCTACTTCAGTAACAAAGGTATTTAAAAATTCCCACTTGTCTGCATTCGTAAATGTCCACAAAAATGCCCACCACCTTCTTTGGGAATATCTTGTAGACAGATTGGTATATTCGAAGATAGTGAATGAAAACAAAGTGATAAACATACCTGTTTGTTCATGATATTTGCTTATTGTTTGTTGATGCACCTACCCCTTATTTGGTGTCCTTTTAGCTTTCAAAGGATGTTGCCTTGTTTGGACATGTGATTGTATTTAAGTGACACGTGCACAGGGATTATGTTGGGCCGTTGTCCACTGTGCCTTTACCATATTAGGCCTTTTCCCATCATCTTCCCAGAGAGAAAATGTTTCCAAGATGTTTGCTTTTCACATCACGTGTCATGTGATGTTTTTCTTCCTATTCATCACTGACAAAGCAACTGAGTAAGACTGCTTTGATGTTGTTTCATTAACGTTTTTCTGTTTTTTGTAGATCTGTGCTGTTTTTCATGTATGTTTAATGTTACTTTACCACCAGTATTTTCATTTGGAAATATTCTCGTATAGTTTACTTTCTCTGTAGTGACACATTCACTACTGCCAATTGTAGGGAGGTTTAGATTTCAATTTCAGTTTTCTGTGCCCCCTTTTTATGGCCCCAATAGATGCCCAGACAGCAGTTAAAACCAATACAGTGAATGTAATATATTTTGGAAAGGTTAATACATTTTCACTATAATTTTACACTGGGGTCTGGCAATCATAAGTGTAGAGAGGCCAGCATGGCAGCGATCTCCTGCTAGACTCCCATGATGGGTGTCAATGAAAAGCACAGTGATTGCTTCCCAAGAGACCTGGCCTGGCTGTGCTCAGTAATGTGCTCAAGGTGAGTGTGGACATGGAGATTCCAATCCACACCATGATGCTGTCACCACAAAATATTTTCACTTCTGCACAGGTCTCTCAACACAAAATATATATGATGCCCATCAAAACAGTGCTTGGCACTGGTGAATGTTGAAAAAGATTTTTAAAATATACAATCTAAGCTAATAATGTCAAAATGTTACAGTGATGACATAATGAATAACGTTCGGATACAAATATCATATATGTGCACACATACATAACTTTGATGTCTGGATATCTCTCTCTCAGTTGCCGAAGGAGCTCATCAAAGTCTTTGTTCACATATATATCCTGAAATAACAACACAGAGATTAAAATCCCTAACAACAAGCTTTAAAAAAACATTTTTAATGGATATATTAAACCTTCCTTTTAGTTTAGTTTGCATCCTTATATTAATCAAACAACAAAACTAAAATGTCCAGTGTAGCTTACGAGAGGATGAAGTGGTCTTTCTAAACTCATTAGCAATGTTTTATTTTAATTAGCTGGCTTTGAGTACATTAAGCCATAGCAACAACAAAAAATCCAGGCATATATATATATATATTGATTTCATGTTAATCTTTGCAATTTTTCGAATAACTTATAATATGGGTGGTCATTTGGAAAGATGAAAGAATTGGCCCTTTTTTTTTAAAAAAAAAAAGGTGCAAAATAAGTGCTTATGTACCTATTGAGACATTCCTAGTTAGTGTCCAAACTTGGCACAACATGATGGTACATGGTCCAACAGATGGTGCCCACACTGCACTTTGGAAAATTTCCTTAAGTCATTTCCAAATAAGTAAATAGATTAACAAATGCATTTGGAAAAGCTACCAAAGTGATAAAACCTGACCCTGTGTGGGGCCAAATCAAGTCAGAGATCTACATCAGCAGGTCCAGGAAAGTGTACAAGAACACTAATATTGGTGAGAAGATCTCCAGGAATCCCATGTAATGCTTATCTTAGCTACTGATGGTGCCAAGTTTTAACACCATCTTTTGTAAGGAACTAAAAATTTTAAAAATGGAATCCTTATTGGAGCTGGCTTTTGCTATTCCTGCAGTATACAGTTTGCAGGGGCAAACAATCCCATTTCAAGATATTGGCAGTGGTGGGAGAAGGGAATCTTGTTTCAGTGTCTGTTACAGTCCAATTAATGAAGACCTCTTGGCTGCTGAGATATCTCGACAACTCTTTACCAAACACGTGGCTTGACAGTTCAGTGCCAGTAGGTCCTGAGTCTGAGCCCACCACTCTGAAAATACCAGCTGCAAATAAAATAAACGCTGACATTCCGTGCCCCAAAAGCACTCATCCTCAGGAGGAATCCAGTGACAGACCAGAGAATGATCTGGCCGAAAGATAGATTTCTCATGACCACAATGAAAACGCCTGTCTTAGTTCTGTAAGCTCACGATACGTGACGAATTTTCCAGGCTACTGCTTTTCCTTTTCCTAAAACACTTGTTTGTTGTATTCCAATAAAATAATGGAATTATTTAAAATTCTAAATTTAACTAACAATATGGTTGAAACTGTTAGACATTTTGTTGCTTTATACACCAACTAAAACAAAAAATAAGCAATAATTTATCGGTATGGTATTGATAAACTAGTTTTTTTTTCTTCTTTTTTTTCTTAATTTTAAGGTGAAATAAATAGGTTAATATTAAACTTTTTTTTTATAGTAGAGAGGGAGGGAGTTGACATAAGTAGACTGATCCACCCCTCCAAGACTAAAATAGCCAATTTCAGTCACATGATTACAAGCTATAAGAACAGGCACAGGCCAGAGAAAGCCTCAGTCCGTAGAAAACCATGCCATGAACAGAAGGTACGTGAGATCTGACAGACTTTGATAGGAGAGGAGTATAGTTGGGCAATGACATGCTGGTAAAAGCCAGCAGGAAATCTCCAAGACACTGGCTATTCTATTTTACTGTTTACATAGTGAATTTCCAGTTCAAGAGAAGCCATAACTGTTCATGTGCATCTTGGACCTCCAAAACCAAGAGATTAGACAATTCCTGCTGTGAAAATGGGCATAGAGACAAACCACGACAATCAGCTGCAGAGGTGGCCAAATATGTCTATAGCATAAGGTACAATGTGAGAGAAGTGAGACTAAACCACTCAACTTATGCATTATCAATTGTCAACTGCAGTGGAAAAATCAGAATGATACCATGTTCTCCTGGCTTTTGAAATACTGTCATTTTTAAAGCTGAGAGTCTCAGTTTTCAGAAGTGATGATGGATGTGTGTGGCACCCTGAACTATGACAAAATATGTCAATCTGGTGGAATGCAATTTGAATCACTGGACATTTACAGCTGTGGATAAAAACCATAACTTCTGCACAATAGATCATCATTCTTTAAAATGGACTTCTGGTGGTCTGTGCCAGTGGTCATTTGTCCACATGGGCAAGAATTGCATGAAAGATGATGCCCTGGCTCTGACATCCCTTGCACTGCAAAGATGGAAAGAGGGTATCACAACTCTTCCATGGCCTGGTTGAGTAGTGGACATAAACCCTATTGAATATGTCTGAGGGCAATCCTCGACCAACCCCTGCAAAAGTGGCCCATAAACTCACTTTTGGGACTCCTTAAAACAGATTTTGAGCCAGGAATGAGCTACAATCTCATCCACAATATGTAAGCAAGTTGTTATCTTGCATATGCCAAAGGATTGTCACAGGGTATTAACCACACACAATTTTCAAGTACTGTGGATGGTTCCTGATTAAACAGATGCTTTTTTCAAACTCGGGTGTCTACTTGCTTATGTCAACTCTCTGAGTGTGCATGTATATAAATATGTTTACCTGAAAGTATACTTGTTCTATTACAGATCCAGGATTTCTTAAGATGGCTGCACAGATTGCATGGCATCCAGCACTTTCCATAGGGTTTCTGCTCATCTGAAGATGCAATGGATATTTAAGAGCTGCTGCATGTATGTGGATGTTAAATGTTACACATTTCACCAAAGAAATTCACTGGAGATATAGCTGTGATAATCTGCCATTGGCTTACCTCCAGGAAATGTCAAACAACAAACTCATCAATGTAACATCAGAACTACAAAATTTGTATCCACCTGCTTGCTGGGCTGGCTATACAATCAGTTGTTGTTGTTGGAAATTCATGGAGTTTGGAGAATCAAAAATAAGTTAGACAATGTTGAAACTTCAGTTAAGGAAGGTGGTTGCAGCTACATGCTGATGCATCTTGTTAGCAATTTAGGTAGAATTCAAGGAAAAGCAAGGACAATGAAACAACCAGAGAGAGACGTGAAGATATCAGTCAAAGAATATCAGTTACACTGTTTCTTTTCTGTACAATTCATAAGATAGACAGTTCTCCCCCCACCCAATTAAGGTAGCACCATCCACTGTTCTTACAGGTATAATTTATTGCTAGAGGACTTTGCAAATTCATGTTCCAGCCACATCTCTTTTTATAAGTAAAATGAATTAACTCTTCTCCTCCACCCAGTCGGTCTTAAAACAACGAAAGCACTAGTGGTCAGCCTCACTGATCTACAGCTGCTATGGTTGCCAGAGAGAGAGAGAGAGATTCAGCATAAACCTCAAAAGACCAACCTGAACAGCTGTCGTCTCTCTGGTTAATGTGCTAATGTGAGTATATACAGTGACACACAGTACCGCAATAGAGACAAAAATAAATTGTTAGAAGAGAGAATGGTGAAAAATTAACTCAATTCTCCAAATCCTGGTGGGTTTTTGTTTTTTTAAACTAAAGGATGGATGGTGCAGAGATTGATTTAATCAAGTGAAAGTGCCATGTTGTATGTATCTTAAACCACAGCAAGGGGACATTTGGTTCAATTGCCATGACATTTCTCTGAAATTCCATTGAGGTTAGCAAACTTATTTTGGTTTTCTGTAAGAATGTACAATATACAGGAATTTCATTAAACTTAAAAGTTTCTTCACTAAATTCTTTCAAAAAAAAATTGTATCTAATTTTACACTGTTTAAGTGGCTGATTACATCAGACATTTTGCACAGAAATTCAGGATGGGATAATTAATATTTTAAGCATTTGGGGAAGATAAATTTAAATGAGAGAGAGAGAGAGAAAGTGGGGCCACCATCAAATTACAGATTGATTAGTTTTTTATATGCATGTCAAAAGAAAAAATTCTTTATACTGTTCACATTTTCAAACCAATGTACCTTCACTTTAACCTCTTTGGTAGGCGTTATGGATGAGCTTTCTCCTGACAGACATCACAAGCCATGAACATCTACCTGTTACTAGCGCAACATAATGTTTCAGAGTTCACACCTGCAATGATGAGGTGTGTTGTACACACCTTAAGTGTTTTCAGTGTTTCATTTGCAGCCAGGCCTACACCTATCAGGGCTGCTCCTTCTGTGCTTATTCTTGTGTTACTGTAAAAAAAAAATATATATATATATATATATATCTAGTTATAAATCATCAAAAAACAAAGCACTGAACTAATTTGCATATTATTTTATGATAGTGAACTTTTTTATTGTCTCTCAGCAAATGGGGTCCTTCCACTCACCTAAACTGTGCTATAAAAATTAACTAGGTTTTGTTTTTGACGTGATGATTAGTTAAATACCACTCCTGGTTTAGCCATGTAATCTTTGTAGATGAGAGAGATACATATACTGGAGAGAGTTCACAGATGTAGCAGGATGTAAGTAAACGTACCTGGCTATGCAAAATTGTAAAAGTTTCAGCCCATAGATGTTCTTGAGGAGGCGGGGTTGAAGATTATAACTTTTCTTTTCAGAAAAAGACTATAAGAGATTTCCACAGACATTTTATACTGAAGACACCTGAATCTTTGTTATCACTTTAAGCTTTATGCCTAGTAATGAACCCAGCAACAAGTTCATCTGATATGGTTTCTTGCCAAGAATTGTTAGCTCATGCCATACTTTTGTCTAAATATTAATGGCCTTCATTATTGGTCAGTGTTTTGTGAATGCATGAACATGGCACCAGAAAGTGAAATTCCATATAGAACAAGGTTATCTATTATTTCTCTTCATAATGCTGATTATTGCCAATGGAAAATTTTGAAGGATGTTATAGTTACATGGGGTAATGTGAGAGCGACCATTTATTATAAACTGGACTTAAGGGGCACAGGATGAGAGAAAAACCATGGAAGAGAAGATAAGTTCCTGGTTCAAAGGTCTAGCACAAACCATTCAGGTGCAGATCATTTTTAGTGTTAATACTTTCAAATTTCATCAAATGGTGAGAAAATAAAAGGACAATCTGAATTACAGTGGCTAATTCATCTCTAACCCACTTTTTATTTATAATATCTTTGAATGTATCATTCTCCTGTGATTATCACTGCATACAACTGTAGGCATTGCCTGATTAGGTAGCATAGTGCCTTGGTTACTGCTAATACTTTGCCATTCCTGGGCCTTATGGAGCTTGGCACTTCCATCTTCAGCAGGAGACAAAGAATCACTAATAGATCTCCTGTGTGGTCAGACAATGGAGAGCCAGGCGGAAATTCACATGAGTGGACTGGTGCAGGAAAACAAAGAAATCATGCTATGAGAAGTTCATCAAACCAAATTGGTTCCCAACAGGATGCTCTCAGCCACTGCACTACCCATGAATGCATCTAAACACATTTTTTAACTCCCTCCAATTACTTACCTAATATCAAGTGACTCTAAGGCAGAATTGCCTTTCAGTGCATCTCCAAGCGACTTGGCTCCAATTCGGTTCATGCCATTCCAGGAGAGATTTAATGTCTTCAGGGAAACATTGCTCTGCAGAACAACTTTTAAATTTTAAGAAATAATAACAACAACACATACTAAAGTTAGAAATTACAACTGCTATCTCTTCACATTTTGGATGTAACAGACCAAGGATTAAATTCATTCTGCTTTTATTTTTCTAGCCATGCACGGAGCATACATCCAGTAACCCATTTAACTTCAGATTAGGAATGGGAGAAAAGCAACTCTTAGGAAACGATAAGAGAAGCGAATAAATCAGCATCACTGGCCAGACTGCTAACTCACCTCCCTAAAAATAGTTTCAGTAAAGACTTTACTTTATATCTTTATGTAAAGAATCTGTGGCCTGAATGGGTCATCTATCTGAAAAGGTCATGGCTTATTCTAATGTAATTAAAGAGTACTACTTATAATCCCAAATTTTCAATGTGAACCTAATGTTTTATGTGGTGTAATAGTTAACATGAAAACTAAACTACAAAACAATTTTTTTTTTTTTAAATTTTAACTGTGCATTTACGCTGTAGTTATCAGTTTGATGTATGAAGTTGGGTGTTGTCGAAGATCCAACACATTTATTTCAACAAACAAGGACCAAAAAAATAAATCCTATATTTATTGGTAAACTTAAATACAAAAACAACCTTTGTGTGGCCTCAGCCGCAGAGACAATAAAGTCATGCACACCTTCAAACCTAGATTTATGGCTTCTATTCCCTTTGACCGCAAAAAATTCCAGCTCAGGTCAAGATGCCTGATGCAGGTATTCTCGCATATTGCAGGGCCCAAGATTTTACCAGACTCCTCTTCAAATTTGTTATGGCTGAGATCTAAATATTCAATTTTCTTGTTTTCCTAGAAATACCAGAAAAGAAAGGAAGACGACAAAACTTTATGAACTACGAACCTAAAGGCTTTTCAAAGATGTCGGCCTAACCATGTACCAAAGATGTGACTAGAACAGGCCTTTCGAAATGCGTGTTCATTTAAAAGGTTTGAGCAAAAACACAACTTACGTGAATTAATTTAGTGACAGCTGGTGCTGAACTATCACTGAGGTTGTTACCTGAAAAACAGAACAAAAAAACATCCTTTGATCGTCTTCAAATTACTGCCCTTTGGATGATCACGTGTCACTCTTCTAGCATCTAAACAGTGCAGAGGCATACAGCCTCAGTTTCAATGCTTTTTGCTGGTGGTGGTGCACCGACATTCACAAGGGAGACAACTCACACAGAGTGTCATTGCCACAGTGCTATCGTGGGCTAAGTAGGGTCTGGCACCTTTGACTTCAACAGGAAAATTCCTACCAGAGCTCCTCATTATTAGATGTGGGAGTAAGCCCATGCAAATGAGCTGCCTGGTTGGTGAAACTAAGGAAGTTCCTCAAACTAGAAGCATCCCCGCACTTGACCTTCAGAAAGTTAACCACTGGACTACCATGCTTCCCAATAGCACTGTTGGTGGTTTAGATATTAAAACCCTGCATTATTTGTTTCTAGCAGGTCCAGAGAGATCTAATGAATATCAGCCCTATTTATGATTCGATTTCAATGCATATCTTAACATAAATTAATGAAATATTCTAAGCTTTTTTTGAAGTGAAACAAGGAAAGATAATCACATCATAACCAATACCCATAATAAACATCAGCTCGCACAATTCTGGCATACAACTAATCTACGATACTTACAAAGTTGTTGGTACTCTTTTTTTTTTTTTTTTGCAGGAAAGTTATAGAATATAATACATGATTTTAAGAAAAGTATCAAAATGTTAAATTCACTAGAAATTCTTCTTAAATCAATGATATTGTTAAGTTAATGCAAAACCGTTTTAGAGTCATTTTTCATGATTCATCATGAAATTTTCCTTTCTTTTTTTTTTTTTTGTTGTTGTTGCTAAGACAGCCAGGAATCTGTTGTTGTTGTTTTTGTACTCTTACAATGTTGGGCTGATATTTCAAATCTATTCTTTTGCGAGATGATTATAAACCTGATGGGTTTCGTGGATTACCATCCAAGATATACTGGCATATAGGCAGTTACCAACTGTTAACACAGACCCGGGTTTTTTCCTCACAAAATTTGAAATTTAGAAAGAAAAATAACGATCACAGGCTAGACACAAATCAGAAAATTTAAATTCTTTTTTTCTTTCCATTTATTTGAAAAGAGATGCTGAAGTACGTGTGCTTAAATGAATTTTTTTCTCTCCGCCCAAGAAGAGAATCTCTGAAGAGGTATGCTTCAAAATGTAGAGAAGTTAGGGTCTAAATATTTATGGTAAATGCTGAAGCAAAACATTTGTATTCTGTTGGTTCATAGTCATCATTCTTTTCTTTCACATGGTGAAATAAATCATTTATTGAGGCACCAAATTAAAATGTTTATGGGGTACTGAGCTTGTACATGTAAAATTTTCTAATAATCCTAAAATGTATTTAGCCACTCAGTACTGCATACTAGTGAAACTTCGCAGATCTGGTGGGTTCACATTTTCAGAACTCAGCAGGTGTGATTAGCGAACCAGATCGCAGCGGCATACAACTTATTAACAAGTGGTAGGAATAGTTCTTACCTGACAGTGTAAGGTGTGTCAAGGTGTCATTCTGAATTAGTGCTTCACACAGTTCATGTGCACACCTGCACAACATATTATCTGAACAAATCTACAACAAAATTCCCAACATCAGGCAGGAAGAAGATTGAGAAATATAGAGCAAAGCTGGGACTTAGTTCCAAAATTTCACGATGTGGAAGTGACAGAAGCCTAACAATTGCATCGTAGATTTGAAGAGTTAAACAAAAAATGGGATGCAGTATTTCCTGATATAACATCCCAGCACTCATATAAAAACCTATTATTGACTGAAAAAGAAGCAAGTAGACAATAATTAAACCGAAATATTCCAAGACCTCAATAATTTTTTCCTGGCACCAACTTGCTGATGCTGACTCAGTACAGTATTCCACTGTTGACATGTTCTCTAGTTATGCCTGTACCAGGTACTTCCTGCCCTCTACCCTAACCTTCCCTTTAATAAAAGCCATTAGTAGTAGAGACTCATCCAGCTAGTCAAAGGTCCTTCATCTGTTTCTCAGTCTCCAACTAAACCATTACAGCTCTGTATGTCTGCTGTGAACAACTTGTTCTAGTGATTAATGCATCTATGACTATTAGGCTAGATAGACATTACCTCATATTTAAAGTTCAATGGAATTATCTGAACTTCCACATCTGAAATTTTTGTTCAGTGTATATGCTAATTAACTTATTTTTTAAATGGCTGTTGCTATTTTAAAATGTTTTTTAAAGTAATACTTTGCGTGTTAGTATATTTTTTAGCTATTCCAGCCCTGCACATCATTTTATCTTACAGAAGTTGTCTGATATGTTAATGTAACTGAGTGCAACAAATTTAATCAGTTTGGAATTGAAGTTGTCATATCGCAACAGACCAATAATAACTAATCCCCAGATTATGGCAATTACACAGATTACTAGCATGGTTTAAACTTGTAACTAGGGCAGACATTGCCTCCTAACAACCGACAAAGTAGAGACCTTATTCCAAACAAAAATCCGAATGAAATGTCAGATGGGAATAGATAATTAATATATAGATATACATACATTAGAAATAAAAGATCACAGAAGCAGAAAGTTTTTGAAGATAACTGTCTGGGATTTACTAGTAAATAAGTAACAAAAACTGATAGCGATTTCTGGGAAAAAAGTTTCGTTAACTTTCTCATAACATCCTGAAATTCCCAAGATGATGAGAACGTCTAAAAATTGTTAATTATTAATAATTATAATGATAAAACTTCAAACATCAGAAACTTTTCCTTTTCCTTTGGAACAATTATAATCACTCCTTTTTATACTTTTAGGGACAGGTAAAAATTATGTTGATGAGGAGTTGTAGCAGCCTCCTAGATGCTGTACATTCTGTGGACACGTCCAGCATTTACAACTAACAAAGCAGTTCTGAGTGTTCACTGGTCACCAAAGTAAGTTATGTAGACTTGAATTATTGGGCAATAGGTTTCCATAGTTACCCTTTAAACACAGGTGACTACTGTCATTTCAGGGGGTCAACAGTCCTGGAACACCATCTGTAGTTGTACAGGAAAATGTCCCAGACACGGGAGACTAACGACACACACACAGCTCTGCATCAGAGGAATGGAGGAGGACTGGTGCTAGCAGTATGGTGCCAACTGGATCCATGTTGCAAACTGCTTCTCTGGCTGGATGTGGCTTCTGTCACAAGGCACATCCTACTTGGAAGTGTTGGAACATTCTGAAGTTGTCTCCCCCTGAGAGAGATGCGGATAAGGCAAGCAGGACTCTGTTTTATATGTTTAAGGGGTGGACATGTTGCTCGTAAATGTTCTGCTAAGTGTTTTAAGTGTAAAGGTAAACATAATGCCATGTGTTGCCCATATAAGTTACAGAGCAAGAATAATGTTGAGAGTGTGGGTTTTGCAGAGCTCTGTGTGTGTGTGTGTGTCGTTTGTCTCCCATGTCTGGGACATTTTTCCGTACAACTACAACATCCATGATCCAAGATACACTTGGAGAAAGGCTACTCACAGGATAAGCACCCATAATCCTTCCATGCCAGGTGGAAACTTACTGAAAATCCTACTAAACTCTTCATTTTTTACATGTGGAAGAAAACCAGAAAGCTCAAAGAAAACCCATGTGGGCAGCTGAGGAAGAAGAGCAAGAAGAAACCATACTCAGGACTTAGTCCCAAACCCATCCCTCAGGAATCAAACTCAAGCTCTCAACCTTGTCAGTCCAGTAGGATAACCACTGGACCACAGGACTATAGGAAACCGGTTTAGATGAGACAATACTGACCAAATGAGAGATGAAGCAGTTCTCTTTGACCAGCTCACACAATGCCAAGCCTCCAACCTGATGCAAACAGTTGTCACTCACATCTAGCTTTTGTACATGACAGCTGGCCTAGAACAAAAATAATACATAGATGCAATTAATGATGAAGTAACTATTGAAAATCTGGAAATTAATCTCTATTTTAAGATGTTATGTTAATGATAAAGATATATGATCATGTGTGAGTGTGTGCGTGTGTTAGCAATGTACCAGAAATAAATTTTGATACTTTGTTAATAAGTGAGTATATTAAACGTTAAGTTTACAAAATAATGATAGCATCTGCATTGTTAGGAATAAAATCAAATTGAGAAATTACACTGGGTAGTCAGCCCATCATGATGATATTTTAGTATCCTCTATATGCATATGAAAATATGTTACTATAGATGGCAAATTGTTTGTTTCTTTGTTGCCCTTTTGTATTTTGAATCTTGTTTTCTAGTTCCATAGAGAGAATTTAAGGTTTCTTTATTATTTTATGCTAATTCATATCATTTCACACTATTCCTGTATTTGTTTCACAGTAACCCATCAACTCCAGTAAAATAAATATCAACAAACTGTGAAGTCAAACCTTTATATGACACATTTCCAGACTCAGTAGTCAATAGCAAAATAACTAAAATGAATGCCACTTCTGCCATTCGCTTCAGGTCAGACTGAACCCAAACTTGTTTGGCATTTCACTCAATAATATGAAAAAAGTACTATATTAGAAACTATTAACCAATTTTTTTCTGCCAGTTGTATACAAAAGACATTGTTTTAATTTTAAATTACTGATAGCAGATTAAAATTTGCTGTATACTTTCCTGGGGGCCCTTGTACATTATACTTCCCTGAACTGGCTGAGGTTACAAGGGGCAGGAAGCCATAATGTGGCTGACACCAAAGATTCCCAAAGGAGAGAAATGGCCAACAGTACAATCTGGAATTGATTAATGCATCTCCATTTGCTGATAGATTATTCTACTCTTTTCTGAATTCTAACCATTCCATAATCTAAGCTAATTTGTAGTTTTGAAAATATCTTCATCTCACATGGCCTCCTGTTATGCTGAGATTTCAGTTACATTTATTGTTTTCAGGTCGTCATAATGCTTGTGTGCAATATTATTACATACTAGAAAAAAGGAAATCTAAGCACGTTGTCAAAGTTGCTTAATCTACGTTACTTGTTACCTGACCCTAAACTAGGAAAGTCACGAGATAGCAAAGCGGGGTTTTTTTAACTTTACCTTTGAGAACTGTCGCACAACTTCCTTGTACTTACTGCAATAGTAGGGGTTGCTGCCATTAGCCCCTTTCCTCCCAAACCATGGTAACGGAGATCCAGTTCCTTGTCGTGCATATGGCGAAGGAAGTAGCTCACAGGAGTCACTCCAAGTATTTTACACCTGTTTATGTAGGCAGTTCTCCCTGAATGATCATATGGTTCTTTGGTTTCTACATGAAAGAAAAAAAAAGCTTTTTATTTTTTTCAAATGTACACCCGATAAATATGTAGTGTTTATCAGAGAAAGAATGTTCAAAGTGCTCCAATCAAACATGAAATTTACAATTTTAAATTTGCCAAAGCTTTGAATTAAAAACGTAAATAATTAGGGGGACATATGAAGCAGGTTTTATGCCTACAAAATTTAATCAGTCCCATGCTGTCAAGCCTCATGGAATGCTCATGAGACTCATGGATTTAGAGAGAGAAAATGGCTGTGTAATGATATCTTACAACATGTGTGGATCATGAAGTACAGATGTGTAGGACTATCATCACAAGGTGAAATGAATGCAGTTCTCACACACACACACACACTATGCCAAAGAGACATAAAGATACCAACTTCTGGGGTCTGTGACCTCAACATGCATTTCAGCTCTGTGGAGAATTGGAAAAGGCAAAGACGTGGAGACCAACAACCACAAGATTCTGTAACCAAGGCAGAAATTATGTTTACTCAGTACACTGCAAAATGCAGCCTCCCTGCAGCTGTAGATGACCATGTCACTAAATTAGCTTCCGAGATGTTTCAGGACAGCAGGGTAACCCAGCAATTCTGGTGCAAGAGAACTAAAACTACCCAAATTATAAAAAGAGCCATTGTACCAGATGTCATTGCTCCATTTGTCAAGCACTGCCAGCAAGGCCTTCATTCTGTAATGATTGATGAATCAAATGACAAGAGGAACAGTCTATGCATTCAAAGATGGAGGTTCATCTATGGCTTAGCTTTCAATAATTGAACTGATGAAGGAATCTTTGAAACCTTGGACAAGACCTTGTAGTAAATTAATTTTGTTTTTTTTTTTAAATCATCTCATTAGATACCGTCCCTTCAGATGGATAGAGAATATTCTTCATCAGTACCCTACAATAAGCTATTTGTCCAGCCAAGATATCAAAACCCTGGTACAGTGAAACGCATTGCATGCAAGCAGATTAGAAGAGCCCTTCACAAAGATGACTCTCCAGTTTCTGAGATACATTTTTCCTATGATGAACAACTTATAACTTGGTTTTTCTTTTTTATTTACTTATTATTATATCTATATATCTGTCAATCTATTTTAGTGTATTTATTTATTTATTTATTGGTACAATAAGCAACTTTTAAAAATTATAAAATTTATATGTGCATATCTCATATAAAGCATCTATATTGCATACCGTTTTACTTCTATAGGGGATTTTTGTTTTATAAAAAGCTCTATTAATTCTCATTTATACAAAATAGTTTAATATTTTGGATGTGTAATAATCATTATAACTACATCATTTTTACCTTCAAATCTATCAAACAAGTCAGGTGTGGGAAAGATGTTCAAGAAGATTCTATTTGATGATAAAGCCTTAAAGAGGCTCATCAGCCCAAACCCGATAAACAGTTAGGTTAGTAATACTTAATTTAACCATTTACTTTAAACAATGTGTTGTGCACACTTTTGTTGTGTTGTAGTGGTTGTTAATACAGTTGTATTCATACACTAAACTAGCCAGAATCTATGTATAAATTTTTGTACTGTTTTTGAATTCCTGCCTTCACGGTATTTATACTTCTAACCTTAAGATTATAATCCAATATGCTAGTTTTTAAACCTTAGATAATTTGTTTCCTAATTTTTAATTCTGCTCTTTCGGTTGTGGCTCTTGCTGCAGCCAAAAAGCTTTGAGAGATGAATTTTGAGAAGTTTCTGGAGAATGGGCAGCTAGCTACCACCTCAAGCTGCGGATGGCCAACAGCAGAGACTGGACAACGTCTTGGCACAGATTTGTTCCATGAATAGCCCCAATAAAGGCAGGCAGATTCCTGCCTTTAAGACAGTAATGAAAGCTTTCCTAAATTGTGAGAGGGGCTTTTTTATGGTGAGGAAAGTACTAATGAATCATGGAAAACCCTGAGAATCAACACTTCCACATCAATTTTACAATGCAAATTAAACAGACTTTGGGTGATACAATTTTGCTGTATAAAAAATTCTAATCACAAAGGAAAAAAGTCAATCCATGGTTACAACGAAAGACATCACTGATTTCTTTTACTTCTGCATCCGCATCTAGCATTGCCCATTTTGATATACATATTTTGAGTATCTGTAAATATTTGCATTGTTTCCTCTTCTTTTCTTTATTCTCATATTTAAAGTGTAAATAAATGTTTACATCTAAAAGGTTGACTACCAAGTTCATTGTTTGAATCTGAAGGAGTTGATAAATATGTCAATCAATCAATCAAAAATCCAAAGGCCAATCCTTGATTAAATACCATATGCAAATAAAGATAATAAAGGTTTCTGTAGTACATTTTTGGGTGCAGTATCTACACATGCTACCCTGTGTGCTTTATTATCAGTTTGTCGTATATAGGTACTGTATACGGGATAACAATGGAAAGTTTAGTTCAGCCATTCCAAATCACTTTGTTAGCTCGGGAATTTTTTTTTTATGGTAACTTTTAAAAATAAAATTAATATTAACTTAATAAATAAAGAAATCAAACTAACACTTCTGTCTGGAATTCCATACTAAATCAACACCTATCGGTTATCATAGTACTGCTACGTTTATTGTTTTTGATGTAAGGGAAGCAACTTAAATTGGCTTTCCTGTTAGCTATACAGAGAATTAGTTAACTGTTGTACAGATTGTATCAGTTAAACTAATTATTTACGTGAATATGTAAATAAATAAATAAAAAATGCGCATTGTTGAATATATTAATCTTTTTTTTCCAAATATGAAGGTCGGTTTAGGGAAATGAATGAAGATGTGACTTGTTCTGAGAATAGTGCTGCTGAAGTTAGAGAAATTTCAAAAGACTGCGCCATTCAACTGAAATAAGAGATCCATATAGAATTTGTTACAGGCTTGCCTCATGAAAAATTAATAATAATAATAATAATAATAATAAACAATATTACATGGCTAATTTCTGTATTTTATCCCCTAATTTTTCATAAAATCAAAAAATAGAATTAAATGATAACAATGAGACAAAGACTTTAGATGTCTTCTTGCAGAGAGTAGGCAATGTTCAACTCACACAGTAAATTTTCATCTAAGTTGAAAATTTAATGAAAATGATAATTAACTTCCCAATTTGAGAAATGTTGAAACTAAACAGAGAGTCTTAGAATAGTTTGCAAATCAGCAGCTACCAAATGCATTTAACATGGAGCGGCTAATCCTCACAATACTGTGATCTAGGCACAGGGAGCCTCAGGAAAATAACAGCTAAAGACGCTTGGCACAGGTGTGGCGAATGTTTGTTCGATCGAGGAAGACATTAACGCTTTTGTGTGCCTTTCTTAAAATTATAGAAAATACTTCATTCGTACAAATGTGCAGAGCGTGGGCCAGTTGTTCTAACCCTGACAAAATGGAGAAGTTATTTAACCCCTGTAGCCAAACAACGAGAAAGAAATTCATCATCCTTTCCTGAATGCACACAAACCAGCCATCAGGCTGGAGTAATAGACTGCTGCATGGTATCTTTTATCTGAAAAGCCACATCAAGAACGTGCAGTGACTCCACCTACCTCATCGCCTCAGACTGCAACAATCATTGACAAAAATCAATAAAAAAATGTTACATCAGAAGAAACCTGGTAGACATTTCAACAGGAGAAACGGTTCCGATGATCAAAGAGAATATTCGGAGCATCTAATTTACTTATTCTGGCAATGTACTGTAGTCATTAGTGTTAATTTAATTTTGATAAATTATGCAACAATTTTCCTATTATCCTTTGTTATCAGGCAGATAATTATTTATACAGATGTTGCACTTATTTTTTTAAAAAAATGTTTCAGCATAAATTCACAAATAAGAGACTGCACATGGGCAATATTTACTCCCCTACCTCTTCTTTTTTTTTAAAAATTTTTATACATTTTTCAGAAGATCTTCAATAGATATTTGTCTTCTTTCCCGTCAGTATAAATACATTTATCAGATATGGCATGAACATACTTTATGACATATAAATAAATATACACTGGTGTTCAAAAGTAAGAGCAAATCATATAAAAACACTTATCTGTGCTTTCAGCATTTTATCCTTAATAAAAATGTACTATTTGGGCAAAAAAACCAAAAAGATTTCAGTATTAGAACATGAACCATTAATTATGATGTTAAGGCTTCAAGCTTTTTGCTTAATTATAGACCCAGCAAAGTTGTTTCTATGAATGTTAAATTTACTTCATACTGAATGCATGACGCCATTTGTGTTCATGTCATTTTTCACTACTATATTGAATTATTGATAACCCCATACTGTCTTTTTGTCTAAATGTTAACAGATCTAATTATTGATTACTGTTATTCCATTGTTTAACAGAAGAAAATGGCATCAAAAAACAAAATTCCATATGAAGCAAGATTACCTATTGTTGCCCTTTATAAAACTGGGTACTTCAAAATGAAACATGAGTTGCTAATACATCATGGAGTAGACTGGAAACAGCCATTTCTAGGCTGACGTCAGCTGGCTCACCCATGAAATTAAAAGGCAGCAAATAAAAAGAAAAACCAAGAAATAGGAAGACTGGTCACTGGTTCAAAAGTTCAGAACAAATCCTTTCTTGACAGACAGCCAATTAACTTCTGACCACAATTCCTCTAAAACGATCAGCACCTCTGCATTTCTAAGTAGCAGATAGAAAGCCCATGCTTAGACATGGTAACAAGAAAATGTGACAGGAATGGGGTAAGCATCAGAACTACACCTGGGATCATTGGTGCAATACACCGTGGTCAGAGGTTTGAAGTAATCAGATCTAATGTTAAGAGAAGGGATTTAGAAAAGTAAATGTAACTGCATTTTCTCCAGAATTAATCATAGTGGTGGAAATGTAAAATGTTGGTTATTCAGCTGGTAGAATATGAGGAGGTTCTCATAAGGATGCTATGCAATTTTCATCAGGTTATCATTTAACAGGAGGCTGGGTGTATACTGAAAACAGATGATAATGTTTGGCTTGCTGCAAAGCTGAATACACAGTGCTTTGCTAGAGAAGTACTGGAAAACAAAAGACCACTGTAACAGTTTGATCATCAGGATCCACAAATGAAAGAATAAAAGGGGAAAAAAAATCAGTTGATATTATCAGATCTCTTTTTTCAATAATGAGATGTGCAACAGATTTTATTCTTTGACATTTTAATCTATTTTTAAAATCCTATTTAATAATTAAATCTTTAATCAAAAACAAAGAGAGATCTGCCTTAACTGTTGATTAAGGATTCATGCAGAATGCTGTAGTATATGCTTGAATTCTATCAGCATGGAAAAATTGCTTAGTTACAAGATGTCAGTGCCACCATTAATAGCTCTAGTAAAGTTTTTTCTTCTTCAATCCTCTCCTGGCCTTTGCAGTCTGAGGGCGTCTCACAGCAGCGAGCTAGAATGAGGAGGCGGGTGACTAAGTGAGTTACCTGGGTACAGTTGAGGGCTCTTGAGTGGTGGTCAGGGTGAAAGACAGTCAAGAGTTAGCTGCCAAACCTCACCTCTACCCACAAGTACCCAGAAAAACCTACTATAACTCTTTGTGGTTAGACGTGGGGAAGAGAAGAGAATGCCTGAAAGAAATCAGTGTAGCCAGCTGGGGAGAAGGGTGAGAATCAACCATGCCAGAGTGGCATGGTGTCAAAATTTACAAACCTATAAAGAAAACATTAGGTACTGGTAATCCAAATCTGATGACAAAACTACTTCACTGTACACACTGAGCCTATTGCCACATGACAACAAAGTCTAGAATCAAGCAGTAGATATTAGCATGTAGAACAAAATAACTTTTTCTATTATTTGCGCAGTCAATTGCAATAATCAGTACCAACTACAAAAACTAACCAGTCAGGAATATGAGATGTGGCTCAGCGAGTCTGCCCTTCCATTCTCTAAAATACAAGCCGTTTCATATGAATTTTTTCCTGTTGGAAATCAAGAGTTCCAGAAGTATATATATATATTATACACAATTTTTGTTGTTGTTGTTGTTTTATTTTGCTAGGACCAAAATCAAAATGCATCAGGTCACTTTTGTTTCAGCCCCTGTTTCTAGCAACTCCAAACTCCTCCCTCATTCTCCTCCCATCTGGTGTCTGGAATAATACATTGAAGCATAATTTGTTCGTAACATAAGAAACTCTCTACAAAACTTCCTGATTGAACTTCCATCAAGTTATCAACACATTCTAGGAGGGGTCAGAAAGTTTACAGGAAGTGATTTTGTAAGTGAAATGCATTTTATCCACAATTTTTTCTTTTGTTTGCAATTTTGAGGCCTCAGATATATAGAAAGTGACAAAATTGCTAATTTATGCTCGGCTATCTACACTTAAGGATGCTCAGTATTACTGAGAAGTTATGGATCACTGGTGTAAGTAATAATGTTTACCATTGTATTGGGTCTCTCCCTCCTAATTTCTGAAATACTCCAACTATTCTTAAAAATGATAATGAGTCTCATTCATGGTCCAGAATAGAAATACAAATTTCTTGCTTTGTAAAATAATATATATAATTTTAATTAAAAAGTGCATAGCTATTACTGTGTGAATGTACTCTACTGTACCTTCAGTTTCCAGGTCTGTGTCCCACATGGAGTCATCAAAGATGTCAATGGGAACTACTTCACTTTCTGAAGCAGTTTCTTTTTGATGAAGCTCAGAATCGCTTTCACTCCCAGAGCCAAGACCCTTAGCAGGGGATCCTTGATACCCCAGGTAAGTTGATAATCGAGATTTACGGGCACCAGTCCTGCTGATTGTCTTGAGGAAAATAAGGAGAAAAAAAGATACGACAACTTATGATGATGATAATAATAATAATAATAATAATAATAATAATAATACCTGGTTTAAGAAAGTGTAAGCAAAGCAGTGATTTTAAAACAATGAATATTTTATTGGACATTCAGATCAGTAAAAGTTAAAAATTATTGGTTTGCAAAAGTAATTTGGTTCATATCTGGATGCAGAGACAAAAGACAATTTGATCGAGGGTCGGAGTTTTCAGATTTCAGAGTTAGGGGTCAGATGTTACAAACTACTTGTGAAGTTGTCAGCTTAAACAAGACAGGCAACCAGTTACTAACCACTTAACATTTTCAATGCTGGCAAATGGCCAAAAAACAATAAATGCAACAAAATATCAGACGCGTTTTGGCAGTGACGTGTGAGTGTAATAATACACAAATCACATAACCCATTTGTGATGACTGTATAGAAGATATCAGCAGCACCCACACAACAAAACCCAACTAACACAATAATAATATATATTGTAATTTATCAGCTTAATATCTATTTGTATTTAAAATCTTGAGATGAGAGAAAACAATAATATCACTAATTTCTTTAGCAACTTCTTCATGTTTATTCAACTCTCCAAAACCTAATAAATAGCTAAAGTTTTTACTGTTCGTTATTGAAAACAGGTAAACAAAAGAATCAATATGACCTACCTATTTTTCTGACAACTTTAGCCAATAGAAGGAAACAGGGGCTAATTTTTTTAAAGTACCAGTAATTCCTAAATAAACACAGATTAACTAGCTTATCTCTATATTTAAATGTGGATTAGTGGTACTATAACAACTAGTCCCAATCTGTCTACCCTACTTCCGGTGAAAGCTTACTGGTTTATGATTCCTATAGTGTTCCTGCTGATGACCATGAAAAATTTGGGCAAGTGATGGTTTCTAATTGTCTACTCTAAGAGATGGATGAACAGAAAGTAACATACATACCAAGGGGATAGATCAATATAGCTCTAGATATAGACAGAAACAGTCAGGAGGGAAAGAAGTCTTGTAAACCTATAAATGTAGCCTCATTAAATCTATTTTTAAAATTATTTAGTGTTTCTATCTTAACTACTTTAGTCAGCAATAAAAGTGTAAAGTTTTACACGTAAATACACAGTATTAACCACGATATTTGCTTTCTAATACCATTGATTATGATGAATAAAGTCTATCCAACTTTAAAATAGCACTCGCCATCGTACGTAATAGCCAAACTTTTTATTAAAAATTCATTTATTTGTTTATTTTTTACAATACAGCTTTGAGCTTCTGGAAATGGTGCCAAGAAATTTCAAATGCTTTGCAGAAAGGTAACAGATTCAAATACTTTCTTTTAAAATTATGTAATCCAACTAGCCTTGCTGGCTCACAGGTGTGCTTCTAACCCCAATGACCTGAAGCTAACATTCTAAAGTCTCCGTAAAACAAACTCATGAATAAACCAAGTTTTCGCAATAATAGGATACCTGTATATAGTTTACTGGCTGATGTGGATAATAAATAATTAGTGGTATGTGGTTTCCACACACTTTACAAACCAAATTGATGAATGAGACTTCCTAGGGCATTAATTACTGTACAGCCTACCAGATAACATTCTTTGAGCTGTTCAACACAATACTAGTGAACCATCCTCCCTGGACACACCTAGAAAGAATTTATTGCCATTATCAGCAGCTCCATCCAACACCACAAATCCTATTAAGAAACATTCTTCTGTTCAGTCAGGTTTTTGTCAGCTCCTTAAACAATTATGCTAAGTACAAGGAATTAAAATTAAGCCTAACTCTATCAATGATTGGTATAGTAGAAACAAATACATGTGGTTAAACCCTGGCATGAAATAGTTCACTTCTTACAGGCTTTAATTGTATCATGGTTTTGGAAACAAGCACTGTAAATGAGTCAATGAACTTCTGTGTACTTCAGTGAATGGAATATATAAAAGTCCTAATCTTGACATTAGTACATCTATCCATGGCTAAGCAGAGGATTATTGGCTATATGCACAGTAAGCGTAATTACTTTTCTGAATTATTAGCAGATTAGAAATAGATTGAAATTGTATACACAGCCAAGGTTGGACATGTTGAAAACAAAAAAATTCAGGTCATTCGTAGAGAACACGATGAATGGTCGTCCTTTATTTCGTATGCTTTAAGTAAACCATTATTAACCATTTCTGAACAGCAATTAATAAACATGTTTAACGTTTGTGATAAACTCAACATGAATAATTAAATAATAATGAGAAATTTTTTTCTATTATTTCAGGCTTAACTTGAGGGATGATCAGAGTAATTAAAGCATTAAGATTCTTGAATTAATCACGAGTCACAAACTGCTCATGAATATTAGATTTAAAATTCTCTGAAGAACAATCCATGTAAACCATTATAGTTCATGAAGAAATAAATATCGTTCTGCTTGATAAATGTCTTGAATTTGAAATGACACTGTGTTAGATATTATTATTTTTTTAGATGCATTTTGCTCTTAATCTCAAAAAATGTTGTTGTTTGTTTTCCTGTAGGATTTTTTTGGTTTTGTTTTTAAAATCTCCAAATACCTATATTACTGCCAACTCTGACACTGCCTCTTGTGGCCTAGGATGCTATGTGTGGTTCAGAGCTTCCTAACATCTCTCCACGACACCTGAATCCATGTACCTGCGGCAAACAGGTTGAAACATCATCCAGTGGCTGATTTTCTAGAGACAATGCTCCTAGGACAACTGATTTGTTGTTTTACATGAAGGAGATGTTTGCACACAAACACAGGTGACCTGTCACCAAAGCTCCCATGACCAATTAAAGTTGCATATATTATAAACAATAGAAATTTCGTATTTTCACTTTGATTCTCCAAATCTGTTTGGCCAGGCAATGCATGTTAATACAGTGCAAGATTACAGAGAAGAAGAGATGATTATATATAATTATGAATATATTTTAGCAATATAAGATTTATATATATTTAGTTCCTTTACATAACTAACCAATCATCTGTGGGTAGAAATACTGAAGAGAACTTTTCTTTGTACTTTCTAATGTTATCTTGAGCTACCTAGTGTATATTTGCTAATGGCATACTATAAACATTTCTATTTGATTTCTCCTGTCATCAAACAACTTTCCAGATAACTAGAGCAGTAAATCATTATTCATCCCTAACATATTTTAAAGTAAATTAGTTCTCATTCTGTCAGTAAATACATCTTTAATTGTTTTATTTTTCATTTTCTTAGCCGTGTCATACATTTAAGTCAAAATAGTTTTAAAAGAAAACCTTTTAGTGACAAAATAAGTTGAACTTCTGTGGCAACTTTAGAGAGTGAGGAGTTAATAACATAATAATAATAATAATTATTATTATAAATTTTAATTATTTTTTAACATTTAGCAATCAATTAACAAATCCAAGCCAAACATTGGTCAGCATAGTATTATAGTATTGTACACAGGATACAGAAAGCAAAAATTAATCAAGTATACAGGGAATTTGATACAAGGGTAGAAGTAGTAAACACTATACAGGAACACAACAAATAAGTACTATACAAGGATACAGGAAGTCATCATCACTTTACTAGGCACTACATTAGAATGGTGTCTGTTTACAGATTGTCTTTGTTCGTGCTTTAATTCCAAGATTCACTGACTGTCATTAACAGCAAATGCTGGCAAGACTAAACTTTTATCATTCTTCAGGGACCTGCACAGTCAGTACATCCATAGAATATTTACAAGCATTGATTAATGCTTAATTTTCTATTGCTTAATAGCTTTTCTGATAAACATACTTTGTTCCTCATTAACTTATTCTGAGATGATGAATGTACAGAGAGAGAGAGAGAGGGGAGAGAGAGAGAAAGAGAGGGAGGGAGAGAGAGAGAGAGGGAGGAGAGGGAGGAGAGAGAGAGGGGGAGGCGAGAGAGAGGGGAGAGAGAGAGAGAGATGGAGAGAGAGAGATGAGAGAGAGAGGGGAGAGAGAGAGAGGATGGAGAGAGAGAGACGAGGGCAGAGAGAGAGGCGAAGAGGAGGGGGGTCAGAGAGAGATGGAGGGGGAGAGAGAGAGAGAGAGAGAGAGAGAGAGAGAGAGAGAGAGAGAGAGAGAGATCGAGAGAGAGAGAGATGGAGAGAGAGAGATGGAGAGAGAGAGAGGAGAGAGAGATGGAGAGACTAGAGATGGAGAGAGAGAGAGATGGAGAGAGAGAGAGATGGAGAGAGCTGAGAGATGGAGAGAGAGAGAGATGGAGAGAGAGAGGCGATGGAGAGAGAGAGATGGAGAGAGAGAGGGAGAAGAGATGATGGGGAGAGAGAGATGGAGAGAGAGAGAGGGATGGAGAGAGAGAGAGAGGAGAGAGAGATGGGGAGAGAGAGAGAGAGAGAGAAGAGATGGGGGGGGAGAGAGATCTTGGGAGAGAGAAAGAGAGGAGAGAGAGAGAGTATAGAGAGCTGTAGCAAGAGCAGGAGCCAAACAAAAAAAGCTTTGTAAGAAAAATATTTATAAGCAAATAAATACATTTTAACAAATTACTTTAGGCTGCTAATTTTAAAAATCATTTACTGGAAAATTACACAATATAATCTATTAAACTGTATTCAGGGAAATTATCTTCAAACTCTAATAATTAAATTTATTAAAGTTCCTCCTCTCATTTATTTACAACTTTAAAAAATTTGTTTTTTTTTACAATTTATTTCAAATAAATAGTTACCATACTGAGAGCATATTGCAACACTTTGGTGCTTGGTATTGTTCTAAATGTCAAAATTCAATAGTAGCTCATAAACCATATAACGTTTTTGCTTTTATTATTATGTGCCTGAAAGTGGAGTATGTACGTATAAAGAAAAAACATTTGTAGTAAAATGAACATTGCAAAAAATTTTGGTTTGCCAGGCTTCCATCAGCTGGAAGATCAATAAATCTATACAAAAAAAAAAAAAGAAAAACAAAATTTAAAATTTTAAAAAATTGTTGGTTCTTTTTTTTTACCTTAAAGTCTGAAAATTAGGTTTATTATAATTCTGTTAAGTATTAAGTAGAATTACATATAAACCTAGCCGTATCTTGATTCAGCTCTGTTAAAATTCAGTTTAACCTACTGTTCAATTATTTATTTGTCTTCTTTTGTTGTTTTTGTCTCTATACATATATTTTGCGTCTTCTATATTCATATTTGACTGAAATATTACTGCAAAATTCATCCCTAACCCTGACTTTTAACTCATCTTCCTTGACAGCTAGTTTCATCCTGAACACCTAAATGATACTTTTATAGTAGTATTCATTTCCTTTATTTTCATTTACCTTCAGATCCTAGAATAACACATTAAATTAAAATGGGTTTGCCAATGATAAAAGTACTTAAAATTCCAAAATATCTTCGATTAAGAAAATCGAGAGGAAGGAAGAATCAGTTAAATCTTATAGTAGATTAAGACACACAACGACAGACGGGCGAGTAGTTACAGAAGTCCATCAACTAGATGGACGTAGTATTGTTATGGATAGTACTACAACATTACTATTAGTTACTGGTGCCCGCCGCTCTAACCTCCTATAACAGTAAGAACGGACGGACAGGCAGACCTTTGATTTAAACTTTAGAACGAACTCTTTAAAATACACATCTCTTTACCTTGAGACTGCTGGCACTAACCGTCGAGTTGAGCCTCGCAAACCTGTTCGGCGTTAGAGAAGTTTCCAGGCTGTGGTCCAGCCGCGTGCGATTCCGGAGGGACACGGGACGACTGGGAGGGAGCAAACAGCTCGACTCTCGGAAAAGTTCCCTGCCGGCTCGGAAACCATCGCTTTCCATGCGTCACAAACAAGCGGGCAAAATCGGCGGGAGGAGGAGGAGGAGGGGCGGGCCTTCGTCCCCCCCCCCCCGGACTTTCTCGTCGTTCTCTTCACGAAAACCAAACCGATGTCGTTTCCTCGCCGCCTCCCTTTCAACTCGAAGACAATTAACACTCAAGCGGGCTAATTGAAAGTGAAAACAAAGCCACGTGACTCCGACTCCCCTTTTGTTTGGGCTCAATGCTCCTTCCCTTGAGCGCCCTGGCTAACGCACGCCGCCGGTAATTACAAAGGTACAGGTTCGCACCGATGTACCAGGCAGGTCGGGACTTGAGCAACAATTAACCCCCCCCACTTCTTTCTTTCTTTTTGAGGTTAGCAGAGGTCTCTGCCAAAGGTGATGTCGAGCTTTGTCGCCTAGCAACAGAACAACATGCCGCCCCCCCCCCACACACACAACAGGTAGTTTACTGTTTGGAATGGTACTTTATGTACACTATATCGTGCTCTCCACCCCTCCATGATGGAAATACGAGAACATAGAGAGAGCCGAGGACCCACCCCCCATATGAACATGCATCATTTAAATGATGATGGGTACCATACACGCGGACACCTGGGCGTGGCGACAAAAGGTAAAATTACAGATATCATCAATTGCTGAGTTATTGATTGATTTTTTAACAAACTCGGGAAAATTCGCTTAATTAGCAAAATATCCTCAACGAGGACCCGACCGAGCTTCCTGGCAAACCTCCCTTTCTTTCCGAGGTCTCTCCGCTTCCCTCTCGCACCTGAAGATGAGGAGCTGGATTTCCCTGACAAGGTCCCCCGAGGTGCATGTATGTATACTTATTTACCAGATCAGGGTTCTTAATACGGGGGGGAGGGGGTTGATATGCAATTGGTGCGGGGGGGGGAAGCATCCGTGCTCAGAAGGCCATCATCCAGATCTTCTTCATAGATGTATAAGGAGATGGTTTGAGCAATGAAACACCTGGGGGTGAAGTTCTTACTCCGTGATATCATCGGTTGTAATTATTATCTTTTTAATCGAAATTGCATTTCTACATTTAAGCGTCAAAAAGTCGAGTTCCCCGAAGGCCATTTTTTTGTGTGGCGAAAGTGGAATTGCGGTTAGCAGACGACAAACTTCTGGAAGAGGCGGGGGGGGAGGACAATAATTCCCCACGGCGGTTTTTTGACAGAGGAAAACCCATTGGACGAACAGCGGACCAATGAAAACCTCGCACACAGACACTCTGGGGCGTCAGGCCGAGCAGAGCCGAAGTCGCAGTCTGACAGCGCGTGCTGCTTAATAGGAAAGTTGAGGATAACCGACTTTGTCTACCAAATCGCGGAAACAGGAGGAAGATGCCGCGGAGGGGTCGATCGATGTCCCCAGCCCCTGCAAGGTATGCGGGGGGGGTGGTTGTTTTTAATATTCCTGGATATTTTCTGGTCTATAATCGAGCAATTCCGAATGTAACGTATGACCCTCCCCCCCCCCCAATACCCTCGCTCTTCCTTTGTGTCCCCTTCTCTCCTTGTTAACGTTTCCCTCGCCCCTCCCCCTCCCCCTCCCCGCCGGCAGCTTATTTATTTATTTATTTTTAAAACAATTTTTAAACCGTAACTGCGGCGATGTTCTGTCTGGGGGGGGGGGGTAAATCCGCCATTCGCGTCCTCTAAACTCAGAACGAGGCTCGCGCCATTGGTTCGTCCTCTGCGCGCAGCTCAGATAAACCGATGAAAGGAGGCCCCCCCCTCCCCTCCTCTCTCCCTCTCTCACATATATGTGGTTTCTTAATAGTTTTATTTGAAAACCAACTGAAACGGATGTATTGCTGTTGGTCGGGTTACACAGCAAGCCCAGGTAACCTAATCGGCGGAACTCCGTAGGGAGCCGGGAGTCGGGGGAGGGTTAACGTTCGTTGGTGAACCTGTCGATCGCAGTTTGTCCCCCCCTCCCCCTAAGTTCGTCAATTTCACCCCCTAACCCAACTCTGCTGGACGCATTCTTAAGGATGTCGTTTCGCTTTTTTCAGGAGGTCTTCGGTGCCAGCTGCGGCACCGATGCGGGCGGCTGCGCCACCACAGCCACAGCAGCAGCAGCCAGGACTTTTCAAACAGATGGCTGCCACTGCGGCAGGAGTCGCCGTCGGCTCCGCGGTGGTGAGTTCCAGTTCGCTCTTCTGAGTTTCTCCTTCGTGGAATAGACCCTGCTGAATGAATGAGATGAGATGAGAGATGAGTGCTCTCTGCCATTTTTCGGATGTGTTCAGAAATTCTGAGGACACCGATGTATGCGCCGACAAGAGTAAGCAACACAGGATGTTACAGATAAAACTGGGAACGAGAGGAACTAGCGTGGATCGTTTCTACATCATATACTTCCATAAGAGGGTATGATAGGGGTGGTGGGGGTGTTACTCGCGACAATCTTTTATTGATATCCCGCAAGAGAAATTTTTTTAAGAAATATCAAGATTTTCTTGGGTAAAGATTTAAAGGCAGATGGCACTGACTGATAATTTTTGATACTCTAGTGATTCTCAACCCTTCCTCTGTTGTTTACCCCAGATGTATTTCGCCATTTACCCTCTTACTCCCATGAAAAAAACTGTATAGCCGGCATAGAGGCACAGAAAACAAGATGATGGAACAACTTTATTATTAACAAGAGGAAATTTATTTACAATCAAAAGACAACAAGTAAATAAAATCTTGACAATAAAAGGAGTTTTTTTTTTTCAGAACAAATTTTTGTGGGATAAAATATATGAACAGTTTTGTTTTTATGATTCATAAATTTTGAATGAATATATATGGTTTTATTATCAAAAACAAAGGAATTTTAGGGGTATGGTAGATAGTACATCCTACATTAAAGGGGAATGGATCTAACTACGCTCATACCAGCCATAATTTTTTTAATACAGGCTGACCAGGTATAGTGTATTACAGAATTAATACTTAATTTGCAGGTATGATATATTTACCCACTGCCATGTGGATTTTTACCCACAAAGGTAAATTTACTCCTGGTTGAGAATCACTGCTCTAAAATATGGTGCACTGATTGTTGAGTATGCACTCTTAATGATGCTAATATACTTTATATTTATTTAGTTAAATATTTGGTTATGGATTCTAGGACTAATTAGATAAGACTGCACTTTTTAAGGTTGGTGAAGTATAGCTAAGAATTTATACTAAATGTTGTAGGGTCACACAATGGGAGCAGCACTGACTGGTGGTTATGGAAATGAAGCAGCTCAACAACAACCTCAGCAGCCTCAGCCATCAAACCCTGCTCCATCCCAACAACAATATCAGAATGGCCCCTGCCAGTTTGAACTGAAGCAGTTCATGGAGTGTGCTTCCAATCAGCCTGATCTCTCTCTCTGCCAGGGTTTTAATGAAGTTCTGAAACAGTGCAAAATGCAGTATGGTATGTATTTATTTTAGAGTAACATTGATTTGTTTTTCGTAGTTCTTGTGATTCTTTTTTATGGTTGTTATGAAAACAAGAAAAGATTTGCCCTTTGAGAAATGTGAACTGGTGCATGCTGTATCAAAGCTGAGGTAGGGATTGTTAATTAATGTTTTAAAAAATCTAAAAAAGAAAAAATTCTCTAATTATAGAAGCATTGATAGTAGAATTCAAATATTACAAAAATCATTTTTGTTTGTTTTTCTATTCAAATTTTGTCAGAAGGAACAAAACTTTGCAGCTAATGACTTTGGTTTGATGTTTAGTCAGAAATTATTAGATTCTGGTGTTTTATTACACTTGTGTATGTTTATTCTCTCAACCTAACAGAGGCATCTATCTCTACATTGTAAACAACTGCAAAGATTTGTCAAATGATGCAGCTTTAATCTTACTAGTTTATTAAATTAACTAGTCATTGGATATTTCTGTTGAGTAATCAGCTATTTAATTAATAAACAGAAATATATTTCATAATTGCTTCTGTTCATATTTCCATGCAACTTGTACAGAAAAAAAAAATTATTGCTACAGTTTACTGGGTTTCATTTTTTTTTTTTTTTTTGGAACTAGTTTTGATTTAAAAAATACGATAGCATTTAAATATCTGTGATTTTTTTTAATTTGCATTTGTACTTCTAATCTGAAGAGCAATATCCCAAGAAAAGTAACCTTAATTTTAAGCATTCACTGAGAATTCCCTTTATCTGCATATCTAGTGGCATCGCTAGTTATGTATTTATATTTTGTGTAATTTGCGAAACTGCCAAATCTGCGGATTACATAAGTTAATTGCCCCATTTCTGGTAAGGGCATCCCTGCTTTCTTAATCTGTGTAACAGGCACACTTGACTGTGTAATCCCACAGAATGAGCAACAACCTGGGAAGCACTTCATAAGACTTTTATTTCATCATGCAGTTAATTGTAAATTATAATATCACAGAATATAAAATATCAGTCTAAAACATTCTGGTATTAAAAAATCCTATTTGTTGGAACATTTGCTGTTTCTAGAGTGGCATTTGACAGTTTTCACAAACACACAAAATGTCTCACTTGATCATGTGACAAATTTCTTACTTCACTTTTCACCCCCTTGTCCACAACTCTGATGGACATACTTTATCGCACAGTATAAATCCTCACTTCCCTTCTTGATCAAATGTTTAAGTCCACCAACCTCAGTCAGTCCAAACTGCTATAAGAGTCTGACTTTATTTAGCATCATTAACATCATAAAGTTTGCTCATATTCACTACTTTAAAGACAATGTTTTTTTTTTTTTTAATTACATTTTCAAATTTGATTATTTTTTTTTTCTTCCATCTTTGGGCTACTATCAAACTAAGGAAATGAAGTGTGTAAACAGAAAACTTAGGCTTGGGCACTGTTGCACATTCTCTGGTTGTGGATTGAGCTGTTCCTCATTTGTGGCAGGACTTGTACATTTGTAGATTTATGCAAATCCTGAAGTGCATGAAAATTAATTTTGGAATTTATGTACTATCAGTTCAGTGTTCTATTTTATTTTTGGTTGCTGCCTCTTTTTTTTTAAAGACAAGATTGGGATTGTACCAAAATAGCTATTGTGCACAAGATTAAAATGGTAGTGTAACTGACATAACTTGTAGTTTTGGTCTTGTTATACCTAATCAGTATGAATTTCTTTATTGAAAAGATGGCAGGAAATAAGTTAAATTGAATTAAAACTTTTAAAAATCAAATGTTGCTGGGTTTATAACAATAAAGAGAAATTTACTCAACATTAACCTGGTTAGTATGCAGTTTTATAATTGTTTGTAAGTTGCACTTTTATTTCACATCAGTTTCATTGTTGTTCCTGCTTATCAAAATGTAGCAGGAGGCACTGACAGCAGGATGGTTTTTGCAGTTAAGAGAAAGGTGCAGTGGTGGTAATATTAGGTTGTTACAAAAGTTTTGTCAGTTATATTATGTTAATTTTGGGTTCATTTATTGCATGCTTGTGAAGGTGTGTGTAGATAAGTTATATACCTTTTTGTAGTGTGTGCTTTGGCATACATTATGCAAAAACTACCTTTTCAAAAATCATAAAATGGATATTTGTTTCAGGGTTCTGAGTGCAGCATGGATAGAAAACTTCATGCCATTTTGCTTCACAAGTTAAAACCATGCCACAAAGCGAGCGAGCAAGATGTGGCGAGGACACAGCAAATAAGCGCACAGTATGATGGTTTGAAAGTTTCGATCAGGGGATGTGAGCCTTAAGATAAGGAACATAGCAGACGCCCTTCCAGCTGTGATGACAACCATCCGAAAGCCTCAGTTGAAGCTGATCCAAGAAAAACAGTGCGAGAAATAGCTGGAGAGCTGGACATAAGCACTACGACTGCTCCCCGGCATCTTGACACAATCGGCCGGGTGAAAAGGCTGCCTCACGAGTTGAATGAAGAGCAACAAAATCTTCGATTGGAGATCTGCTCTTCGCTCGTCTCAAGAAACAAAACCTGGCGAAACCATCACAGCCGAAAGGTACTGTCGTGAATTAAACGTTGTTCATCAGAAACTCTCCCAACGACAGCCGACATTGGTGAATCGAAGAGGTCCAATCCTGCTCCATGACAATGCTCGTCCTCATGTTGCAAAAGAGACTCTTCAGAAACTGAACACCTTGGGGTACAAAGTTCTCCCTCACCCAGCCTATTCACCAGACCTTTCTCCCACAGACTGCCACCTTTTCAAACACCTCGACAGCTTCACTCATATGAAATCCTCCAATCAAGCAGCAATGGAAACTGCCTTCCAACAGTTTATCAACTCCAGAAATCCAGATTTTTTTCAAAATGGTATAAATGTGTTTAACTCATTTGGCAGAAGTGTATTGATTGTAATGAAGCTTACTTTGATTAATAAACTTCACGTTCAGCAACATGTCTCATTGTTTTGGGGAAAAAAGACTGACTAAACTTTTGTAAAAACCTAATATTTTATGGCTCATTACATTAGAGCTGAACTTGTTTTAAGTCGTGTTAAGTGGGGTTTAAGAATTGATTTTGTTTAAAAAGTTCTGAAATTAATGCAACTTATTTGCCAGTTGTTCATGCTTTGCTTTCCTTTTCCAAGAGTACAACTTTGTGAAATTTTAGATTTGAAGGATACCAGTCATTCTTAATTGTAGTTGCCATTATATGACACTTTGCTCAAAATTTTTTCCTTTAATTTTAAAAATGCATTTTTTGTAGGGAGATGTTTAATTTATCAAATATTGTTTTGACTTTTCCATTATGCATGCACTATCTACTATTTTTGGTTTGATAATTTTAAAATTAATATATTGTTTTGTTTATTTTTATTATAATCACTAACTGTAAAAGTTCTCTCTTTACATTTTTCAGGTTTGCAGATGTGATGAAATGCCCCAGATAGCAATCAGTTTTTGTAAAAGAGAGACTTTATCTGCTATTACCAAATTATAGAGCACAAAATTTTAAGTATATGGTTTGAGGTTTTTTTTACTCAATTTTTCTGTTTTAAATGTAAACTTATACGTTGATTAAATATCCAGGAAATATAGACAAGACAAAACTGCTTTGGACTGTCATTGATGATTTGAAGATGACTACATATCAAAAGGAAATACATTATTCTGATATAGTTTCTGTAGTCTACAAGCTTTCTTGCTGCTCTCTGAAAACACAGCAGCACTATGATGCATCTGCTTGAACTCTCTTAATATCAACAGTTGTGGGGCACTTGTAATATGATGACCTTAGAGTTGGTGAGTAAATCTCTTGAATCATTTGTGTGTGATGGTTGTAGAAAATTTTCCATATAAAGGATTTATATAGATATATTAATGGACTGTCTTATAGTTTATAAATTAAGTTTTATATTAATAAAAAATTCTCTACACTGAACTATTCAGTTTTAAGAATTCCAAATTTACATTTTTGTGGGATTTGTCGAAAAATCATACAATTATTGTCAATATTCTCATGCCAAAAAAAAAAAAAAAGCAGTGTTTACAAGTTTGAAAAGATTTTGCTTATTTATTCCTTCCCTACAATAAAATTGGGAAAACTGATCATTAAAATAATCAGTTAAATAGAAATGTAGTGCACTTCAGCCTCATTTCTATACCAAATAATTATGCAGGGAGGCCTGCTATGTGCAACTTTGTGGGGTTAATTATTTTCAGTTGCAATCATGTGATGGTTAACAAACCCATCCCATACATTAAGTGATTTTGTCTGAAATTTATAGGTAAACTCAATCTATTTAATAGTATTTAACATTTTCATAAGGTATATTTTATTAAATAATCTTCAGAGCATCTCTAGTCTCTGAAAAGCTGAACCTTTTTTTTTAAAAAAGCAGACAAAATTATATTAGTTTGTATGCAATACTAAATATTTCCAAGTTTTGTTGAAGAATGGTAATAATATTGCTCTAGCACTAATAGTCTGAGTGGAGATAAAATCATGCAAAGAAATTTATTGTCAACAAGTGTTAGAAATGATACCAGATACTGTAAATGTTTTATTAGGATTGGTACAATTCTTAACTTGACTCTGCTTGCATTCATATTTGCCAAAGCAATAAGACAAATAGAATAACAAAAGGTATTCAATAATGCAGATGTTAGCAAGGAGACTGCCCCATCCCCAAGTGTTTTATTTCTGTTCAAAGATTACTAGTCTCATGCAACACTGATTATGAAGTCTAAATAAATATACAATGTAGAGGCAACAAATCAATGTTTGTTGAGTTTTTTAAACCATTCTTTGTGCAGGCAGATGGAAGCAATAAGTTTTAAAACATTTTGTTAGATGTTAGCCCTGAGTACATCTAATACAAAAGTCAAAAGCAACTGATGCCAATTAAAGATGAGTTTTGCTACTTGATTATTCTTTTATTTGACAGCTTTTAAGGCTCAATTTTTATTATTTGATACCATTTTAAATATTACACTGGAATAATGGTTTTCATCTTACTATCCAGTTATCATTGTTTTTTTAATGATGACATTTAGTCTTTTATAAGTTTTTATCAACAGACATTTGTAATTGCTTAACTTTTCCACCTTTACAAAACTCATCATCTGAAACCATGGTTTGGATATCATAAATGACATACAGTGGATAATTTGAAGCTCAAAAATAGTTTTGAATAAAATGAACAAAAGTTTATTAATCTGTTAGACTTAACACAATCAAGTCCCACAAGTCTCAAAAAATGACTAGTAGTCATCACAGATTAATATTAAAGTATATATCTGTCATGATTTATGGAGGTGTGACAAACCAAAAGGAGAAATGGAACTTAATTTTTGCTTGTCAGTTTAGCAATAATATCTTGTACTGTTCCCACACCAATAACAACAAAACTCTTAGCAACTCAAAAATAGAAGATCTATGGCCAATAATTACAAAGTCCAAACCATAATGTACAATTTAAAAATTTTTAAACCCTCTTCCTACAGTTAAAGTTTAAAAGAAATTAAGTTATTTAGATAATTTTTAATGTACAAGTATACAAAGTTAGAAGTACGTATGATCCAGAAACACATGGCCCACAGTTTTTCTGATTAGTGGAAGATAATACAAATATAAAAATGAATTCAGAGCATATTACTTATGCAGATATTAATATTGGGATTTTGTGGGGTAGAAAAAACAGTGGTATATCTTTAAGTGATAATTTTTGGGAACATACTTGCAGCAGTGACTTAAGGTAGTAGAAAGAACAAACAATACATGCAAGTTTTAAACATTAGACAATACAAAATGAGATAAGATTTATGATTCATTTGCCTGCTTGTTTTTAAGGAACTTTACGTTTTCTTTTGATACATAGAGGTTGAATTTGAGATTCAATTACACCATGCATCTTTTTGACTTTCCTGGTTACAATGACAATAATTAATGCCATCTATTGCTGAAATTCAGACTTGTATAGTATGCGATGGAATATTGTTGTCTTAATGTGAAATGTTTTCATTTTTAACAGTGAAAAGGACAATATATAGAATAAAAGAAACTGAAAGCCTGCCAACATTAAATAAATAAGTCATGTTCCACATGAGATCTTACCAGAACTTAGACATGTGGCAGTTTTTGGTTTGCTATGCTACATTTCATAAAAATATTCTCTTTAAAAGTGATTAGTTATACAGCTCTTAACAAGAGGTTGAATTATGAAACCAGTTTCAGGAATTTAGTTGCATTCCTTGAACAAATATTACATCTCTCTCCTCCTGAACATGGTTTTAACCCCAATTTTTTTCTACATTGTCATCACTGCAGCAGTACTGCTTCACAAGAAGAATTAGTATATAATAAAAGTAAATTCACTTCCATCATCAACAAACCAGATCCTGAACACGAACACTGTGGCTCACTAGATTACAAATGGCATTTCTACTTACAGCTATTCCCTCTAGTAGTTGCATTAAGGTACAGTACCTTTGTTTAAACAATTTTTAAAAAACAAAATACTGTAAATTTTTAAACAAAAATTTTGTGCTGTACAATAGTGTAATTTTTATTAGAATAAGATAATTCAATTTTTGTTTTAAATGTTATGTTTTGATTTCCATTTGCATTGGAGTTCAAAATAACCCTGAAAGGGAGGCTTCTTTCAAACACATTGCATGCACAGATTTCCAAATATCATTCACTAATTTTTTACCAAAGCTAATGTTTTTTTCTTCCTCATTTGTTATATCACAGAATAAGAGAGACAGTCATTACTGCACTGCTGTTATCCCATTATTGGCATTTGTACAGAATAAGTTCAAAAGACTAACATAAAAAGGGGGTTCATAGTTGTAGTTGACTGCTTTCACTATCACAATGTAATAGCAAAAAGAAAGAAAGAAAAGGTCAAGCAATAAGGAGCCAGAGGGTAAAAAGTATAGCCAGAATCAGAAAAACCTTGGAGAGCATCTGTTCTTCTTCATGATGAGGAGATCCAGGAGGAGCTGGAAAACACAAAAGGTATCTTAATAAGCCTGCAAGAATAATTAATGACCAAACTTTTACATGTAGTATTGCATATCAATGAAAGTAATTCTTGTATATGAAAAAAATTCATTCATTTTGCTGTGATTGCAATAGATTTTTGCTCAGAAGCACTTGGTCTATTTTTACCAAAATAGCTGCCAAATCTTTATTCAGTACCAGTCAAGCCATAGAAGCTGTGACATAATACCTTCATTAATATAATGGTTTGTAACATCATCATCTGTATCACCTCTTGCATTTTTTATTATGAGTGTTTAGTGGGTACATAGCAAATGCAACACTAGTAAGGTAGAAAAACCGGTGCCATATGTCAAGGTTTAAATCTCCAGACTGGTGGTAGATAATTAACATTATTAAAAACAATGCTATTAGTTATGTAATCTACCAACTGAAATTCCCTTAAAATCAAGTTAGTTTAAACTTTCAAATATTACTGTTGACAGTGACGATCTGTCAAAAAAGCCACATAAAACTGTGTTAAGGTTAGCTGTACCACATTCATAAGAGTTCTAATGTCATTACTTTTCTACTCCAAAAGAAATTAGGAACAGAGGTGGCAATATCTAATTAATCAGGCCTTATAGTCCTTTGATAAGTTGTAGTTAGTAGTTTCAGCAATGAAACCATGTACTCCACCAGCCACTTATAGAATTACATCTCCCTGTTTAGGATCTGACAGTAGAAATATACACCACCACACGGACATTTTTTGTCCACTTTCACAAGTTTTTTGCTGGTTTAAAATCTCACTCAAGAACTAAATAAAATTAAATCATATTGTTTCTGTCACAAAAACCATCCTTCCGAGCACCGCACTCTGCACAGGCCCTTTAAATAATAACTTTATGATGGAAAAGATAACAGATTTTCTTCGATGTTAGCTGGCTGCAGCAACAGTGATCCCCCCAATTGCCAGTAAGCCTTAGAATGCAAAGATTATAATGTTCTATTTGTTGTCAAATATTAAAGCGCACAATCTTTTGCTGTGTAATATTAAGAAATCAATTTCAACACATCTGAGGTTAGATAGTCATTTCTTGGTAGGAGTGAACATTGGGGAGCTATTAAGCAAGCAAAAAATTAATAATTTCCATGACAAATTTAGAAATGAGAGCAAGAAACAAAAGAAGAATAAGAATTAAAAAGAAAAAAATATTTAAAATATTTTTCAAAAAATTATTTAAATGATGCAATCATGCACATCAGTTTCTTTTAAATCAGAAAAAAAAAGTTGACAAGTATTAGAAGTTTAATCTTAATGACAACTTACGTGGCGCTGGACGTCCATCATTCCAGTTAAATGAAGATGCAAAAAAACCAAAGGGAAAGGCACCGATACCAAAAGACATCTGAAATGATCCATCGTTAAAACCAAAGCCCGGAAATCCCTGTAGGTAAGTAAAATGTATAAATAACATGCACACACAGATCGGTGAGAGAGAAAAAAAGGAAACCCAGAGACTGATGGGACAAAGTTAATGAGAGAATAACGGCTTTAGAAGCCTTGCCTCCCCAACAAATGCTATAAGCAGGTCTAGCTGGCCGTAAGTATTTTTCTATAACATTAAAAAAACTGTTTGTGTTAAAATTTGCATCACTGATCTTAAATGACTGCTAGGTAAACTCAGTAGATGATTCCAGTTAGGTTGGATGTTCTGACATCTGTGGGGGGGAAACTTAAATTTCCGATGCAACAAACTCAAAATAATTAGAAAAAACAAGCAATAATTATATAATAACCTGTCGTTCTGGTTCTGTTCTACGTCCTGGAGGTCTTGGGGGCAAATTCTCTCTGTGGAAAATAATAATTCTAATTGAAAAACTGCAGAGTTCACCGACTAAATTTTAGTGGTATCAAAAATGATTTTTAACTATTTATTTTACTTTGAAACAGAAACATTTAAAAGGCAGAATTTTGCATTTCTCTGCAAAACCAATGGAACGATTTTGGAAAGCAGTTTGAGTAGAAAATGTGGAGCAACACTGAGTAATTAGATGTTTAATGACTAGAAAAGAAAAATAGGAAAGTCAGGGTCTATAGTTTAGGTAAAATTAAAGACATAATGCTTCCTGAAATGCATGTCAGTATCTTACAAATGCTATATTTTCTGTTTTTAAATATATGAAAAAACAAAAAATAAAATGCTAATGAGTTTTTGGCACATTTAGATAAAAACAAAGGCAGATGAATTTGAGCAGGCACTGCTGAGGATGCGTCTTTAGTCTAGCTTTGTGAACAAGAAAAGTAGGCGCATAAGTTAGTCATTGCTCAGAATAGCCACTGATATCGCATATCACCATCAAAAGAGCATCATAAATTCTCGAAGTCAAGACTGGTTTGCAGATATCACACAGATTTGTATTATGTACAGAGTGGTCCTTCTCATGGTCTACATCTTCTTGGTAAATAAAACAGAAAAACATACCAATGAGTGCCCCAGGTGCTGATGGAGTATGATCCTCCTGAACTAAGACCGAATACAACTGAGAGAGATTCCAAAGGCATTTCATAAAACTTCTCAAGAAATATTCCCTGGAGTTTGTATAACTGAATGTATTATCTGACAAGATTCAACATAGAACATATTCCAAAACGCCAGTCTAAGAATCCATGCCAGAAGAATTTAAGCTATTTGACTATTTTAAAGTCACTGTTATTCAGTGCCCACATCGCTATAGCAGGCACTTCAATACACGCTTTGCACGTGTGCATATTTATAAGTGTTGGAGAACCACTACCACAATCTAACAGTGCTGTTGAGAGATGTCTCTCTATCTTTCAGAGAGATGACCAACTACTCACACTCTACGGTCTACAAACTAGTCATGAGCAGAGCCATCAAGATGTGCTGAAGCACATGAAATATGCATTTTCTGATGTGGTATTACACGCTGTACTTGCTGTCTGACTATGCAACCGCTCTCTTATCTTTTCTGCAATATCATTTGACAATGAACTCAACATATCAAATGTTTTAAGTTATTGCATCTGAATGTGTTTCTTAAATAAATAGCCAAATTGTCATGTGCCTTCTTGTCTCTACACTATTTTTCCACATGCTGTATCACCAGCACAGTTTGGTTGAGTGTTTTATTTCACACAACTTGCCTGAAACTCACATCACATGTAAAAGACACAGTTACAACAAAGCATCTACTAAAATTAGCTTCACTGGATTGTTTCTCTTCCATCCAATCAGTTACACTTAAAGGCCACGAAAAATCCGGACTTCCATTAAGGCTGCTTTTGTTGTTATCACTCTTCCCTAGTTACTCCATCCTTTCTTTAGAAACCGACTATGGAACTGCTAGGGCGGGGATCGCTACCCCCTGTCCTTATAACTGTAGAATATCATCACCTGGGATCAGTTTTATTTGGGTTGTTCCGGCCGTAGATTGGAATCACTTTTTCACTGCTGATTGCTGCCTTGCACACAGGACAGGTTTGACCATTTGGCCGCGTCTCCATCCATCTGTGGAGGCAGGGCCAGCTATAATTTTAAAACAAATACATAACAAGTTTTTAACCCCTCTCTTAATGGTTAACGAATTTTTATTTCTTGGTATAATATAGTAAATGCGGTCGGTGTTCTTCATTTTCCTTAGTTATTTACCAATAAAATTAAATAAAAACTTATTTGCTTTATCTAGATAAAACAAGAAAAATTATAATTAAAGAAATATAATTTAAAGTTAGATAATAAAGTAAAACAAAACACCAATGATCTGCCTGCACAAGAACATTACTGTCGCCTTTCACCACTATGACAACTCGGTAATGCATCTAACCCTTTTTTTTTTGCTACCCTTAAAGTAGGTTAACATGGCAGATAGATCCCATGTAAAATGACCTGAGGGATATTTCTCCTGGCTGCAGAATCCAAAGAAAACCACTGGATGAGAGAATATGGAGCAAGAACAAATATCACAAGGCTAGACTATGTATCACCATGGTTTAAACTCTGGTCACTGCTATCATTAGCACACTAACTCACAACACTTTATTCCAGTCTAAGGAAATTACCAGTAACTTTTTCATTTTAAAGTGAATTTAGTATCTTTAGTTTCATTTCACAAATATAGACAACATTTGATAACTTTGGAGGCAGCTTATTAATACACTTTCCTATATATAACCAACAAAAAGTCTATAGGCCACACAAGAGTGAAGTGCAAATTAAAACAATTTTTTTCAATTCATAAAAATTTGACAAATTTCTTTCAATAAAATCCAAAAGAAACCATAAAATTAGGCAGCAATAGAAAAGGGAAATAAAGGTGCTCAGAGTTCTATTTGTAATTAAACTGGTTATATGGGTGGCATCACAATCCAGTGGTCAGGCAACTGGGCTGCCATGGTCAAAGGACCCAAGTTCAAATCCTGGATAGAAATAGCTGTTTGGCATACCTCCCTAGCCTGGCTTCTTCTTGCCCTTCTTTTCTAGCTGCAGGGACTTTCATTAGGTAGGTTGCTTAGGTCAGCCAAAGTTGAAGTTTCTCATGTTTTGATGCTTCATCGCCTGATGAGCATTCCAAGTCCCAGCCACATTAACCATCAGTTGCAACAGGAGATGAGACAACAAAAACAGGTTGTTTGTAAATTTTATTTACCACAGTAAGAAAAGCAGCATGTGTTGATAGGTTATTTGTGGTTAATGGTCATCTTCTGGTGTTTCTGGAAATCGCTGAATTATCATTCCTGTCAATCTTAGTAAGAAGCCCGAGGATCGGCAGATTTTAGCTGCTGATCAAGTTTTTTTTAAAGATCTATAGATATGCAGATGCTGGTAAGCCATTTTTTCTAAAATACAAATAAGGTAAAATGTAAAACTGTAGAAGACTTCACCAACAGAATGCGTGCAGACTACTCGGTCCTTATCTAAGAATTAAAACTTGTTTAGTATTTTAACTTTAGCTGATAATTAAAACAAATGACACACACACACACACACACACAAACACACAGGAAAGATGTATAAAAAATTTTTTATAGCCTAGTAAACAAAAGACATTGATAGATGGATGTATAAAGCAAAAATTCCAACATCTCAAACGTTACAATACCATAGGTATTCACCAGCATCAATGCAGGTATCGCAGCATCTCCCAAAAGAGCAACACAATCACAGAAGTAGCTTTCAAGGCATCAACAACTTCTCTGTTGGAGTTGGATGGATGGTAACTGGTTTAGTGGCATATACACTGTCCTTCAACATAACCTGAAGGAGATCTGGAGAGAATGGCAAGTATTCAACTGGTCTGTGTTGTCACATCCACCTCCCAGTAAACTGTTCATCCAAAAATTCCCTACATTCTTGACACACACTCGAAGTACATGATGTCAGGAGTATGCTGCTTGGCACCACCATCATCATCATCATCATCATCATCATCATCATGTGAGCTTCTGAATAAAACAGATCTTAAGGCTAAGACACAAAATGCCTTTATGTGGTAGCACATGAAAACATGCGGAGCGTTTTGGGACACCCTGTAAAGATCAATCAATCCGCTAAAATCATTAATTCCATATTTTAAGTCCCTAGTCTGTCCACATCCTGGATGAGGTGTACAGGCGTGGAGATCTTAACCCAGAAACGATACCGAATTATTAGTAAAATGGCAATGGGCTCAGGAGGAGGGCGGTGGGGCAAAGCAACCCCTTCCAAATTGTTGGGGGTGACCGCGATCTCCAGGGTCTAAGGTCTCGGAACGGCAGGCTCGATGTTAGGGAACAGCTCGGTCGCTGTCGGTAACGGGAACTGACGACAAATGCAGTTTAATGGTGGAGCTGATAGAGTACACACGGGGTCACTCGAGTACTGGGTGAGTGGAGCTGATAGAGTACACACGGGGTCACTCGAGTACTGGGTGAGTGGAGCTGATAGAGTACACACGGGATCGCTCGAGTACTGGATGGGTGGGGCTGATAGGGGTGGGTGGGGCTGATAGAGTACATACGGGGTCGCTCGAGTACTGGGTGAGTGGACCTGATAGAGTACACACGGGATCGCTCGAGTACTGGGTGGGTGGGGCTGATAGAGTACATACGGGGTCGCTGCGTCAGCTGGTTAGGTGAAAACAAACGGTCATCGTGTCATCAGCCGAGAGAGAGGAGGGGAGGGGAGGAGAGGAGGGGAGGGGAGATCGGTCGGATCATCATCGTTCACTGTTTTGTTTTCTTTAAAGGTTGTGGTTTCGTGTGGTTGTGGTGGTGGTGGAGGGGAGGGGGTTGTCATCCGCCGGCACCAGGGGTTCGCGGCGACGGGGACGGGTCAGGGGGGACAACGGCCAGGAGGGGACGCGGACCTCTGGGCGACGGTTAGATCGGGGGGAGGAGGAGGCCGTAGATGCCCACTTACCAAAACAGATGTCCGCACATGCTGACCACAGCATCCCTGGCCCCGTCCAAGCATATGTTGCACTGGTCGTAGGAGCCGCCGGGGTCGCCGCCCTGCTGGTCGGGTGTCGAGCTGCCGCCGCCGCCGCCGCCTCCGCCGCTGCGGTTACGGGAAGACGTGGTCCCTCCGCCGCCCTGTCCCTCCCTGGACGAGGAGGAGGCTGCCCCACAGTCACTCATCCCACCGCCGCGCGAGTTCACACTAAGGGGCGAGCGTGCGAAATTTTAAAAAAAAAAAAAAAAAAAAAAAAGGAAGGAAGGAGGGGCGCAGTTTATATGTAAAAGGACGATCCTGTTGTCATCGAAGGGAGCAAGCGCCACACAACACTGTTACCACTTCGCTACTGCGCAGTCTCGCCTCGCAGCAGCTACTTCCGGTACCCAAGGGGCCGTAACTCCGACACACCACACAAATAATAATAATAATAATACACGCAGAGGCGGGATGGATAAAGGTAACGATTGATTTAGGTTTATATATAGATGTATTCACCTTTTTATTTTACGTTTATTCCTTCTCATGCATTTTTTCACGCGCGAAAATCAAGCAAAGGTGAACACACTGAAATAAAAAAAAAACAAACAACATTCTTACTGTCACCCGGTCTCCCGACATATGGCTGTAATATCATTGTTCTAACTGTCTTAGACTAGAAAGGGAAATTCATATGCCTCCCATTTTCTTTTTTTAAAGGTAATCCTTTGTGACAAATTACAATGATAATCAAACCCAGGTTCATACAAAGAAAGTTTGCTATGTAATCCACTACAAATAATAGAAAGGTGTTTGTTCATTGTCCAGGTCTTCAGAGACGATCTGATTCTAAATGTTTGTTCATTGTCCACGTCTTCAGAAACCATCTGATTTTAAATGTTTGTTCATTGTCCAGGTCTTCAGAAACCATCTGATTCTAAATGTTTGTTCATTGTCCAGGTCTTCAGAGACCATCTGATTCTAAATGTTTGTTCATTGTCCAGGTCTTCAGAGACCATCTGATTCTAAATGTTTGTTCATTGTCCAGGTCTTCAGAGACCATCTGATTCTAAATGTTTGTTCATTGTCCAGGTCTTCAGAGACCATCTGATTCTAAATGTTTGTTCATTGTCCAGGTCTTCAGAGACCATCTGATTCTAAATGTTTGTTCATTGTCCAGGTCTTCAGAGACCATCTGATTTTAAATGTTTGTTCATTGTCCAGGTCTTCAGAGACCATCTGATTCTAAATGTTTGTTCATTGTCCACGTCTTCAGAAACCATCTGATTTTAAATGTTTGTTCATTGTCCAGGTCTTCAGAACCATCTGATTCTAAATGTTTGTTCATTGTCCAGGTCTTCAGAGACCATCTGATTCTAAATGTTTGTTCATTGTCCAGGTCTTCAGAGACCATCTGATTCTAAATGTTTGTTCATTGTCCAGGTCTTCAGAGACCATCTGATTCTAAATGTTTGTTCATTGTCCAGGTCTTCAGAGACCATCTGATTTTAAATGTTTGTTCATTGTCCACGTCTTCAGAGACCATCTGATTTTAAATGTTTGTTCATTGTCCACGTCTTCAGAGACCATCTGATTTTAAATGTTTGTTCATTGTCCAGGTCTTCAGAAACCATCTGATTCTAAATGTTTGTTCATTGTCCAGGTCTTCAGAGACCATCTGATTCTAAATGTTTGTTCATTGTCCAGGTCTTCAGAGACCATCTGATTCTAAATGTTTGTTCATTGTCCAGGTCTTCAGAGACCATCTGATTCTAAATGTTTGTTCATTGTCCAGGTCTTCAGAAACCATCTGATTTTAAATGTTTGTTCATTGTCCACGTCTTCAGAGACCATCTGATTCTAAATGTTTGTTCATTGTCCAGGTCTTCAGAAACCATCTGATTCTAAATGTTTGTTCATTGTCCAGGTCTTCAGAGACCATCTGATTCTAAATGTTTGTTCATTGTCCAGGTCTTCAGAAACCATCTGATTCTAAATGTTTGTTCATTGTCCAGGTCTTCAGAGACGATCTGATTCTAAATGTTTGCTCATTGTCCAGGTCTTCAGAGACCATCTGATTTTAAATGTTTGTTCATTGTCCAGGTCTTCAGAGACGATCTGATTCTAAATGTTTGCTCATTGTCCAGGTCTTCAGAGACCATCTGATTTTAAATGTTTGTTTGTTCCATTGTCCAGGTCTTCAGAGACCATCTGATTCTAAATGTTTGTTCATTGTCCAGGTCTTCAGAACCATCTGATTCTAAATGTTTGTTCATTGTCCAGGTCTTCAGAGACGATCTGATTCTAAATGTTTGCTCATTGTCCAGGTCTTCAGAGACCATCTGATTCTAAATGTTTGTTCATTGTCCAGGTCTTCAGAAACCATCTGATTCTAAATGTTTGTTCATTGTCCAGGTCTTCAGAGATGATCTGATTCTAAATGTTTGCTCATTGTCCAGGTCTTCAGAGACCATCTGATTCTAAATGTTTGTTCATTGTCCAGGTCTTCAGAAACCATCTGATTTTAAATGTTGTTCATTGTCCAGGTCTTCAGAGACCATCTGATTCTAAATGTTTGTTCATTGTCCAGGTCTTCAGAGACGATCTGATTCTAAATGTTTGTTCATTGTCCAGGTCTTCAGAGACCATCTGATTTTAAATGTTTGTTCATTGTCCAGGTCTTCAGAGACCATCTGATTCTAAATGTTTGTTCATTGTCCAGGTCTTCAGAGACCATCTGATTCTAAATGTTTGTTCATTGTCCACGTCTTCAGAGACCATCTGATTTTAAATGTTTGTTCATTGTCCACGTCTTCAGAGACCATCTGATTTTAAATGTTTGTTCATTGTCCACGTCTTCAGAGACCATCTGATTTTAAATGTTTGTTCATTGTCCACGTCTTCAGAGACCATCTGATTTTAAATGTTTGTTCATTGTCCAGGTCTTCAGAGACCATCTGATTCTAAATGTTTGTTCATTGTCCAGGTCTTCAGAAACCATCTGATTCTAAATGTTTGTTCATTGTCCAGGTCTTCAGAGACCATCTGATTCTAAATGTTTGTTCATTGTCCAGGTCTTCAGAGACCATCTGATTTTAAATGTTTGTTCATTGTCCAGGTCTTCAGAAACCATCTGATTCTAAATGTTTGTTCATTGTCCAGGTCTTCAGAGACCATCTGATTCTAAATGTTTGTTCATTGTCCAGGTCTTCAGAGACCATCTGATTCTAAATGTTTGTTCATTGTCCAGGTCTTCAGAGACCATCTGATTCTAAATGTTTGTTCATTGTCCAGGTCTTCAGAAACCATCTGATTTTAAATGTTTGTTCATTGTCCACGTCTTCAGAGACCATCTGATTCTAAATGTTTGTTCATTGTCCAGGTCTTCAGAACCATCTGATTCTAAATGTTTGTTCATTGTCCAGGTCTTCAGAGACCATCTGATTCTAAATGTTTGTTCATTGTCCAGGTCTTCAGAAACCATCTGATTCTAAATGTTTGTTCATTGTCCAGGTCTTCAGAGACGATCTGATTCTAAATGTTTGCTCATTGTCCAGGTCTTCAGAGACCATCTGATTTTAAATGTTTGTTCATTGTCCAGGTCTTCAGAGACGATCTGATTCTAAATGTTTGCTCATTGTCCAGGTCTTCAGAGACCATCTGATTTTAAATGTTTGTTCATTGTCCAGGTCTTCAGAGACCATCTGATTCTAAATGTTTGTTCATTGTCCAGGTCTTCAGAAACCATCTGATTCTAAATGTTTGTTCATTGTCCAGGTCTTCAGAGACGATCTGATTCTAAATGTTTGCTCATTGTCCAGGTCTTCAGAGACCATCTGATTTTAAATGTTGTTCATTGTCCAGGTCTTCAGAGACGATCTGATTCTAAATGTTTGTTCATTGTCCAGGTCTTCAGAGACCATCTGATTCTAAATGTTTGTTCATTGTCCAGGTCTTCAGAAACCATCTGATTCTAAATGTTTGTTCATTGTCCAGGTCTTCAGAGATGATCTGATTCTAAATGTTTGCTCATTGTCCAGGTCTTCAGAGACCATCTGATTCTAAATGTTTGTTCATTGTCCAGGTCTTCAGAAACCATCTGATTTTAAATGTTGTTCATTGTCCAGGTCTTCAGAGACCATCTGATTCTAAATGTTTGTTCATTGTCCAGGTCTTCAGAGACGATCTGATTCTAAATGTTTGTTCATTGTCCAGGTCTTCAGAGACCATCTGATTTTAAATGTTTGTTCATTGTCCAGGTCTTCAGAGACCCTGATTCTAAATGTTTGTTCATTGTCCAGGTCTTCAGAGACCATCTGATTCTAAATGTTTGTTCATTGTCCAGGTCTTCAGAGACCATCTGATTTTAAATGTTTGTTCATTGTCCACGTCTTCAAGACCATCTGATTTTAAATGTTTGTTCATTGTCCACGTCTTCAGAGACCATCTGATTTTAAATGTTTGTTCATTGTCCACGTCTTCAGAAACCATCTGATTCTAAATGTTTGTTCATTGTCCAGGTCTTCAGAGACCATCTGATTCTAAATGTTTGTTCATTGTCCAGGTCTTCAGAAACCATCTGATTCTAAATGTTTGTTCATTGTCCAGGTCTTCAGAGACCATCTGATTCTAAATGTTTGTTCATTGTCCAGGTCTTCAGAGACCATCTGATTTTAAATGTTGTGTTCATTGTCCAGGTCTTCAGAAACCATCTGATTCTAAATGTTTGTTCATTGTCCAGGTCTTCAGAGACCATCTGATTTTAAATGTTTGTTCATTGTCCAGGTCTTCAGAGACCATCTGATTCTAAATGTTTGTTCATTGTCCAGGTCTTCAGAGACCATCTGATTCTAAATGTTTGTTCATTGTCCAGGTCTTCAGAACCATCTGATTCTAAATGTTTGTTCATTGTCCAGGTCTTCAGAGACCATCTGTGATTCTAAATGTTTGTTCATTGTCCAGGTCTTCAGAAACCATCTGATTCTAAATGTTTGTTCATTGTCCAGGTCTTCAGAGACGATCTGATTCTAAATGTTTGTTCATTGTCCAGGTCTTCAGAACCATCTGATTCTAAATGTTTGTTCATTGTCCAGGTCTTCAGAGACCATCTGATTCTAAATGTTTGTTCATTGTCCAGGTCTTCAGAGACCATCTGATTCTAAATGTTTGTTCATTGTCCAGGTCTTCAGAGACCATCTGATTCTAAATGTTTGCTCATTGTCCAGGTCTTCAGAGACCATCTGATTCTAAATGTTTGTTCATTGTCCAGGTCTTCAGAGACCATCTGATTCTAAATGTTTGTTCATTGTCCAGGTCTTCAGAGACGATCTGATTCTAAATGTTTGCTCATTGTCCAGGTCTTCAGAGACCATCTGATTTTAAATGTTGTCTCCCCTTTGACTAAAAGTACTCTGGTATGTCAACAGTATCTACTTTTACTTAAGTTTTTTAATTTAAAAAATGCCATAATTTTGTCAGCAATCAAGCATAAATGCCTTCCGCTGCTACCTTGTTATCCTTGCTTCTGGGTCATGAAGGGAAGGGCAGGAGAACAGTTTGAACCTCAAATCACCTTAATACTTTACAAACTGGGCGTACCTATCACTCTGCACCCCCCCTCCCCTGCGTGTCATGAATAATGACTACTCTTCATCGAACATGATAGGCATACTGATACCGTACTAACAATACTTGAATAAATATAAACAACTAGGGGGTAGCTCATTGTTTATAAACATCGAAGGAAGGTTTTATATCTAAGACACCTTTCAGTAACATCATTAAATCACAGGTTAAACTTCTCTTGTATAACTCGTAGGATTTTTCATGGCGAAGTGACCAGTACTGCACGATCTAAAGCTAATAATTTAAGTACTCATAAATATTAAAAATTTTAAAAAATATATAAAAATAGAGGAAAATAGCTCAATAAATAAATATATATATATATATAATATAAACTTATAGTTGACAAATTTATAAAAATCAATAGCTATATCAAATAAATTTTCAAACTGCTTCAGGACTGTTATCATCATCATCACCGAGGTTTTGCTATGTTAAGTATCCTACCTGGTAATAGGGTAGTTGATGCATGGAATAGAAGACAAGAGTGAGGCCAGGTTCCATAAACGTGTTAAAAATATAAGATATTTAGGGTTTAATGTAAGTCATAGAATTCCTGGTCTTTCTCAGCAATAAACAAAATATTCTAGAATAATGACAAGAATTATTTATCAACTGAGAAAAATTGTGCCCAATGTAGTGGATAAACAACAGTCAGCCATTTATAATCAGTAGCAAACTTGATCATAGAATTGTGCTTCTTTACTAATTATGCTATATAAATGAATTATTGTTGAAATAAATTTTCAGTAGTTGTTGTTTATTAGTGTCACCATGAAACACTTAACAAAAAAGAAAATAAAACATTAATAGACATGCAAGATTCTCTAGCTAACACTAAGTAATAATGGTTTCTGGCTCCCTGATACAGAACTCTGCTACAATAAAATGAACACCCATGAAAATAATAGACAGCCCATATTACCCACAAGGCCATGCACTCTTGCTATGAATAGCCTGTCATGAAACAAGAGAGCTGGTAGATTGTTAAAAGCTACCTTGCAGATTTTGTGTTCATGATATATCACCATTTACTAGAGGCTACATGATTGGATAATTGGATTGAAGTCAAAGTGAGAGACAGAACCTTGGATTTGCAAATGGAACAGTGTACAATATCAACTTTAATTCTTGCTAGGCAAAGGAAAGAGCAGCTAACCATCAACCAGGATGGCTGTCAATGGTTACAGAACAAACAAAAACAACCAGTGTTTTCCAGATGAGATTCAATCCACACACAAGGCTTGCAGACATCTCCATCTCCAACACTGTGAATGTGCCGCAATGTACAGAAAAATGTTAAATGAATTGGGCCCATGGCTCAGAAAAAAACCTGATTACAGAAGCCATTATAAAGAACAGATTTTCATTGTTCCAGGAAATAGTAGTCCTATGGAATTTTTGGATGTCTATTCTGTTCTCTGACAAGTTTCAGTTTCATCAATTTACCTCAAATGGATGAACATGGGTGTGGAGGAAGGCCAGTCGAGCATTAAGCCTACTTGTAGCTCACATGTCAATGCAATAGTGGTTTTATTGTAATGATGAAAGCTGCAATTTAGAACTCTGGAAAGACAGACTTGGTGCTCATCGAGAGACAGCTGAATTCTGTTGCATACATGTCCATTCTTGATAACCATCTTTTCCAACAAATTATTTTGTAGTTAAAGACATTTGCTATGAGATTATTCCCCTTGTCCCACCTTCATAACCACCACCCTATGGAAGAGACAAAAGGGGCTTTATATTCTCCCCTGGGGTGCTGAGCAGCAGCCTTGACATGAGTCAGCTGAACACGTTTGGAACTGACCTGATTGTAAACTGTGGAACACACGACCTCCTCCCACATTGTGGCAGATCAGAAGGAAAAACCATCTGAACTTTAACAGAATATTGACCATGGTATTACTAAACTCTCATTGCAGCCAGACCAAGTAATTCATGAGCAGCAGCTATTAATTTAATGTTTTCTGCTACTTTGTAACACTCTTACAATAAAAGTTACTTATGCTTCAAGGGTGATCATCAATTATAATCATCTTGATTTTCAAATTGCTCTGTCTCACCTAAGTATCCACTAAATCCATAATGGAGAAATAAGATTTTTCAGAAGCAAACGTCAAACATAAATGGAACGTTACACCTAATTTGGGGATTTCTTTGTGCTGCCACAAATAAACTTCATATCCAAGAACGTACTTTTATTATTAAAAAAAAAACAAATTTATATTTCAGATCATATATTCAGTAAGTTTGGTTCAAAAAGCATTTTTGCTTTGAAGATTTTTTGTAAACACCTTTGTTACAGATGCTAGTGATAGACACAAATAAACATCCCATCTTAACAGTACAAATTATTTCCAGGTGAGCATTTGATCCCAACTTCCAGAGCAGTTCTGCATTGCTGTGAGACTTAAGAGAGAGATAGGTCTCATTGCTGTAGTTATGATTTTTTTAAAATTTTTGTACGTATTTATTCAGTTGACCATCAAATAGAATCATTACTTTAGTTCCCATAAACACCACCAGTCTATCAAGATTTCTTTTGTCCAATTTCGTGTTTTCCTTTGATGAGAGTTACATTTTACCACAGTTAATACAGTTTCAGTCATTAACACCACCTCCCAATATTTGCAGGCAGGCAGGCAGCCATACGTGCACATACACTGAAAGGAAAGTGGGTTAGAACATCAAGTCCTTAATGCACCTAGAATATCCCATAGTCAAGATAAATAAATTTGGCTGGCAGGGCCTGCTGTGGTTGAGGACCCGTGTTTTCCCTTCCGAAGCCAGGCAGGGTTCCAGTAGGGTCTTCCCATTCAGGGTGTGATAAAGGTAAGTACATCCAAGCTCAGCTGGGAACAAATTTAAAAAAACAAAAGAACATTTTAACTTTTAAAGAGAAAGATACAGATTTGCTACTCTGCATTGTTTCATTTTAATGTTTCTTTTTTTCATTACTGAATGGTAAAAAAAAACTTAACATTTCTGTGTTAAGGTGTTCTTCCCAGTATTAGATGCATTTTCGAAAAGCAGCAGCAACTACAATAAATTCCGAAACTTTTGTCGAATTTCAAACGTTTTACGATCCCAAAATCAATGGTTGATGGAATAACAGGCAAGTTAACGAACTGGTCGAGAAAGGCACCTGAAACCTATGCAAGAAACACAACAAAAGACTTTAAAACAAATAAATAAGCTTCATTAGTCATTACAGAAACCTAGTGCAGCATTTATTTTTGTTGTTGTTCTCTCTCTCTCAGATGAAGCAGCTGGTGGATGTCATTTCAAAACACGTTCTGTACATTGTTAAGTATCCTGCGTGCCAGCGGGCAGGGTGCTAAAGATCCTGGTCCTGCTGTGGTGGGTGAGGCGTGAACAGGTGCCCCTCCTCCACATACAAAAAAAATTTGCCGGTGACCTGTGTAAGCATGTCTACAAGTGCCTAACTCTAGAACAGAAATTTCTGCTATTACACTGAAAACTCCCAACTGATTGTCTTTGAAATGCAGCCACAGTAAAAAGTAATAATCAAAAAGCATGTAAAATCGAGTTGCTCTAAATACTTAGTGTTATCACATGATGTATGACAGAGAGGAAATCAGCACTGGGTGGGGGAGGGGGAAGAGATTTTTTAAATGTCCATCTACAACTTATGATGGGCCGGCTGAGCAGGTTGGTTCGTCTCTCTCCCGAGCACCGTGTTTAAGAATTCGTGTGAAACCATGATAATCAAATTTTCCCGATTTTATTGGAGCCCCATGAAACAGTTCGTCTACCATCTCATCTGACCATCGATCACCCATGGAGGTCAGATACTCTCGGAGACAGTCCTCGTTTATGAAACCTGGAACGACAAAGCAAAGGCAGACATCAAACAGGAGTAACCCGAAGTCTCTTAAAACGCCGCCGACCAAACTCAACAAACAATAGAATTACTGATAATTAATTCTGAACGTGAAATGCCCTTTGTTGTTGTTGTTGTTGTTTTTACCAACCGGAAAAGGTTAAAGATAATAATAAAAATGCACGCACAAACATACTGACGATTTGGGGGGGGAGGGGCAAATGACCCTCCCCCTTTTCCCCAAGAAAGGGTTACAGAAATATTAGACCAGGAACTCTGTACGTGGGTTAAAACTGCCTACAAGTCTCTTGCGACCCGTACAACATTTCTCGACAATTTAGTAATGGAGCCACAAGCAAGAGACCCACAGAAGCTGAGGACGAGCAGAAGAAAACAGCAGTTAAACAACACACGACAAACGTTTCTTTAAAAGAAAATCGCCATTAACGGTACTGCAGAATAACTGCACTGACATGGAAGACAAAGTACAAAGTAGTTACACCAAGCCTGCCACTCGTCTTCAAAAGCCTAAAGCAGAATCAGTGGCGTGAAGTCATCGGGACCAGACAGATGTCATAGGGGGTGAGGTTTTTACAGATCCCCTGTTGCAGCAGCAGCATTCCTGGTAGAGACACCCTCCCATTCGAAGCTAATTTTTCACGTACATCTGTCATCTACTTAATATTGCACACAGGATATAATTGTTCCTACATTATAAAAGATTTAAGATGGATATTTCCTTGGGAGTACTTTTTAACCCTTCCCATACCATGGCAGTTACTAATCTTACTTAGACCATCTGGCCCGGCCTAGAAGTTATTGGTGCCAGACTGGCTGCAATATTGTGTCGACACTCGTAATGCAAACAGCAGGGAGAGATTGGTTGTGTCAAAGAGTCATATTAATGAAGGTACCCCACGAAGCACGCAGAGAGAGTTAAACGGTTTCACATCGTCTAATTTTTAAAAGTTTAATAATATCGTTGCACTTTTACACTCTCAAGAAAAGTTAACAAATTCTTTTAAAAAAAAAAAAAAAAGAATCTCATCCTTACCAGAATTCTGTTCATCAAAGCACGCAAAAGCATTTTTGATCACCTCTTCTGGGTCTGTTCCATTCAGCTTCTCGCCAAAAAGGGTCAGAAACATTGTGAAATTAATAGGACCTGGGGCCATGCGTATCATTTCTTCAAGTTCACGATCAGTTGGATTTTTACCCAGCGAGGTTAACATATCCAGCAAATCATCTTTGTCTATGTAGCCATCGTGGTTCTGGTCTATCATATTGAATGCTTCCTGTTAAGTAAATTTCAAAAACATATACTTGACTTATGTAAAAAAAATAGTAAGATGATTATTTTTTAGGCTCATTTTAAGTTTTCTAAAAAAACTCCATGCTATATTTACATTAATCAAAACATTTAAAAAGAATTTACCTTGTTTAGCATGCATATTTACAAAATTTCCTTTTTAGGGCCATTTATTTAAGATAATCAAGATTGTTAAAACATACATTTAAATAAATCCTGAATTATCAGCATGGAAGATTTTACCTCTTCCCCAGCAGACACTTCAGTGACCCAGGTCTAGATAAGTTAGCTAAACTTTCAGTCAGGGTCATGTGAAATAAATTGCCAATAGAAATTTATGAAAGTCAGATTTTTCACCCTGAGGGTCTTCTAGATGCCATAATAGCTTCCAGCCTCCCTGCCTTCACTAGTCTCATACAGATGCATTTGTTTGTGTGTCTGTCCATCTGTGGGAAAGAGATGGAGAGAGAGAGAGAGAGAGAGAGAGAGATGGGGAGAGAGAGAGATCTGATTGCTGTCTCATGAGAAGAAAAACCCACCACAGCTGAGTCAGTCTGTCAGAGCTTTGTAAAGATAAAACTGAGGAAGAGGGAGAGAAATTAGTCATCTTGGATCATTTTTACATTCTCCATGCTGTACCGATAGTTCTGAAGATGTTTTTGCCAGGAACCTTTTGAGGAAACAACCTTGCCCTAAATGCTGCCCCTTCTCTCTCATGTTTTGAATTACTTGGTACATTTCAGTTGCTAAAAAGCAGACAAATTTCCAATCAGAAATCCTTCTGTCATAAACGGACTGACGGTTAATTGTGATGCTTTTAGCTAACGATTAAAGATCTGCCTCACTGCCCGATGGTTGGCTAGACGCTGACAACCCAAGAGAACCAACCATGCAAAGAAACTGTACATAACCCCTAGCCATCTCTCCACCAATTGAAATATTATGAAAATTCTTCTTTTCATAGGCAGATAGATGGCTGTACTGCGCTGTTTGCTAACTCTCTTAAATACAAATAAAAGGGACCATGGCTTTTATACGCAGGTGGCTGTTATACAAAGGTTTCAATGTTTGTTTGTTTTTCTGTCAAGATGGCTGAGAGAGAGAGAGAGAGAGGAGAGAGAGAGAGAGATGGAGAGAGAGAGGGAGAGAGCTGTCAGTGGGCAGTGGTGGTTGTATCAAGGCCAACAGACAGCTTTCAATTTATCAGGTAAAGAAAAAGCAAGTACGAAGGGAAGCACAGCAGGAAAGGAAGAAAAACTTACTTTGAATTCTTGGATCTGGGCCTGGTTAAACATAGCAAACACATTGGAGGTGCATCGCTGGGTGCGAGACCTCTGTCGCTTTTTGGACTTGTAAGAAGTCGACATCTTTGGTGTCTTGAAAAAAGAAAAAAAAGCTGGTTAGTGAAGACGGATATTAAGTTAACAGTTATCACCAGTTTTTATTAATCAGATCCAGTGTTAAAGTTAGCGAATACTTTCCATCATTAAATGGTGGCAAGGTAGGCCAACTCTGTTTATTGACAGCGAGTGGAAACAAGTTTCCTTCCACTGATAATTACGAAAATGTTCCCCATAATGCAACACAGTCGGTGTGTTGACGACCAGAGACACATCTACTGTAGCAGTATCCATGACAACAGCCATGTCAAGTTGGCTTCTATAGATCATGAAAGAGGAGTATTTTCAAATTCTACACACCACACTCCCATCTGTCACAACATTTAAATGAACATGTATGTTTACTAATAAATCCATTCCCCCCCCCCACCATCTTAAGATTCTCTTTCCACTCCTGGAGCTCAAAGGCCTTGCTAGGATGGCGGTATCACCTATTTCTTTCTTTTATGCAACTCTTTATCTGCAAAAGAAAATTATTAGTGTCAATAATCAGACAGCTGTACCAACACAGAAGTGTCGCTGTGAAGAAGAATCCCTTGTCCAAGCTTTCGCATATCAAAATCTTTCTTTTTCAGTTCGTAATCCCATTTAAGTAAAATTGTAAATTTATGGTTAATCCAGTAATTATGCTGTTTTGTTTCCATACATATGAAATATTGCTTTTTTTTAAAATTAGATATTTTTATTACTACATATTTATATAATGTTAAGCATGCAAAAAGTCCATTTTTAATTCTTGAGTTAATCTCCCCAATTTTACCTGAGTTAGTAAGAATTAACACATTAAAAGTGCCATAAATACCTGTTTTTGTATTTCAGTGGTGGTGTGTTGTAGGATTAGTACAATCTCAAAGGTAAAAGTAAAATTCTAAAACTAAAATCAGCTTAATTAGCTCTCAGCTAGATATCAGTTTAATTGGGAAATGTATGTCAGACAGTTTATAATATCACTGAGCACAAACATGCTGCAGGCAAATACAATCTGATGTCTCCAGTAGAGCCACAGTATAGCAGATATGGCCTTTCCTGTGATCAACATGCACATGGATGCTAATAAGTGCTGGCTAAGGAACCCTCTGAGCACACGATGCAACTTGATACCAAAATTCTTCAAAACGACCAAAGATGGCTCTCTGTAAGGCATTCACGAGGTCCACTGCCAGACTTGAACTATGACATCGGCCTGGTTCACACAAGACCACCTGAAAGTTGGCAATCACTAAGCCTTCAGTGGTGGTGGTGGCAACGGCTCTGTGAAGATGAGCTTAAGATCAGTGGCATTGGATGCTGTGCCTGCAGCAGTCGTCTGGATACTGTAATGTCCTTGCTTTAAAACCACTATTGATTTCCCTTTTTTTGTTACAATTTTTGCGAGCCAGCAAAAATAGTTCTAACTCTTCTGGTGATCAAATCACACATCAGCAGTTTCCTGTAGATGAGCACCCAACAGTCCTACTTAGTGAGGCCTGCCCAACATAAATGTCATTTTGTGTACCTGCTAAATCCTTGCTACTTTTCAGGTGCATTTTCTTTTTGAAGAATACAAGAGTGGACTGCTCCTGCACTCGGCTCATTTAACCACAGTCTCAAATGTCCAATACAGGAATGTCCAGCCTGGTTTGTAGTGGATACATACATAATCTTTTTCCTTCTTTGCGAGTGGAGGCAGTCATGGTACTAGAATCAAACTCTTCTGATCAGTAGAGATAGGAAACCAGAGGTAGCCGTGTGGAGCAAGCTGGCACAGAAGATTAAGGGAACCATGCCATTAACTAGACACCACACAGAACCACTAGTGACCAAACTATAGCTGCTGATGAACACACTGTGTACTATACTAAATCAGCTGTCTATGTTAACTTAGTGGCTGCAAACACAAACTAAAATATTTTTTTTCAATTATTGGGTTTACACATTTAAGATGAGAAATAATAATCTAACAGAAAATTGTAGATATGTCTCTCTCTATATATAATATACTGGTATATTACATTTAAATAGCACAAAATCACAAGTTCTACATCCATAAAAAGGTTTTAAAAAAACTTAGATTTTCAGGGAAGATGTAAATTTTGAGCATTTCCTGTATTTATTGTAAAGTATTAAACTTGATCAGTCTCATAAAAATTGGAAGAATCGGACAAAATTTACTTAGCATACCTACCTTGAAAGGCCATAAAGGTAGGAAAATCTAAGTGACATAAGTAGAATATCCCAAATCTTAACTGTACAAAAATGTTATGCCTTCACTATAAAGGTCACATGAGTAGGAGTTTATCTAAATATCCAGCAACCATTCTACTGAGGCCGAGGTGCAGTGACTCTGCTGGGTTATCCCTGGATGCTACACCGATTCATTACATCCTGCAGACCAGTGTTACAGTTTAAAAGGTCATGTGACCAGCAAGCAAGTTTTGGTCAAAAACTTGTGCTGATAGGTGGAGTACAGCAGACAAGTTACCATACTGTAGACCAGATTGGAAGAAGACTTTCACTGAATGACAGACACGAACTGGCAGGCAGAGAATAAAGATGGAGAGAGATAGGTAAAATATTTCAAAGGTAAAGAAAACATAAATGCTCATTTCTGAACAGTTATGCCCTACCTGTAAAATGGCTGGCAGTAATTCAACCAAACAGTGGAAAGTACATCATTTGTATAGCTTTGAGGAATTTTTATACATACATACATTTAAAAACAGTTCCCTCCCCTTAAGTGGTGGGGTAAAGTCAGCTCTCGATGTATTTCTCGAGAACATACTGCTGTAACACCAGTACTAACTAAGGTCTAACGGCGGCTGCTCAAACTAAAGTCACTGCCTGCAGCCACAACCCGGGGTTTAAGATAAGCCAGAACAGACATTCCTAGGAAGACAGAACATGTGCAGGATGGGGTCAGCAGCAGTGAAGTTCAGAACGCCCAGTTTAAAAAAAGCAGCTGTATCTGTAAAACAGCCTGGTCTGATAAGGCCCAAAATCCAAACAGCTAAACCAGTTCCATGAGGCTACCAACCAAAGATGCTGAGAAGAAGTTACTCCCATAAAGTTGTGTGTGTGATACATAGGGCGGCACCATTTCCCTGACAACATGCACTTCTGTTTTTGTTATTTCTGCAATGATTTTCAGCTCTTTGATTCTAGGTAAACAATTCAGGAAAAATAGCGCTTTGTCACCAGCACTAGTAGACTTTTTGTTTAGAACAAAGTTCTTCTATTCACAGTCCCTGCCCCTCTCTGGTGTAAGTAGAAGGGTTTGAGAGGCAGCTGAAAAAAGAGAGAGAAGCTGAGTGTTGGTCTATAGTAAGGATATAATGTTTCCAAGAGATATAGGGGAGGGGAAAAAATGACATAAGGGCTTTATAATGCATTAGATCATGACAAAAGATAAAGTGAAAATAGGGAGCAGATAGACATATATGGCTGAAGAGAACCGGAGAAAAGATCCCTAGAGAGAGACAGTTTTAAAAAATATCATTATTTAATAAGGTTCCTTCTCTTTCCTCATATTCCTGGTGTCAGGGGAACGAGAATATTAAGCAGGAGGACGGTTGTCTTCATGACAATAAAGACCCTTTTGTTCTGCTTTAACAATCTCCATTGAGAAAAGCTTGTGCAGGTAATAGAATTACAGCTGTATGATGTGCTCGCTGATGAGCTGCTTCATCTTATTTATTTTCAAATTTTCACTTTACTCATAGTTTTGCGTCCTCATCCATTTAACCTGAGAGAGAGTCCCATCCATCCCTTATGTTTAGGTACTTAGATGAAACAAAAGCCACGCGCAGTGTCGGCTTTCATCGAGAACGGTACGAGAATTTCTCTCCCCCCCTCCCTTTTTTTTTCATTTTTGTTGTTTAATTTTAAAAATTAATTAAAAAGGAAGATGCGCAGGTACCTCACTCACCATGGACACCTCCTGCTTCTGCGACCTGTGACGGATGCATTTCGGAGGGATAAATCACAATATAAATAAAAAGAAATACAGGTGCGCAAACATAAATGGTTAATGCTTTTGTTTGTTTTTTTTTATTGGTCATTAGGCAACAAAAAAAAGAATTAGGTTTGTCGTTGTTATTTCTGTATTTTTGTCTGCAGTGGTAGAGAGAGAGGATGGATGAGGTACGTCATAGTGCTGCCCCAGTTCTCTTTGTATAAAGCAAGGTTAAGCCGCCCCGTTTCATCCTCCTCATACTCCCAAAACAAGACAGCCCACAGGACATCCCCCTGCAGCAGCAACGAGCTTTCCGAGAAGCTGAGCCCCACAACCACCCTCGCCGTGAAGATGGCGCACCGATAGGGGAAAGAGAAGAGGAGGATAAAAAGTGATGGTTTCTCTCTCTGAAGCCGAATTATTGTGTTCCCCTTCATCTACCGGAAATTCTTCCTTTTCCACCCGTTTCCCCTAAATACCATGTAAAATAACAAAAACCCGGGAGGGGAGACGAGGAAAAAATCGAAACATTAGCTGCCAACGTAATTAATTGAAGCAGCAGACCTCGTATAGCCAGGTGGGCCGGCCACCGTTTCCATAGAGACGCCGGCCAAAGGGATTTCTTAAAGAAAGGAAAGAGGAGCAATAAAAAAACTAAATGAAACAGGGGTTGGGGGAGGGGCCCTTTCTTCGTCCTTCATGATAATTCGGCGAGACACGAGACAGCGATCCAGACCGGTACAGAGACGGACCGAGAACAATGGGCGCCGGCCCGGCTGTGATGGGCAGAGGCCGAATGTTAGTCTCATCTATCTTCGGTTGGTTAGTGGGGGCAGCAGCAGCAGCAGCAGCTTCTCTGTCGCTTGTCAAAGATAAAACTCGGTTTTACTGGTACTGTACCTACCTATAACATCAGCGGCAGAGGTGCAGTACCGTCCCGGTTACCTCCATCGCCCAAGTTACACCGACAAACCTCAGTTTCCGACGGTACACACCTGGTTCTTAATTACTCGCTACGTTAGCCGTCTCTGCCAACGCGAGCGCTTCAGACTATGCAACCATTCTACCACGAGATATCTAGCTGCTGTTGTAAGCGGCTAATACTGATGTCGTGTAGCTAGGAATACGAGAGGTGTGTGTGTGTCCGTGCAGATGATGATGCTGGTTAGTAATAGCAAGCCTGACTCTACCAGTCACCGGTGTACGGTCAGCACCTGTGTTGATGATGATGCTGGTTGGTAATAGCAAGCCTAAGGCTACCAGTTACCGGTGTACGGTCAGTACCTGTGTTGATGATGATGCTGGTTGGTAATAGCAAGCCTAAGGCTACCAGTTACCGGTGTACGGTCAGCACCTGTGTTGATGATGATGCTGGTTGGTAATAGCAAGCTTAAAGCTACCAGTTACCGGTGTACGGTCAGCACCTGTGTTGATGATGCTGGTTAGTAATAGCAAGCCTAAGGCTACCAGTTACCGGTGTACGGTCAGCACCTGTGTTGATGATGATGCTGGTTAGTAATAGCAAGCCTAAGGCTACCAGTTACCGGTGTACGGTCAGCACCTGTGTTGATGATGATGCTGGTTAGTAATAGCAAGCCTGACGCTACCAGTCACCTGTATCCGTTAGCACCTGTGTTGATGATGATGCTGGTTTGCAGCAGTAGTAGTAACAGTGAAGGCTACCAGTCACCGGTGTACGGTTAGCACCACCAACCATCATCTTACCTGACTTCATGAAGCCCCCTCTTCGTCCACGCATGACTGACTACAGAAGATGAACAATGGGATATTTCAGAAACCGAAGCCAGGTAAATTACAAATACAAAAAAAAAAAAAAAAAAGCTGGGGGGGTGCACTAAAGGAAGCTCTCCCGCCGCTGGCCCGGTTTCCCCTGACCGACCGGAGACAATCGCTCTTACCTGATTGTTTTTCCCCGTCTGTTCTAGAGAAAGCGCACGCACTTCCGCTGCCCAATTTGCGCGCGTGTGTGTGTATATATATATATATATATGTATGTATATGTATATATCCTTCGAAAATGGCGGCTGTTGAAGATATAGCAGCCAGACCACGCGGGAGGATGACGTACGCTGGGAGCCCGGCAGATCTCTTTCTCCCGGCCTGAAACCCGATATCCCCCTCCCGAGACCCCACCTCTGGCGCTGTACGTGCGCACAGGGCGCTCCTACTTCTAAATAATAATAATAATAATAATAATAATAATAATAATAAACACAAAAGAGAAAGGTGAGAAGAACATAAAACAGCACAATAAACGCTAATTGTTTTTCGAGAAAGAAAAGAAGACGATGGAGGAGGAGGAGGAGGGGTGATGATATCACACTCAGAAATCTTGTCTCCCTCCCCGGTTCCGTACAAATTCTCGTAGCCGTGTGAATAAGATACCCGGCTCGATATCATCAGTGGTACTGCAGTTTGCCGTAAGTTATCTAATTTCCATCTTCCGCCTTCACATCCTATGCGTAATTTTCCGCATGGACCTATAAATAACGCGACTTCCCCAGTCTGCCTTATTTCTGTATTCTGTTATGTTCTCTACCAGAAGATGCTGTCTGGTCGTCCACTCCTCGCGCCAGCATCGATGTACATCCGTGTCGCCTCTGTACCACGGAGGAGTAGTAATTACAGTTTTGCTAGTAGAGCTACTGCCACTATAGTAACATATAGCGGGGTGTCGTTATAGTAGCAAAAGATACTATGGAGCTGTCGTCGTATTGACCGAGATTATTATTATTATTATTATTATTATTATTATTATTATTATTATTATTATTATTGAAGGCGTTTAAACCCTCTGTATACAACATGGGGGGTGCCCCTGTACCCCACTACTCTCCCAATCCGTGTTACTCAGCACAGATTGAGCCATAGGGGCGCTAAATGTAAGCCAACTTCCTCACTGATGTAGCTCTTTCAAACAACAAACAAACCCTTATATAGTGACCAAATACACAACCAGCTCAGTACAAATACTAACCAGTGTTCCTGGGCTGGGTGGGTAATTTAGGAAGGGTAAGATCCGCTGTGGTATGCGGAGGGTTAAGCCAATCTGAGAATATATAAACGGCCCCGAAAATAATTAAAATAAAATGAGAATAAAAGGAGACAAAGAGATGGATTCCCAGTGATTCGTATGAGTAACGTCTTCTATACAATTTCAAATCCGCCAGTTCGATTGGGTAGCGAGTGTATGATGGACCCGGCGCTCAGCAGCAGCCTGTAACTACCGTGTAGTCGTTAGAAGCAGGTGATATAAGAACACAATACGAGGTGGGCCAAAAAAATATTTTTTTCCTAAGCACCAAATTTCAAAGTCAAATACAGGATTAGTGGGTTGTGCTATTAGTATAATTCCGATCTGGCTTCCAGGACCGACAATTTCCCACAGGGATTTGTTTCCCTGGTTTCCAAGGTCACCAGACCTATGCCCTTTCGATTTTTCTATGGGGGGGGGGCACTTTAATTAAAGTAAAAAGCCTTTGAAGAGAATCCAAGAACAATCGCCAATACTGGGGCTGAGTCACTCCAGCTCTACCTGTGCTCAAAATGGCGGAAAGCCCCTTTGGAAATCTGTATTGATGCCAACATAAAGGTCTGAGTCCCTCTATTAGTTACTTCTTGTTTTACTCTAATATAAAAAAAAAAAGTATTAGATTTTTTATTTGACATTGAAATCTGGTACATGTTTTTTGGTCCACCCTGTATTTAAAAATAAAACACATATATAAACATTGACATCTTGGCTTTTGCGAGGCTCACCTGCGGAGGAGAGAGATTATCTATTAATTGATATTTAAATCGGTTCTAACGGCCTCTATCGATCACCGCCATCGATTAGTTTTATCGCTCAATAACAGGAACAACTCGTAGGCTTGTAACGTGGATTACGCGATTTGTAAGTCCCCCCTCCATTATTTCTATTTTCCTACGTAAAGGTGACGGAATGGAAACATCACAACCGATTTCCTGCTTATTTAAATGACTTTCAGATGAGACGATTTAACGTTAAATAAATTCTAAAAATAGATACAATATCCAAGAGGTGATGATTAGATCATGAAAAAATATTCTTGACTTAAATATTCCTCAAATTTTCAAGTCAAGATTTTTTTTAAAGTACACATTTTAAAATTCATGATTAAACATTGGGATTTATTATTATTATTATTATTATTAACTCTGGCGGTGGATAATCAGGCTGGCCTAAGATGGCTGTGGATGCGATCCAGCTAGGATCCTTCTCTCTCTCTCTACCAGTTCTGTTTTTTGGGTTTTCCTTTTTTTTTTTCAGATGAACAAAAGAATTGTCTGTAAGGGTTTTCCGGGCGTCCCAACGATAACAAGAGACCCTGGCCGTACGCAGGTATTTCACCTGGTCTCCAATAGCTCGTCACTCTGACATATCTTTGACTTCTTTGTTTTGACAGGGGATCCGAAAAAAAAAGAATGCTGTTGGTGACGTTTGTTAGTCCATGAAAACAATTTATATTGCCAGATTTTACAGAACTAACAAATAATAAGATGAGGCGGTTGCTGATGAAGTCTGAAATAGTTACCTTTCAAGTGATTTGTAATTACTCTTTATTTACTCTGTATTGGATTAGCAAAGGGCTTCGGAGCATGGTTTATTGTTCTGTGTAACTTCTGTGCCGAGAGCGAAGGCAAGATCTATATTTCTTAAACTGTAAATTAATTATTAGATAGATAAATGAATTTTCTACAGCATTATTTTTTTTTTTAACCAAAAAAAAAAGTTGTTTAATGCTTCATGGGAAATAACTCTTAAACAAAGTATGACTTATTTCCCTTAAATTTAATGATTTGAAAGAATTTGCTCATCTGTGGAATTGGGGGAGTTTCCTTAATTTTCTAGTTATTGCAAGGAGAATTTTTCATTTTTAATCTTTTGTTATTCCTGTTGCCGATGTTGTTGCTGGAGCCATCGACATGAACATCCAGAGCAGTTAGGGACACCAAAGTCGCCAGGAGGTTTTGATGGAAATCGTCTTACCTTGTCGATCAGGTGACTGGACGTGATCCCTTAGCTGGAAACGTTTGGGGGGGGTTAAAAGCATAAACATGTTGATAATAAGTCAACTTTTTTTTTTTTCTTTTTAAAGTTTGAAACCGGACGAGTGAAGGATTTCCTCAGAGGGGGTTAGAACAGTGTAACCTTTGTTTGCAGTAGCAAACGGGAGGTAACTCTTGATTTTAGATAGGAACAGAAACAATAAGAAGTCTCTCGTCTCCTGACACCGCAGAAAATTTCCTACCATCGAGGAAATGATAATTTTTTTTGTAATTATTACCGTGATTGTTTTGTAACTCGTTAACCTAAAGATTGTGTGTGTGGGGGGGGGGGTTCGGAGTATCTCAACTTTAGACCAGAATTGGAAAATCTGAGGTTTCGTTTCGCAGAATCGTGAAAAGGGAATTGGCGACGTGACGTCACAAGAACCTTTTCCCTTCAGTGCGCGTTTGGATTGAGGTTGGTGAACTGTTGGGATGGCGGAGTTCGAGTGTATTACGACAAGTAGAAACAGATTTCATTTGTAATAACTACAAACCGTTATGATCGTCATCGTCATGTAGACCGAATTGAACGGAGGGAGGGGTTTCCTAGCAGCAACCGATGCCAGCTCCAGCATTCGTTCGTCTAGTCTACGCGTCAGTCCTCCACAGCAACCGGTCGTCGTGGTTACAGCTATTTCGAGCCGGTGTGAAGTCTGCCCGGCCGGCCACCGCTCCACGTCTACTCTGATAATGACGAAGATGCCTCGGGGTTTCGCCGACCCCAGTCAGCTAGCTTGGCCACCCGGACTTGTCTTTTCCAAACAGCCTCCTCTACCCAGTACAACTAATCCGGGGCCACGGTAACTGCCGAGGGGCCCGGACTTACTGCACTTTTAGATGAAGTAGGGACAATGAATAATCTTTTTCAGTAGCACATAGGTGAACAATTGTAAATATCATCGCAGCAGTGAACGTTAGTTCAGATCACGAAAGTAGGCTGGCGTGGCGAGTTGGTTTTTAGTAAAGTAGTTAATAATCAGCTATCAAAAGAGCACTGACATTTTAAAATAACGGGTTAATTTTAGAAAGAAATTCTATATATATATATATATGTGCGATGTTTCATAGCGAAAGTTCGGTAAGGAAATATACTCTAGCACGAATCGATTTTGTCTTTCCGTGTAACATAAGACCGATGGAGAGGGGCTGAGGTCTGCATCTTTGGTTCCCCAGTCGGCCGTATATCCCGGTGTAAAAGTCGGATTTTTGAGACCTAGAATTTGCTCCTGAAACCTGAAGTCGACTTTTTGCAAAGGCCACATTTCTCGTGTCAGATATCACAGGTCGGACATTCACACCTTCCGGCGTGTACTTCCCGGTTGACTGACCGACTTCGCGGCCTGCTGCTACAGCTCTAATGAACGACACAAAGTACTAAATGGCCGTCTTCACACGACCGTACGGTGATTCTGACTTGACGTTTGCAAGTCCCAAAGTTGTCGAGTGGTACACCAGTCTTTACGTTGGACACAACCCAGGTTGAGGAAGCGTAGTGCCCAGGTTATCCGCTAGAGAGCGACACCTATCTTGCATCACGAAAATCCAAGCGCATCTGCCCAGCTGGTGAAGAGCGAGAAGAAACAGTGTCACGGAGGTACGCCAGACTGATCGTCCCGCGACCGGGATTCGAACTCGGGCTCTGAGGATCATGGGGAGGGAGGGGGTGCTATGACTGCCACCGTCGAGAACCCATTTCAAGCACCGCAACTGGTGATGACCGGGAAAACATCAGATGGATTTGCGAGGAGATGGTGGACGATTTGAGTGATTTACATAAATGGGCAGTTAAAAGGAAGTATTTAACAACTTCACATCCATTTAGCAACAGAGCTAACAAGTGTTGTGCAATCCCAGATGCACATCTTTCTGTGGCACCCTGTATATGCGACTACTACTATCACGTGTGCTAGCAGAGATCGCGAAAAATATTTGAGAAAGCAGACGCACGCTCACAAACTATTTATTTGTTGTTGTTGTTTTTACATAATGGATCCCTAACCTGGATTAGAGATCGCCCGACGCAGGTGATGATGACTGGTTCGGAATGAATCGGGTTGAAGCAACGAAAATAATGATGAGGAGAAAACACAAAAAAACACAAAAAAACCAACAAACAAGCGAAGGTTTTGTCCCTTAAAATAATCTCATTAAAACTTTTTGCTGTTTTTTCTTTTCTTTTCTTCTTTCCCATCACAGTCTGAAGGTCGTAAAGAGGGGCTTAAAAGGAAACTTACCCTTTGTGAAATAGACACGGCTTTGTGATGCCGGTGGAACATCCGTCACCGACGGACTGGGCTCTTTCAGCCCTACAATTGTTCGGATTCCTCGACTTAAGATCTTTATAAGGAAAAAAAAAAGGGGCTCGAGGTCTGCATTAATCAGCGCCACACCATAAAACAGGTATTCATCCATTCGTTTCGAACACGGCAATGCTTGTTTACACTATAAACGGTCCGATGTAATTAAAAGGCAGGTAAGGTAAAGGGTGTTACCGGGCTTTATTGGATTGCACAATCAAAGTGCTCGCGAATGTCAGTCGTCGTCACTCGCGAAGATGGACCGGCTACTTATATATTCACCGCTTTATCCGATGTTTAAGTCACCCAGTCAGATGTCAGAGACAAAGTCTTTGTGGCACTTTGCAGCTATTCACAGCATTGTCAGACTTCCATTTATTTATTTATTTGCCAGGCCAGCTAAGTTAAGCTGAAAACCGAAACCTTTTTGGCTGAAAAGTTTTATCGATTGGACAGTTAAACTCTTTATATATATATATTTTTTTTTTTCTAAAGAGGAAAATTATTTAACTTTCGACCCCGTAAAACTCGGGGTTGTTTGAAAAAATATTAACAATTTCTTAAAGTGCATAATCGCTTTAGTATTTCACATTAATGTCTTTCAGGTAAGATGGTAGAATTCGCGGGAAGGGCATTCTTGTAGCATCGCTTTCGAATCGTGTTAATTAATTAATTAATCACTGGTATCCTGGGAGACTTTGGTTTCCCGTGGTGTAAGGTGTTTCCGTGAATACTGGGCGCATGATTTTGTCTTATGTACATTTATTTCTTAAAATATTTTTTAGTAAGCAGGATTTATTTGTTTTTGTCTTTGTCTTCTTTTTTTTTTCTGGTTCGTATGGCATCTTCGAGTTCCGACTGCAGTCAGTAGAACACCTGACGTTTAAATACATATAGCTTTTATTACCGGGAAGTAAACCGCGACTCTTCATCTTCTGTATAAAAAGATATCAGATTAAAATCGCTCTGGAAATGTCATTTTAATACTTTGATTGCAATAATCTCGATAGGTAAAAGGAAACGTATAGACAGATTGTAGAAGGGGCTCGTCGTTACTCTGATTGACGGAAGAAGATAAATCCCGGTGGTTTTCAGAGATGCTGGAGCTGTAACTTCTCGTGGTTGAGCCGTATCAGCTCGTTCAGGAGTCTGTTGTTCCGGGTTTGGCCGCCATGGTAACAGCCGCGAGGGCTCGGCTGATTGGCCGGGCGCCTGCTGCTGCTGCTGCACAGTTCCTTCGCCATGGAGCTGCTCGGGCCCATTTCCGTCAGGCGAAATTCTTGTATCGGCCCCGCGTCGCTCCTCTGCCTCGAGGCCGGGCGCGAAGAGCGCCCCCGCGCGGGTCTTTTAGCCATTTCCGGGTGGGCGCCCCCGCTCTGGATTATCGTCTGCGCGGACGTCGCGCGCGCAACGGGGTCGAAGTCGCTGAGGGAGGAGTCGTCGCCGTCCGAGGCGCCCCCGTAGCTCGCCAGGGTGGACAGGGAGGAGCTGAGCGACAGGCTGGAAACGGTTGTCAGGGAAACGGCGTCCAGGTTCTCCTCCGACGTGGACCGCCGCCTCACGCGCTCCTCCCCCCGTCTCTGCTGCACGACCGTCATGATCTGCTGGCAGTGCCGGAAGTTCTGCTCCACGGTCGCCAGATCCACGTCGTAATTGCGCATATCCGCCGAGCTGTCGCTTCCGCTCAGCCCGCTGACGTCATACTCGTAATAGTTCTCGCTGCTGTCCGTGTCTTCTCTGTCGTCCGCCCTCAGCGGTGACCTACGGCTCGAGCGCGATGCGCGCGGAAGCAGGTAGGATTCATCGAAATGCTTCGGACGCCCGTCTAAACAGCTGCGGGGCTTGTCGACCTCTGTTCCTTCCGGTGCTCTCGATTCTCCCAGATAGGCTCTGCAGCTTACGCGAGACTGGCACATCTTCTTATGTTTCTGCCCCTTGCTCTCGTCCACGATGGGCACCACGAGATAGGGACCGCCATTCTGGTCTCCGTGATCGGATAGGGAAGGGCACGAGTTCCTCAGCGGCAGCTTCTTTGAAATAACTTCTGCAATCTCCTCATATATATGGTAAGACTTGTCGTTGCCTTCCTCGTCAGCTGACCAGTCGTTTTCCTTTGGGATGGGAGGAAGTTGCCTTTGGTGTTTTTTAATTTGCCTGTGACGGAATATCCGGCGCAGCATGTTTCGCCCTCTCCCTTTTCCACGGGATCCTCACCAGAATTCTAAATTTAAAGAAAAAGCATCAGACAGAATCAAGTGATCTTTTCCAAGAAAGACAATAATGAGTCTGATGCGTGACTAATTATATGAGTCGCTTAGATAACAGAGTTAAAAATACGAGAAAAGGTACAGAATTGATTACAATGTCTATTATTAGGTGGCGAAAACTATGAATATCCCTAGAACTGATTACGAATCTCACTTCCGGTAAAACGTTATGAAAAATGGCTTACGTTGTCCTAGAGAAGAGCAGCAAAGACTCTTCTCAGCATAATTTTCTGGATATCTTTTAAACTTTTGCAGATTTAACACAAATAAATGTTCGACGAGGACTTCATAGAAATGTTAAAACGCTACCTATATATGTTTCATGGTGACCATTCCCCGGCCGCCAAATAGGTCAAGTGATATTCCTGCTCGCCTTTTAAAGGTATATATCGTTACAGGCATCTTATATAAACTATAAACTTCTGGTGACGTCGGTACATCTGTTCTCGGCTTGTGTGGTTAACATCCACAGCGCAGCTCCCTCCCTGCATGGAACAGCACAGCAGAAACAGAAAGAAGGCCCTTTAATTACTCTGATAACGCAGAATCCACAAACACGATTCATTTCTTCGCAATAATTAAAATTCATCTCACGCTTCACATTTTTCTTAAGTGTTCTATTCTAGCACTAGCATCTTTCCGAAACGGTTACATGGACAATATCTAGTGGTGGTGGGGAGGTGTGTGAAATATCGCTTCTTTAGATGTTCAGTAATGTGAACTGGCAGAGAGACTCGAGAGCATCAGCTTCCTAAATATCTCAAAACATACTTGGTACACTACTCGAGTTCACCAGTTAGGAATAACTCCGACCAGCTACATTCCGGTGACTTGACCCCCCCCTTTAAAAAAAAAAAAACATGTTTATTCCTTTCCCTCGACTTTTAGTCTAGCAGCAGTGGTGTGGATATCCACGTTTCACGCACAGCAGAGGGAATGGAACAATCAGCAAAGCGAACGGGACCAGAACATAATATAAGCCTGGTAACATCCCTCGATCCGGGCAGCGAGAGGTCAGAGTAGCGGCTCTCGGCACTTATGAAGTGATGAGGGAGCAGCTCAGCTTTAATATGTTTTCCACAATCAGTTAAAACTGAGGGACGAACGAAGAACTGAATGCTCGCGGCGGAGGAGAACAAGGACATACTGAGCTGTTGGGGGGGGTGGGGTGATAGGATCCCAAACATTGAGGAAAAAAAATATGCCTGATTCACAGTGAAAGGGATGTGGCAAAGTTGGTTCCTTTCAACCGTCTGGGTCTATCTTTTGGTGTACCCTGCTGCGCGAGATAAAGCGCCATGCAACTAGGCCAGCGCCACCTGCCGTGACTTGTTTCCCCTTAACAAAACAGAAGAGGAAATATGACAATATACAACAAGTGCAAAAGGATCGGGTGAGGACCAGGGGCCGCTCTCATCCTCGAGGTGGACTGACCTGCGGCCGGCTACAGAGTGCTGCCGAAGACGATTGTCCCTCCAAGAACACCACAATTCCGAGAAGGGATGGTTAGATTAGATGGGGCGCCGAGATGGTTTAACCATCACCACCGACTCGTACCGATGTCTCTCTGTAGGTAATTATCCCAGGCGCGAGCTGGTAACTCGGACTTTATAAAGTAGTAGGAACTCCTAGGAGTTCCCGGCTCGTGTTAAGGGAGGAAATTACCGCCATGTAACTCTACAAGTAAGTGGGCGGCTTATTCCCCATCGGCCGTGATTCTCTCACCCCCTCGTGACGGTAGGATGGCTGGCTACCCGACTGCAGTCGGAGCTGGGAATTCTGCTAATCACCGGCTGTCTTTACAATCCGAACAACTTGTTCCGGTTTCGCGATTCGAGATAGTTAAATTCAAATCACTAACGACCATCAGTCAGGGCAGGGGGAGGGGTTCTGATCGTATGTTCGGTTCGGAACCGGATTAGAGGTGATCACCAGATCTCTCTCACACACACACACAGTGGCTAGAAAACCTGGACTAAGTGAACTGACGGACGGACTGAGCTCCGTCGACGCGGTCGGTCAGCGGACCAAGATGCTCGTCCAGATGAACCCGGCTTGACCACGGGACAGTATAATAGTAATAATAATAATTTTACTGTCCGGCCGGGGGTCAGCGTGAGAGATAAGGGGGTCAAACCGACTTTTGTTGAGCGAGACAAGCGGATTTATGGCCGGGCAACTTCGATCAAAAGGCAAGTAAAGCGATTACAGGTGAGCGAACCTGGGGCGCGACTGACAGACGTGGAAGGCATCAGGAATAAATTGAAATGTTTGGCCGCGGTTAACGCTCTGGGACCGCGTCGGAGAGGATGAGGCTGACGCGAGCCAAGGCATTAGAAATTTTATAAGAATAAAATAATACTTAGAGAAAATTCCGGAAATACAAATGAGATGGCAACCTATCTAAGAACAATGTAATACTCCTGTATAAGATCTTAATTAACTAACTATTGTGCACAGTTCGATCAGCACCTATAATGTCTAAGTACACAGAATAAAACTTCGTCTTCCCGAATCTTTTTAAAGGCTAAGAGGATTTGGCCCCCATTCAGGATAATTCTCTTGCACCATCAGTCAACAAATGGCGAATATTCCTTCTTGTCCTAAGTTTTGGTCAACACGCTTTGCATTTATACAAGGTTTCAGCAAGGTGCCGCCGCTGAAGGGGAAGGTGTCAATCATCTCTCCATCTTACAGATTTGTTCTGAGCCGAAATACGCAATAACCGAACTGGTGGGTGCCGAGTATCGCGCGCAGCCCAAACCGGAAGCTTTCAGTCGGGGGGGGTCAAATAGAATAGCAAACGGAAATAATTATAAATCGGCTAAATTCGCACAGCCATCCTCTCCTGTGTTGTTTGGAGATTTACAGAATAATCGAAGGTTTTGTGGGGGGGTTCCGATAGATTTTGGCTATCTACAGTAACCAACTATACCAGGGGTAATTATACAGGTAATAGAATTGTTAATGAGTGGAATCAATCACAGAAAAGTGTCGTCAGCAGTGGAGTGGTTAATGAATTTAAAAATGGCGCCGTAGGCACTGGCTTCCACCTCATAAACTCTGAACTAAGCTAAAGACTGTGGACGAGTGGATAGACTCTGCAGACGGAATTCATCAACTGTGGGAGAACTAACCAGTCGAAGATAACATATCTTATTTTGAAGATCCACGAAATCGATTTAGATGTACAGTTAAGCCCAAAACTCTTGGATTTAAAAAAAACAGAAAGAAAGAAATACAAATCCCGGAAATAGCTTCTTTATTTATTTACTTTCTTTTGTCAAAATTTTCGTGCCAACTAATAATTAATTAGAAATGGCTCCTTTCTTACATTTACCGTATTCAAACAGAGCACCGCCGGGAAATAGCAGGGCTCGCCACTGTCACCTTATAACGGCCCCTAAGTGTCAGTAGCCGGCCAACTCTCTGCTGCGTAAATTTCGCGAGTCTTGCGCCTTCTTGAGTTTCAGCGCACAATGGAGCCCCATTGTCAGCGGACTCCGCGAAACGAGAAACCGAGACCAGGTGGGCTTTACAGGTAATCTGCGAGAGACGGGTGGCTGACAGGCAGACTGGTCGTGTCTCGGGCCCTGGCGCGGCTTCCAGAGGATATACCTAGAGACGGGCCGCACCTGTCTGACAATTAAGCATAGTGGTGGACTGTGTGTGTGTGTGAGAGACAGGAAGTCAGATAGTCTCCGTACCATCTCGCAAAGGATTGTGGTAAAACAACATTAATAAGCAAAGCGCGGATACGTCGCGGGTGCGGTCAGGGGTAAATTTGGCTTCTTTCAGTTTTAAGCTATTTTAACAGACGTGTTGAAAGCCGTGAGTGGGAGAGTTTGAGAGAAGACCCCAGTCTGAAAACAAAACGGAAATGGGGTTTGTTCGCCCTCCAAGCTGAAGTTGGCAAGTCAACATTAAGGTGTTCACCCGTGTACAGTGCGCTCCAAGATCGTGGAGCTACACGAATACCTGCGTACATCCATATTGCTCCGCAATAAGGATAACAATTAATTATACATCTTCCTACTTAACCTTCGCTTTCATCGACTGTGCTCGCTTTGAACATGCAGTGAAAAAAGACTAAACCGAAAACGTTGAGATATCTAAGCACTCGGCTAATTTTGTGACTTCTTGAGAATTTGAACACCCATACCGCAGACGGGATGATCTAGGTCCCACCGCGCCAGTAGCGCAGACTATTTCAAAGGAGGTGAGAAGTGCGCCTCACGCGTGAAGGACGTACACTAGATGCTGAACTTTGGTACAAAAAGGACAACTAAAGGAGGCATCTGTGACAGTTCTTTGGCAATAGTTTGTTGTGGGTCCAAAGATCTGTTACCTTACTTGAAAATCTTGATTTGTAATCCATAAATCATTCTGCAGTCAAACGTTTCAGAGATGCTCCCACACTGGTTTGTTGGCAGGACTGTCTGACAGATATTTGCCATTAGTGTGCATTTAGATTCATTATATCTAACGAATTATATATCGAGTGTTTGGCTAATATTCAGGTGTACATCAAGAAAGCCAAACTATGGGGTTTACAAAATACTCGTAGTGGCAGAGAGCTTACACTTATAAACAGCTCCTCCTAGTGCTTATAGGCCTTTTTCTAATGTTCAGCTGCTGAGCAAGAGGAATTCCCCTTCCCCAGGTGTGGCAACAAATCAAACGTGATGACTCCAGACACAGAATCCTGTCTGTGAGGTCGACTTGCTCATCGTTGCCGTGCCAAGAAAGACCACGTTTACAACTCTGATGGAAACGGCTCTCTCTCTCTCTCTCAACGATTTGGGTCGTCCGACGGCAGTGCGCGCTCAGAATCTGCCGAACTCGGTTGTTGGAGACCAAGTGGGTGACAGTAATTATTTACTTGTCCATTCTTTCTTTCTTTATTTCGCTATTGAGTTCACTGCAGGGCGAGAACCCTGCCCTCAAGAGCCACGACGACTCGCAACTTGACCCCGCCCCGCTGCCTGATGCATGTAGTAAAAGTGGACGACCTTGGAAACGTCTTGACCCGGGCGGGTTCCCTTTGGCCACTCGGTGAAGCAGCACCCGAGCCGTGAAAATCCCTGCACCCGGAAACAATCCGCCAGCTACTCCCTCGTGACCGTCGTCTGGGCATCCGTTCTGCTGCACTTGCCACGGTGGTGGAGCGGGATTCGAACCGTGGAAAGCTCGGATCGTTTTGGTTGGATAGGGTGGATTTTCCTGTGACAGTTACTTTCTTTATGCAAAGTTTCCCAACTTTTTTCTTTAATTAGATTTTTACCGGATAAAAATCCTTCTTAGGGGCTCAGCCGTAGTCGCAGTGCATCGGACAAGGCTTTCGGTGTTGCACAATCCGTTTCCTCGCTTGACTGCAGTTCCCAGGCTGGAGCGTGTAATCAGGGAGAATTACAGGGCAGCAAACCTTGGATAAAATATTCGTATAAATCACTTACACTTTACCGAAAGCCATACGTTTATATTGTATATCTGGAATGTAATCAGGCGATAGAGACTAAATCAAGTGGGGATTATAGTAGTAAAAATATCATAAATCACCATAAAAATCCCGTACAGGTCCAACTAGTAAAGATTACAAAGTACTGGCATTCTGCCGCGCGAGAGCTATAGGCCAGTGCCCGTTGTACATTGTCAATCAGCCGATAGATTAACCCGTAAGGAATTAAGAAACGTTCAGTTGTGGAGGATTCATCAGAGCAGTAGTGAACTTAAATATTAGTCAATCTTGGTCGTTATAAAAGTCCAATTTGCCTCCCTTTTTTTCCCCTTTTCTTTTATTCACTGCCGACGTCGTTCCAATGCTCTGCCATTAATAGGTTCACCGCTATCCCGACTACCACGGTCAGTCACGAGGTAATCGTAAATACCCGAAAGAATGTGTTACTGACCAACGGTAAATCTAATATTTTAGGCCCTCCTGAAAACGTTTCTGGAGAGGCTATGTCGGTCACTTCGATGATTTAATGTCTTTTCTTAAATACGGACGAATGAATAGCTGATGGGTGGGGGTTGTCCCTCGTTAAAAGGAATGAAGACTTTGCAAAATAGCTAACATAGAAACCAACAACGTTAAAGAGCTTAACCGAACTGAGTCGGCGAACTGTCCCTAACCTCGTGTTCAGTTATCGCCGGAGCTGGACAGCTGGGCGAATTTATAGACGTTTGTTTCACATTTATACTGCAGAGAACACCAGGGCACCTTAGTCTGGCATAAAATAAAAAAAAGTTGTCAAAGCTTCCGCTAAATCACCTCACTCAGGCGCTGGTATTGACTGATCGAGCGAAAAAAAGACACATGTCAACCGAAAATTTAAAGACCCACGTAGGGTTGCATCCGAAAACAACAAACAACTCGACTACATATACCTCATTCTCTCCTAAATGTCTGGGTGTTCAAAGGATAGGGGATGGCCACCTTGAAGACATGCCAGAACTCTAACATGGCTGAAACTGCTGAAGACTGTCAGAAAATATCCTGAATATATCCAAGACAAATAAATCTGTTGGGGAAACACCGTTCCCACCACTGCTGAGATGCTTTTTAAAAATATTAATCCAAGAATAGTTTCTAAGGTTGAATCGCCGTTTTTTTTTGGAGGACCATGAAAGTAATAAATACTCTTGAGTATTTCCAAATACTGGGAAGAAAGATAACTTCGGTCTGAATGTTGGAAACATTGCGTATCCGGAACTGCTGTTGTTTTCTTTAGAATTATGATGGAAACTAGATCCAGACAAGTTTTCAGAATACCGATCTAAGGTGGTGAAGTTTTTGCATTGATGCGTCTCGATCTGAAACATTTTTCATCTTAATAAATTTAAAAGTAGGTCTTCGTCCAACCGTCAATGTGCCGCAGCCAAAATAAGCAGGAGCAGAGACCTGCCACAAAGACAGTCCTTAAGTTCCTTGTATTTGTATCTCTCCGGGAAACTTCAGGTGGCAGAGCCGCAGACAAGCCCAAGACCGGCTAATCCATCAACATCAACATCAGGTACGTCATCTACGGGGTCGCTTCTCAACAGTGGCGGAGAGCATCGATAAGTTATCTTATTCTATCGTAGCCGGAAGAACCAGATATTACCTTTTTAAAGTGATCCGCCAATAAACCGTAACACAAACCATTTTTTGTGCTTTCAAACTTGTGAAAAATACAGGTATAAAATAATCCCAGGACGCGAGAGTACTGCACTAACTCGAGTATTATTTTTTTCTGCGAAGTGTTTAATTTCCGTGATGTTGTCTGCACTGTCGAAAGCAAACAGTCGTGCACATTGATTTGTTTGGTTAAAGAATTCCCTGGCAGATCTAATTTCACTTTCTTACGACATTTATCTACTGGGGGGGGTTTAAAAATTCTTCTCTCTCTATATATGAAACCGGATATGGCATAGAGCGAACACCAGTAACAGTAATCATCAACTTATCTAACAGGATTTATCTCTCCAGATATTCATTTTACATCTCTACCGACCCAATCTCCCTGAAGCAAAACCTATTTTTGCTGCTACTTCATTTTAAAAAGAAAATAAAAAATTCGCCCGTTCTGGTTATGATTCCTATTAGTTCTTCTTTAAAATTTGATTGTTTGTTTTACTTTCCAAATGGCGAGCGTATTACAGCGCCATTCGTCATTATCTGATGAATACAGTTACCCTGGTACTTATTGTCGAGCATGACCGAATTAGATGGACATCTCTTGTTGGCCCTTCCGGCCCGCACGTGAGTCAAGTCACAGTTCCATGCTGATCACTAGCTACTCTTTTTTTTTTCAAGTAAAATATATCCAAGTGAATGTTGTCCACGTTTAGCATATTCTTCATCGACAGTTAAGAGGCAGGTCTGTGAAGAATTTTGAGTCTCAACTGTTGTTGGTTTACCATGGAAATGGGGAGGTAAATAAACCTTCTTTCTCACTCAACAGTTTCATTTTCATACAGTTTTCTCCGTTTTGTTGTTTTCTTAGTTTAAACCACCAGCTTCGGTTCTAAAGAGAAAACCGGATGTGACGTCTCAGCGGGGTGAAGTAGCCGGATGTGACGTCCGCCCGCCTTTGTTAAGTATGAACCCGCTTCCCATCATTGCGAGATACGACAAAGCGCCAGGAAGAGAAAAGAAAACGACATTTTGGAAGCTATTCTGCTAACCAGCTGCCCTGAATCAGACTGGTGTATTAACACATTGCACAGTGTTGCCTCGTGGTGGCGTTTATTTAAAAAGAGGGCGGGAACGATCGCGGATGGTGCGGTGGTGCTGACTCCTGTAAGGCCCCTCTACGCTGGCGACCCACGCGCGCTCTCCCGCGGTCCTGGTGGGTTATTTCTCTCTGAAGATCCGCAGTATTCGGTTTGGCTGTGCGCAGGCGCGAAGCATCTCGGCCGGCGTGTCACCCCATTCCACCCTTGCTCATTCAGTCAGATGGCTGGGTGCTTACGATCGAGAAATAAACGACGAGCCGTGACCATTCCAATGTCAATTTAAAAAAAAAAAAACAGTTAATACGGGTTGCTGCAACTACCCGTCTCCTAACTTCAAAAGGCAACCAAATGCACACGAGGTAGCTACACAGCTCGACTATTTGACGTTTCTGTCTGCACGCGGTTCCTTCCTCGTGTTTTAAAAGCTTTCATTAAGTTTCCTAATGAACACGCAACTGTATTTAGAGAAGAAATTGCCCTATTACCTATCCTACCTTGACTTTCCACCTTGTCAATCCCTGCTGTCTTAGATCACGGTGTTTGTGTAGATATTCCTTGTTTCACCAGCTCATCGGGACGTTCGCGATGACACGACAGGACGGATGGGACTCCTCCGTCTCGCTTCCGCGTCTGGAAGCCACGCTACATCTTTGCACAAACGTTCGTGAATCAAATCAACCGGTAAGTTCTCACTGTCAAGGTCATTTGTATTTATCACTGAACCCTGACGACGCAAGTATCCAAGTAGGCAGCCCTCCTTCCTCTTTAAAGGGAGCTAACTCTGAATGACGCTCAGGCTTATTTACAAATTGGTTACCTATGCTGCCGTTTTACCGTCAGAGCCGCCAATGTTATCCATCCCCCCACCCACCCGGGCATTCAACAGCAGCAATTCCAGTGGTCTTGGTTATCTATTCCCACCTTTGCTGCCATTCTTACACGAATAGTCTGGGCTAAGAGAGTCAAACGCTACCCTGCTACCTTCCCGTCTTTTTGTAGGGTAGAAATGAGCGCTGTACGCCCAGCGTGGCCTGCCTGCATGAATCATCGCTCGCCGGACCCTCATCTACTTCGACGAGGTAATGAGAAACGTGCGCTCCGCCTACCGCGATCAGATGTTCGGCATTCCGCTGGCTCCCTCTTCTCCCCGGGCCCGCTCGTGTCAACAGAGCCGTACAAAGCGCATCTGCCCCTTCCCGGGACTGTTTGTTGGCACTTGTTCGGGGGTGCCGAACAAACAGTAGCGGACCGACGTGGATGCGTAAGTTTTTCAGAAGTCGACAGAGGAAATTCATTCAGCTGACTGAACGCATAATCTTCCGATGCCGTTCAAAGGATCCTGCGGTCTGCGGTAAACACCGGGTGCCTCTGATGTTGACGGAACAGATCCCGCCCGGCCCGTCCTGTGTGCGTACTGTGGTGGACAGGGAGAGTTCACAACGGTCAGTTTTCTGTCCGCATTCTTCGCGTTAAAGCAAACTCCTTAATGTGACTTGGGCGTTTTGCGTAATTCGGCTTGTTTGTCTGTAAACTTAAGAACCCACACCAGAACACGGGTCAACCGCCTGCTATATGGTGACTATCGGGCTGTCGGGAAGCAGACCGGTCAACAACAACGCATCAACGTTTGGACGTTGTTCAAACTGCTGCACGAGCGACGTTGAAGTAAATCCCGGCCGAAATAGGATCGATCGCCGTAATTATCGATATCCGGACTCCGAGTTTTCCAGCGTCTTGTAAGGGCGTGTCCATCCACCGAGTACCTGCTCTTTTCGGCCTAAGGCGGCTCATAGGGAATCACGCCATCGTTAGCATTTTCGAGGAGGGTAAAACACAGGGTCCCTAGAACAGATTAACGGGGACGATAACCAATAAAAAAAATGTCCTATTAGGGATCTTTAAAACTGTCACTCTACAGAAGGCATGCATCCAGTTCATTCACCTTGTTCAAGAAGCAATGAGCCTCTTGACGTGGCGCCTGCGTAAGTTCACACAGGTTCTAAACCGGAAATCCCCTTCTCTCCTCCGACGGGCTCTTGTGTTAGCTAGCGAGGACGTCGATACTACGTCACTGCAGCTGGTCGATGTGGCCTAGTACCGCCCCCCCCCCCACCAACCGACCTCAGTCCGTCAGCTGGAGGCATTCAATGTTCCCGCGACCTTAACGACTAAGACCCAGTCCACGATCGTACCTCCGAGGACCCTGGCGCAGGCGGACGGGGCGCGAGAAAAGTACCCTGTTTTTTGATGTTCGGCCGCCGGACAACCAACCAACTGCTAATAAACAACGAACCTGGTTCCGCCATGACGCGTTCCAGTGAGACCTGCCACCTGTCGACAGGCGACGACACCACCTCCCCCCCCTCCCGTCGTCAGCGAGGATACGTGACAGAAGGACCTGGTGGGAGGGGGCAGGAATCGCTGTTTACCTGCCGCGCTGTGAATGAAAGAAAGCGGGTCTGCCTACCGCGACCACACCTGCCGACATCTCAGGTGTGGCCGTCAGAACTGGTCATCCGAGGGACTCGGCCATTTTCTCTCCACACCGACATGGCTGCGACCACAGCTAGGACCCATCCAGCCAGCCTTCGGGATCAGCTGTATCCGATTTCTTCTTTCATCTTCGGGGTTTGGGGGGGGAGGGGGACGGACACCTGGAATTCCGCGGGGAGTCGGGGCGATTTTTCATTCAGTTAAGTCTGAGAAACTACCGACGAGATCCGCCTGCGGTCGTCTGCTTCCAGCCAGGAGAACAACAACAACAACACAACAACAACAACAGAATAATAATAATAATAATAATAACGGCACGACAGAGTTTTAACAACATACCTCTCGGAAAATGGCCGATGTTTCTCTCCCTCCCTCCCTCCGTCTGGGATACAAATTATAACGCAGGATTCCTTTTTTGCGTGTGCGTGTTTTCAACACTCTGCCGCGCACGCCGCCCCAAGGCCGACGCGCTCTCGCGCGCCGTGTAAACAGATCCCTCCGCAGTCCCGACGATCGCAGATATCGGCCCCCATAAAAACCCGACTGGCGACGGCGATTTTCTGATAAAAGAAAAAAGTGATAATGATAATAATAATAATAATAACGATGATAACCTTCGGGATCAAGCTAACAGACGGCATATTCTCCTAATCAATTAATTATTTCGTTTTAATTAGCGCGCGGATGGGGGTGTTACCAAGGAGATGTGTGAGGGGGCCGGCGGCCTCTGTCAGCCTCATCGCGTGCGGACCGACGGTTATTAACTTCTCCCGTCACTGAGTTAACCCTTTGCGGCTGGTGAATGGTAATAATAATAATAATAATAATAATAATAAGCTAACGTCATTGAGCACACGGGACCTTTACTAGAATATCACAGTGAATGAATAGATTGACTGCTGTTTCGTCAGGCCTATTGATGGAGCCACACACACACACACACACACACACACACACACACACCATCGTTATCCGCGGCCATACCGGGACGCAGGAGATGGACGCGGTGGCTGCAACGAAAAATTTATATCACCTTCCTCTCCCTCCCCCCCCCCCCCCGTCTAACCACCTGCACGAGCTAAACAAGTGTAGTGCGCGGTCTCGGTAGCGATCGACGGAAGCGAAGCGCTGCTGTCGTTCTTTTGTAAGAGGGGCTGTGGACACCTGTTCTGCGCGGTCTTTATCATAGTCACGTGATGGAGACCGAACAGAGATGTGCTGGAATAGGCAGCTTATTCGGAAGTTGGTTGTGATCATGTCATCTTTAATCGTGTAACAGGTATTTGCAGGTGAAATGGGGATGAGAGAGAGAGGGAGGTTGATTTTCGATGGAATTACTTAAGTTTCTTCTTTCCCTCCCCCCACTGAAGTAGCTTTTGAAAATTCGTATAAACAAATTTTGGTTTCTTTGTAGAAGTGTAACACGATGGTCGTCATAGGCAAGAGGCTGTTTTCTGCAGTTAAGTCCTGAAACAAAGAAGTGTTGTTGCCTTGTCTAAATACCAATATAGATCCATGGATTATTTAAAACCAGGAATTGGTGTGCTGGCTAATTACTGGGTAATTCTGTTTGGAACATGTTGAGTGATTCACAGCTCTATCTTCCTCCAATGAAATTGGAAAAGACAGAGAGACTGACGTTATTACGAGAGAGAGAGAGAATGACGTCAGTACGAGAGAGAGAGAGAATGACGTCAGTACGAGAGAGAAGATGATGTCATTACGAGAGAGAGAGAGAATGACGTCAGTACGAGAGAGAGAGGGGAGAGAATGACGTCAGTACGAGAGAGAGGGGGGAGAGAATGACGTCAGTACGAGAGACAGAGAGACTGACGTCATTACGAGAGAGAGAATGACGTCAGTACGAGAGAGAGAGAGAATGACGTCAGTACGAGAGAGAGGGGGAGAGAATGACGTCAGTACGAGAGAGAAAATGATGTCATTACGAGAGAGAGAGAATGACGTCATTACGAGAGAGAGAATGACGTCAGTACGAGAGAGAGAGGGGAGAGAATGACGTCAGTACGAGAGAGAGGGGGGAGAGAATGACGTCATTACGAGAGAGAGAATGACGTCAGTACGAGAGAGAGGGGGGAGAGAATGACGTCATTACGAGAGAGAGAATGACGTCAGTACGAGAGAGAGAGGGGAGAGAATGACGTCAGTACGAGAGAGAGGGGGGAGAGAATGACGTCATTACGAGAGAGAGAGAGAATGACGTCAGTACGAGAGAGAGAGGGGAGAGAATGACGTCAGTACGAGAGAGAGAATGGCGTCAGTACGAGAGAGAGAGAGAATGACGTCATTACGCGAGAGAGAGAGAGTAATTAATTAATTTTAGGGAAATTGTTCTTTTATGAAAAAATGAGAATAGTTTATTTCAGTAGTAAAACGAACACCCACCCACCCCGCACACGCAGAGATAATGATACATTTTGTGTGGTTAAAGTGTCCACATAAACTCACTGTTGCACATTTCGTTAAGTGAATATTTCAGCAGTTCATTGTATGGTCTAATGAACTGATTATAGAGGACTATGGGATGTTTCTTGGGTATGTCTAAATTATAGCTATCATTGTGTGAATAAAAAATACATACATCTTATTTTCCACTACGCTATTACAAAAAAACAACAAAAAAGGGAAAGGTTTTAAACTATGTGAAGCAGTTGGTTAGCAACTGTGATATTGTTCTCTCGGTGCTGTTTACAGCATTGCCACGCAGTATCATGTTCTTCGGATCGACATCGCGCCTTAAATATCGGAGACTGGTGTTCACTAGAGAGAGCTGTCAGCACAGATTTCCCACCCGACAGAAAAAAACAAACAAACAAACTCCTAAGCAGCTCGAGAAATCAATACCGCTCGGTCGATCTTCTCTCCTGATCCAACCGTTTCCTTAGATCTAACAGACAAGAAGAAAAAACCACAACACAACATCTAAAAATATCCACTCGATAACAAAAGTCAGTAGGTTCATCACAAAATCAAAATAGGCTTTTTAAAAAGAGAGATAAATGAACCATAGCTACGTATTTAGTAATACTCCTTGGATATGAAAAAAAAGAGAGCAGCATCAAAGCATAATCCGGCCAAACTCCATATCGAGTAGATTCCAGCGAGTTGAAGATCAGGAGAAATTCCTTGAAAAGGATCGCGAATTCGCATCTATTTACATATATTTCTCATCTGAGTGGAGAACGAGGGATATAATAGTTATATTGCCTCTAAATGGATTTATAGTTTAGACTTTAAAACCATGCACGTGTTCTTATGCTTTTAACGTTTTCTTACACTAAAATAATTTAAATATCGCAGTCTTCAAGAACACTTGCGTTTTGTTTTTGTTGTTCTCGTTTACGCTTAGTTTGGTGCGCATGAATTTTTCTCTAAATCTCCGCTAAAACACCCAAACGCTTCACATTCGTTAAATAAACCAGTTATTTCCTTTTTTGGTGATTTGGTTTCAATTAAAATGGTCCTTATTGATAGAGCTTCTTATAACCCTGGTCATCTTCGGTTATGAAACAACTAAACCAAAACTTGCATGATAACAAAGAGAATACTTAGAGAATCCGGGTTTTTAAGACGAACTGGCACAAGTCAAATCGCCAGTCAGTTAATTGGCCACCCACCAAAAGGGCGCGGTTCCAAGACCAGCTCAAGCCCCTTATAGCCATTCCAGAAATGAGAAACAACCTCTACGAGAACACAATGGCGACAGAAAAAAGATTTTCGAAATGCAGGGTCACTAATAAGGTAATTGGAAAAGCTTGAACAAACTAATGTAGTACATATCTTGCTAAATCAATATACTTAAACAAGCCTGCTTCAAAAGTGACCAAGAACACGTTTTTAGGAGTCCAATAAATATGATGCAAACTCCATCTTAGTATGTAAATTCCTGGTAAAAAAATTAAATTGGTCCACTGATCTCGTTGATAGGAGTTTTGTTTGGCGTAAGTTACCAAAACGTAACTCGAGAACATAAATGACGGCCTTAAGTGAACCGATCTTACCAACGATGATTACACTTTTCAGTGTTTACAAGGAAAGTTATTTCTTTAGTTTATTAAAATATAAAGACAATGCACTTTACACGCTAAGGACAGACTAATCTAAATGCCAAAGCTACCAGCAGATTCTCTAGAATGTTGTCAAGTTTTAGACATTCCTCCAGATTGGGTATCAGAGCAGACACCTCGCTGGATGGTTCTCGTCCTAGATAATTAACGATCTTGAACTCGTAAAAAGGATAGCTTTCTTTTTTTTATTTTTAGTTATCTGTAGAAATAAGTAATAAGGACCACGACATTTTCTAAGCTATGATAGTTTCCTTCCTTCCTCTGTGTTAAGTTTGATGAAATATATTCTTCGCTTCATTAATGTAATCGGAGAAATCTCCCTAGCACCAGTTCTCAGCCGTGAACCCGACAGCTGAAGTTTTTGTTCGAAGCTGAGATCGTACGTCGGAGAAACGCACTTGCTACCGGAGTAGAAATGTATCCCACGATCGTCTGGCCCCCTGACTGCCCTCGCTACACTAGCGTCAAAATACATCTCCTGTTATTGTTGCTTTTTTTTATGTCTAAAGGACCGCTTAGGCAGTCGGTACAAGACGAACAAATGGACGTGGAAAGCCCAGACGGGTAACAAACCGATTCCCATTTGCTTTTTACCAAGGAACCCGGCATAATTTACGACGCAAGCCTCTGAAACCGGAGAATTTAGTGACGGATCGCACAGAGATTTAAACAATGACGTGATTGCGGGATAAAATCTAAGCGTTCTGAGCTAAGAAGAGCAGGTGCGCTCTATGTTACAGGTTCTGTGGCCGTGCGATGCGTGCACTCTCCTCAACGCGCGGAGCCCAACGATGCTTTTTGAGCGAGGGCTAAAAAAAAAAAAAAATTCAAAATGGAGAATAAAATATATGAATTAATTTTTTTAAAAAAAGAATTAAAATTGTAAGATTTCGCAAAGATGGAGCGAGCATTTAAAAAGAAAGAGGGTGAGATGTATATATTAAATTATGTATACTCAGGTAAACAAGCCAGATATCAGAAGATACCCGATTAATGGCTTCAGGAAGGGGGGAGTAACTCTGGAAATTGCTAAAGGACCGATGAACCGCATGGGCATGTTGTTAAAGTGCACTGGAAGATTTAATAAGGGGCTTTCGCTTCTGGACTAACACAAAAAGCAAACTGATGAATATTCGATCCAATTATTTTGCCTAAAGGTAAAAAGTCATTAGAACTTATTGAATATCTTCGTTGCCCCCGAAGGGGTTAGCGTTACCCAGGCGTTTAAAATCAACACTTTGGGAGGTGATTTAGTTCAGTTGAGCAATTACGACAGGAGTCATCACAGCCCCATGCATACCCCCTAGGGAAGAGAAGCACTATTTTGAAATTGATTTATGCCGTTACTATTGTCCACATTTGGCAAAGGTGCAAGCTGAAAAGAAGGAGAGAAAAAGGGTGGGTGGGGTAGCTGGTAAAATATTTATGTAAAATAGAAAAGAATTAACAGGTTCTCCATCTTCGAGTTATTGCCTAAGTGCACTATTCCCGGAGCACAAATACGGCGTGATATCTTTTTGTTTAACAAAATAGTTTAGAGTATGAGAACAAGTTGTTTTATATTTCTTATTTATTAAGAGCAATGGATGGCGGGATACTGGACTGCTGAGGTCAAAGTCCAAACTTCGCGTCCCCTAGGAACGGCGGGGCGGCTCTCTTCTTTGGTATGATTTCTTCTCCCTTGATGCAGCAAAGATACCAGAGGTGAAATAATGCACAGTGATCCAAAATATTTTTGAAACCGTACGGAAAATACAAACAAGCGCACGCAAGCATTGGTCAGCATAGAGGAGAAGGAAGCACGCACCTGCTCGGTGAGGTTAGCTACTGAACAGATATCAAGGCCTTTGGGCGTAAAAATTAAAGCAGCCCGTTCAGTAATCAGAATCTTCTGTCAGTCATGTAAATACTAATGTTAAGTCATTCGGGTGAATTTTATTCGAAAAAGTCAACCTTAAAGGGAATGACTCACGATTTACTATAACGACCATCGCATGACAAGGTGAGCATTTTCGTTTATAGTTTGTTTAGAGTGGAAATTCTATGACCATTAAAGCTGCGAGTTCGCTGAAAACCTGGAAGAGTGAAAGCAGAAGGGTTAGGGTTAAACTGACTTGGTAAAGAGAGTTCGGGGATAGCCCGTGGGGCTTATTTGTCAGGTAGGCAGAAAACCAAAAATGATATTGACCAGTATTGATGAAGTGATGATACATGGCGGTAAAAGGTTACCGGTATTTCTATGGTTACGCCGGATAATTGTAGCCGCTTCTGAGGAGACGGTGATGATACGACGCACCAGCAAGTTCTTGGAAGTTGTTTCAGCGAGTGTCAACTTACCACATTCTTCAGAATGGCGTATTTACTCTTTACGAATTTCAAGTGTGTGCAGTCATCATGCATGTTCCTTTCTAGATATTTTCTTTTCTGCATTTTTAAATTTATTCCTTAAGCTGTTCAAACATGCTTTGCTCTTATCGAAGAGAGAGAGAGAGAGAGAGAGAGAGAGAGAGAGAGAGAGAGAGAGAGAGAGAGATATGACGTCAGTAGAGAGAGATATGACGTCAGTACTAGAGAGAGATATGACGTCAGTAGAGAGAGAGAGATGACGTCAATAGAGAGAGGTTACGTCAGTACTAGAGAGAGATATGACGTCAGTAGAGAGAGAGATGACGTCAATAGAGAGAGAAATTTTAAAATGGCGCCAACTGACATAAACACAAGGATGAAGCTCATACAACTACGATAATCTAAAAATATGTTTGCATTTATTTGATGACGTTTTCATCGAAATTATATCGCGAAAATGAAGATCAGGTGAGCATAAGTAACCTCGACAGGTGGAGACTCATCAAAACTGATTAGTACAGAAGCTGAAAGATTGTCGTTAAATATGCATAACGATCTAACAATTGAGTTTAAAAGATGCTTATTCCTCTTTCCCTTTAAGTGACGCAATACTGTGAATAGCCGATCAGCAACAGACAAGATCTGTATCTTGGTAAAGGAAAGCACATCGGTTCTGCTGTTAGCTTTAGAATTTATTGTTGTCCGGAAAGTTCGCGGTACTGATAAAGATTCCGGTATCGTTCTGCGGGCATGAGAAAAAAAGTACAGGGCCTAAAGATTGGTCCTTTAGTACCTCCGCTGGCAACGTCCAGAGCCTTACGTAGTATATAGCTCCACGTGAGTGGTCAGTGATCCATGACAAAAGGTTTACCTTTTATATAAAGCTCTTGCATTCCTCCACCGACCGTGTATCATATGCTCTACTGAAGGCCGTGGCGGTATCGTTACGTTGCAGTCTTAAGTCACTGGACATTCCAGCATCAAGTTTCCCCCACTTGAACAAAGCGACACAGCCTCAGCTAAGATGATGCTTCCGCTCACAAATGGCTCGGTTGGCTGGCATTATTGAACGGCAACCTTTTTCGGCAAAAGAGGAAAAACTCGGTGCGATGACATCAGCCATTACAGTGGACTGGCCGTCCATTAGCTGTCACTAGACGACCCACCTCCCCTGGTGCGAATAATTTACTCGGCGGCCGGCCATAGAAACACCGACACCAGCTCCTCTTGTTCTTTGTGTGTGTTCCCACTGAAGAAAACAAGAACAACAACAACGGAAAAAAAGAAGAAGCATTTTTCCCGATTGTGACACCATCAGACATGGCGTAGATGTGATGTATGAAGCACGTGACCTCTCCAGGTCATCTGTCGCGCCTACTCACTAGGAATTCTCAAAGCCAGGAATTTCGGGCCTTTCAAGTTTTATTGCGAAAAGCGAAACTCAATAGCACCATTTTTTTTTTATTTTCTTCCTCGTGTACAATGAGTCGAATTTAGCAATAAATCATCTTGAATGAAAAGACGGGACGAGGAACTAGAAGTAAAACCTTAATGGCGGAACTGTTGATGGGCACAGGAATTTTTGGCCTAGTTTGCTTTGGCTTCTTTATCTTTTTCACTTGAAAGAACAACAATCATTCATTCAAATGAGCGGGTTAGAACCTTACAATTATACGTGAACCGGATTTTAATAAGGTGCGACAAATCAGTCGAACATTAATTGGAAGGATTTATGCGTTTGCTCGTATAAAAGTACAGCAAATTTTCGCTTGGTGATTTCTTAAGCAAAAATCCCTTTTTCTGAGACAAAAGAGCGCTCTCTAATCATATGAAATGGAATATTGTGTGTGCGCGTGTCACGTCCGTGAATTTTTATTCTTGCTGTCGAGCGAGTTTTGCGCTTTAACTATATCTCTCCCACAGCACAGATCCAGAAGGGGCTGGTGCGGGGAACAAAACGAGTTACCTGGGTACTGTTAGGCGCTCCTAACGATCGTGAAGGTACAGGCCGGTCAAGAGATACCACACGTATCCCGGAAGAAAACTTGCTAAACCTCTTCGTTGCTAAATGTGGAGGGAAACCGTAAAATCCAGAAAACACCCTCGCGGCCGGACGGTGAAGAAGAGGAGGAAGGAACCATGTCCTGGCTGGGGGGGGTTAGTACGTCCCAGCAATCCGATCTCGATCGGGATTCACACTCGGGCCCTTCAGCCATAGCAGGCCAGCGGTGTACTGCTGGACCACCGACAGCTACAGGTTCGCCCCTCAGTGGAATATTTTTACCGATTCTCCTGTGTGCGTGACGGTGATTTTTTTTTTCTGAACTCGCACACCTGGGTATTCATAGCGGGATATCTCATCAAATCTACATACATGTTAAAAAACGAGGAATATCTTGCGGTGATCTATTTGTCAGATATCTTTTGCCATTAATTTCTCAAAAGGGATCTCTCGCGCCATTTGTGGCATCAACAATGAAAAAAAAAAAAAAAACTGGCCTCGTTAAGCTGCTGCCCAGTAAACCATTTTTAGGGGTTTGGGGCTGGGATAGTTCACTTACATCATTAATTTCAAGGAAATTCTATCAAGTCTAAACTTTCCGTAAATACCGCGCACGAGCGGACGTCAGACGGGTGAGCCCTGACCTCACGAAAGGCATCCTACGTCACATGACCTAATACCCCCCTTTTTTTTAAAATTTTTTGATAGAATAAAAGGAGATTTTTGTAAGCAAACAGGAAGATTCGTCGATACTGAAACAATAAAAAGAAATTTCCCCGAATACGCATTCAAACTTTCGTTTTTCTGTTTCTGAAGTATTTTAAACGAAACTTCCGTCGAATAGCCCGCACCCCACGTGTTGTTCATTGTAAAAGCCGAAGTCTTGTAGACCGAGAAGTCGCGCGATTTAGCCCAGCCACTCCTCCCTATCGTGATACGGTACCTAGGATATTTACAAGGGCCAGCGATCACCAACCGGCATGCGTTATTATCTCGGTAGTTTGCGAGTTTCACTTACGTTCCATGTGTGCTGTGAAGACGACTTTATCACGAACAATTACTGTGACTGTAAACGAGAGAAGCTCACGGATGAAGTGTCAGAGAGCGGTGATGGAAAATGTGTTCAGCTGCATTATCTGCGAGGGGGGGGGTGAGGCTGAGAGTGTACGATAGGTTTGGTTTCTCAATTATCAGTCGGCGTTAAGGTCACAGTATCTGGAACATTTACAGCCAGATGCTTATATCGAATGGCGATCCGAATACCGGCCAGAAAATGTGGTCATCACGTGCTACTGTTTATTTGTAGATCGGCCGGAGGAACCTATGCGCAGGGGGGGATAGAGTAGTCGCCAACCCTGCGAACACGTGGTCGGGGGTTCGTTCTCGTAAGCAGTAGATAATCTCAGTTTGAACAAACCCGGAGCTCGGAGAAACGGTACTCAAGTGTCCACCTGAAATCGATCACTCGTCTATTTCAAGCGGCCAGGAAGGGCGTAAGAAGTTCAGGAACGAAGCTAAACAAACGATTGTCTAAAATAACAATAAGGATGTGAAAATAAACGGCTTTGAAGTTCCCGTCCACAAACTAAATAGAGCCAGACCGAGCTGCTCGAATGAATGGCACAAAAAAGTTGGCGATCCAGTCGGCGGTGCAAACATGACAAACGAGGAGTGCCAATGCGATCTGGGTTCGGTGTAGTGAGTGAAGTTCTGCTTAGAAAGAATTTTAAATTCTGTTCCCGCAACAGTAAACTTGCGAAATTTAAGACAGTGCCACGTAGAACAGATCAGACCGAATGTATCTCGATATCTTCACATAGCCGGACAAACGTCACATCTCTCTCTCTCTCTCTCTCTCTCTCTCTCTCTCTCTCTCTCTCTCTCTCTCTCTGCTTTTGCCTTTATTAGACAAAACTGTTTACTTCTTAAGCAGGTAATGAGTTTTTAAAACTTAACCCAATCAAAGGCTGATGCTTTCTTTCTTTACTCATATGAGGAGACGATTTCATTTGTTCTTTACTAATTCTTTTAGAAATTTAAAAACAGATTTTTGATCTCATGGATCTTTGTTCTCGGGATTTATGAGATGAAGAAGAGTTCTGTGTCAAGGATGTCTCACAGTGCTGAGGAATTCCTCGCTATTGTTTTCGATTTAATTTATATGACAAGCTCTAAGACATTCCTGTGAAATGGGGCCATTAATAGTATTAATATAATGCGTTCGGACAGTTCTAACTCTGCTGTTAAAATAGAACGTTTAAATTTTATTCCAGTCCATCTACACTTATTACAGGTTTTATTTTAACGATTTATTCCTAGAATCACACAGAAATATATCTTTTAAGGAAATCAAATAAATACACATTACAGATAAATTTTTAAAATCTCGATGATGGCAGCCAGTGCTTGGTTGTTGTTGTTTTTTATTTATTTTTAAAATTACTTTTTATGTAAAGTAGATACAGATGAGAAAAACACGAATTATTTAAAGAAAGAGGAACAAACATGACGAAAGTGAAATTATAAGTCGTTAAGCCGCAAACAAGTAAAAATGTCATAATGCAAATCCGTGGTCTTCTAGGCTTTTCGACGTTGCGAGCCACTGAGAGTTAATAAGCTTAACTTTGGCAGTATCCATTGTGGTTTATAGCGCGACAGGTGATATAATAATTTTAGAAAAACCTTGACTGTTACGCTGCCTCACCTGGTACATTCTCGCATGTCGAATTACGTCATCTCTGTGCAGGTCTGATAGAGTAAACACGCACCTGGAACATTCACAGCTCCATTTACCGAATCCTAACAAATCCTACTAATAATAGTAAAACGACGAAATAGCTGTATAATACTTAAAACAAATACCAGGATTTAGAAAAGAGAGGTCCACAAGCCTACACGATTGGTAAATGGCCAGGTAAATCTTTTAGCAACCCCCAGGTAAAGTTCTCTATCTTTCTTTGAACTACTTCATCCACAGGAAGCCCGAAACAAAAACAAAAACAAAAAAAAACAGGTTCGCTGTATCGATCGCCTTCCAGACAAATTTCTGGTTACATTCAGGATTAGCTACATAAAAAGACGGTACACACGCCAAGCTTTAAAAGAAAACTCACATTTTAGGTAGATCTTTCCTGTTTTCTGAAAACATCACTCACTCACCAATGGTAAAACATTGGTGGTGGGTGGTCTGCTATATATATATGCTGTACCCGTGTCTGAACTTTATGGTTTACAGAACCAAGCAGTGATTGATTATTCGTTTGTCCAACAATAAAGAATTTCAATATATAACACCAATAAAAATCGGCGTTGTTCTCACTGGTGATGCTAAGAAAAGTGGAAATCCGTTGTCATTTTTGAAAGGTTCCCAGAGATCGTGCCACGCACTGTATCCTGACAGACGGGTCCGTGGCAAGACGTTGCACTGGCCAGAAGACGGCACCCCGGCACACACACACACACACACAACGGAACTAAGATCTAGATGGCCAGTCGGGCAGATTTACTTATTCCTGTCTTTAAAAAAAAAAACCCTGTCAGCCTCGCCGTGCTCGGAGCAGGCATTGTCCAGTTCGCGTCGCTTCCAAAAGAAAGAGAAGAACCCAGACACAGAGTATGGTCGACTCGGATTTTGGACTGCCCTGGCTGACGCCATGATACTGCCATCGCCACACACGAGTCATAGGGGGACGAACCCCCGCCGTTAGCAAGTGGCGCTGAGATGTGGAATTGTCGGGGGTCAAACGGCGTTAGCCCAAAGACCTGTCTGCGTCTGTAAGTCCGATCTCAATCTGCAGGTAAAATGGCGACTGAATTTCCTGGTAAACCGTTTTGAGTATGTTTGAGCAGATCGGCTGGCATTAGCTATTTCTGAACAATCAATCTCACGAAGGGGCGGGGCGGGTGTAATCGGGCGCGTAAAAGAGCGAAAAATGATGCAACCTCATCAGGTTCTCGAGATCTGAGGGCGACGCGAGAGTCGGTCTTAAATAGCTCGGCCATTTTAGAGAGAAGGAGGCGCTCGACAAATGTGACGTCATTAACACAATGTGCCGTCTGTCTGCGCGTGGATTATAATCGCCGGGGTTTGGTGACTTGGAGGGGAACCGAGTTCGATTCCCGGCCGGCTCTTTTTAGCTCACCCCACCCCCCACCTCACCTCTCTCTCTTCCTGGCAATATTTGTTTTTTTTTTTTATCCTACTCTGCTTCACCATCCGAGCCTCGTCAGCTTCCTCCCACATCCGGGTACATCGTGCGGTGTGGGTTAGGGGGATAACTCTTGACTGGCTCGGCCCCCACCGCCCTTAGACCTCGAAGGTCGGTCTGGGTTAGGGGGGTTCAAGAAGAAACGAACAGTCTGACGACAAAGACCTCAAGAAATCTGCCGTGAAATCAGTCTGGAGCTTTATCGCTTAGCGAGGTAAGTACTCTGAAAGATACTGTCTTATAGAGTTCGATCGATCTCTCTCTCTCTCTCTCCTCTCTCTCTCTCTCTCTAATAGTGCATAATTTAAAATATCTCGAGCCGTTGTTCTACTGAAAAAAGGGTATAAAGTATCAGACTTTTCCTGAAATATAAAGAATAGTACAACTTTGCAGCGACACGTGCTGGCTGACATATGGAATCAATAACAGGCGAACCCAACCTTCATTTCCTGATTATAACTTTGCTGTCACTTGTTGTTGTTGTTTTGGCTCTTCTTGGACGATCTCTTCACCAATAATGTAAAATTATGCTGCTGTGAACTTCGAAGACGAGTGGGATCTTTCCACGGATTGTTAGAGGTTGAGGAAGTCGGGTCTTTGACTGTTATGGTCCGCGAGAACGGAAACAGAGTGGCTGAGAGAAGGGGTCGCCGACCGTAGCGCTTTATTCAGACTCTGGAGGCGGTCGCTTCCAGAACTTAAAGTCATCATTGCACCTGGTTCAAATTGGAAATAACCGTGATTTTAAAAAAAGAAGGACTGCACTGACGGTGGCGGTAAAGCCACTCCACTCTCGGGTCCATCAAAGGTGTGGCAGCTGGAGGCAATAAGCATATTTGTTACGGCTTCAACTCTTCCGAGAACAGCTTGCTTCTGTTTCAATATGCGTGCGAGCTGGCAACACTGCTGTATAGACGACACAGAGAGAGACGGGGAGAGAGAGAGAGAGAGAGAGAGAGAGAGAGAGAGAGAGAGAGAGAGAGAGAGAGAGAGAGAGAGAGATGGAATGATGGAGAGAGAGAGAGAGAGAGAGATGGAATGATGGAGAGAGAGAGAGAGAGAGAGAGAGAGGAGAGAGAGAGAGAAGAGAGAGAATGGAGTGATGGAGGGAGAGAGAGAGAGAGAGATCAGATAACATCATTTATTGCCATGCACATTGCACAATGATGGAGCATGTAGTTGATGAAAAATGTTCCGTTTTTCTTCCAGAAGAGAGACGTCTTGTATGCCATCTTACCCTTCCTGACAGGACTTGAAGGCATAATCGATGCAGTGCGAGTATTTAGCCAGATAAAATGCATAATGTATGACAGGCGATAGAAAATTTAAAAAAAATCATTCGGCTATCTCGTCTCTTTGTAATCGCTTTTCAGACAGGAGAATAAGAACAGCTAGGAAATGCATTATGGATGTTCAGATATATTTAAGATAACCACGCGAAGTTCGGAGGTTATTTGATTAGAATGGAATCCGGTTAGCGACATTTCAATAATGTATAGCCGTCTAAAGTTACGTCTCCGCCACGCCGTGGTGATGAACACGCTGATATAAAGGATAAGAGATCGGGTGTTAATGATAAATGGCTGGTTTAGAATATTACATTTTGTCTACTCCTCTTTTATAGCACAAAGAAGCAAGAACAAATAGCAGAAGACCTACGCAGCTGGTTTTTTTTTTGACAATTGCACTGATGATTTTTATCAGCAGTTTCACAATAAAAGACGAGTTGAGATCGATATGGAAGTACTGAAACGTGAAATTCGATCTTCTTTTTTTTTAAAAAAAAAAACAAACAAACACGAGTTGCCTCCCTTACCTGCTAGAAAAAATGGCCAGAACACCGGAAGCTGCTTGTACGTTCAGCGCAAAACAAAAAAAAGAAAGTTAATCAATTTGTATTCCGTCGGCTTTTTGTTCTTGAGAAACCACAATTAAATCAATGACTTTATAAGAAAAGGTGAAGAATTTTTAAAAATTAAAATAAATCCCTCGTTTCAGTCTTGTGAGAGACGGATCTTGCAAACACATTTACAGTAACAATATAAGGGGACAGGTTAGAAAAGTCCCCCCCCCCTGTCTTTTCCAGACTGCAGACTGCCTGCTTTTGTGCTGTTATTCGAATTTCCTGTGAAAATATTTCTAGCAGAAAGGAGACATCTACGCTTGTACCATTTTTTTGCCTCGTCACAGTTTCCGGTACCACTGTGTCCCGTATACAGCAGGACACGACGAAGGCTTCCTGGTCTTTCTCGTGGATAATTTCGCAGTTTTTTTTTATATAATTTCCATTCTTTAGAAATCGATAGCAGAATCGACGCAAACTCAACTCTATACCAATTTGTAATATGTATTTTCAGGGTCAGCTATTTGTTTGTTTTCTTCCTTAAATACAATGTACAGAATCTTGGAGCACACAAAGGATGAGCATTTGTAACTAAGTGACGATATACTACATACACAATATATTATTACAGGAAATATAAGGAAATAAAATGATCATGTTGTACAGTGTTTTTTATTATTTGGTATGTGAGGTGTTTTTGCTTTATACAAAGCATGATGCCTTGTTTTTATTCTCCTATACAGGTTATCAACGTATGACTGTGGAATATTGATCCAAATACCCGTGTAGCCATTTCCACAAATCATTCGAGGTGTTTGGCTGCTGTTTGACTTTCTCAGTAGCCATGTAACCCCAACACAGCCTCAGTGATGTTCATATCAGGACCTTTTCAGGCCAAAGCATCTTTGAGTGCACCCCAACCTCTTTACGTTCCAGATAAAAGATAGATTTTCACCGCATTAGACAGTGTGCTTGAGGTCATTGTCTTGTTGGAAGATAAATCCCCGTCCAGTGAGACGTCCTGCGGGAACATTATGATGGATGAGACCCGCTGTACCAGTCGGAAGTCAATACATCTTCGATATATGCAAATTTTCCACACTCGTGGCTGATATATAGCCCCCATCCTTGTATCGATCCACCTCAAGCTTTGCCGTAACCGTTGTACCCGGTCGGCCTTTGAACAAGCAGTTTAAACTTGAACTCACCTGTAGAGGGCGCCTTCCAAATTCGATCTTGCTCCTCGTTTCCATCTTGCCGTTTGGTTGCTTCTCGTCAGCAGCAAAGATTTTGTGGCAGCTGCACAACAAACGAAATCACTTTACGCCAGTGTGCATCTTACTGTTCTTGTAAAAAACACGTTGACGCCCATTCGCAAGATCTCCGCCAGCCTGTCACCTATCACGTAGAGGACATACTTCGAGGTACTTAACATCGATCTGGGGATTTGGGCTTTTCTCCCCCCCCCCCGTGTCTATCCTCTTCAGAATCTTGCACACAACTTCTGAAACTTGATGATGGGCTAGTCTGCCGCATGTAGCAGCTTTCACGAGCGAAGACTTATTTCTATACGATTGTCATGAGATATTTCCTTTTAAGGAGCCATAGTATTCACCACACATTCATCACCTCGTACTAGATAAATCTATGAGAGAGAGAGAGAGAGAGAGGAGAGAGAGAGAGAGAGAGAGAGATATGACGTCAGTGCAGAGTGCAGAGAGAGATGAAGAGAGAGAGAGAGATGGAGTGATGGAGAGAGAGATGATGATGTCAGTACAGAGAGAGAGAGAGAGAGAGAGAGAGAGATGGAGTTTCAGAACCTTATGTCAAAGAAGGCTGTGACACTGGAGTTTTGGCGGTGTAGACTTGCTCAGAAGATAATATCTTGACTGTGGGTTAAGTGCACATTAAGCGAATTTGAACAGGCTCCACATTACCATGGCCAAAGACGCTGGGCTTCGAATGGTAGTGAAGATTATCCCAGATTTATAGAGCTAGGGACAAGTATGGCCACATCACACCCTCCTACACATACAGATTCATACAGCTATGTTAAGCAGTATCCACTATCAGCTTTATGATCACGACGAGATCGTTATTTACAAACACAGAACGACAGCATAAAAAATCGGGTACTGGTTTAGTTTGGTAGGTACAAGAGGGCAGAAAGCCATCATGACATACAAACGCTCGAGAAAGTTACTTGAATGGAATCGTTCTGAGCGATTTAAAAACATTGACCTTACATAATTTTGGTTTGTAGATGCCTGATGAGCAATCTTAATATACAGTCTAATTAACTGGCAATTCGAACTTCTTGGATTTAATTAATTTCTTACTAATTTTGTCAGTAAAGAGTATTTATAATATGATACACAGATCTATTCAGATTTATACGAGCGAACACACACACACGATAGTAATATGCAGCAGAAGCCTAGGGAAGCCCTGATATTTTCAAGGCACACAACACCAAATATCGATTTCTCTAACAGTAATCCTATGGGCGGCAAGATGGTCAAGTGGTTGACTGCTTGGGTTGAGAGCCCAAGTTAACCGGGCGTACTTCATCAACATGCTTTCATCTAGCTCTTCTTCACCAGCTAAACGCGTAAGGTTTTTCCGGGGACTTCGGTTTCCTCCCACATTTGAAAAATTAAAAACTTCCCAGCGCACCCAGGTAACTCGCTTGATCGCCGGGGAAGATCCCTTATACCTTCCTCTTCTATCTCTCTTCTGTGAGATGTCCTCTAAGTTAGAACGGGAGTTCGCAAAGAGCAGTATTAATAGTTTAATATTATCCGCGATAACTGAACTATAGTAGCAAAATGCGCAACTGGAGTCCCGTCTGTAGGACATATGACCAACACGAGGGATCAGTCACGAACTTTAGGGACCAGACATTTAACCAGCCTGGACAGGTAAGTCGCCGACTACCGTCCCGTGTACGGGACAGGCGCAGGTAACCAGGTGGCGACGAATAAAGTGGGCCAGACTCTCTGTGTGCTCTCCGACGCTCTTCGATCCACTGTCTCCCTTGAAGGGAGTCTGCTAATTTACCGGACGGAGGAGAAATCAGACTGGAGCGCATATAATTGTTTTCTTTCTCGTGTGTAATGTTTTTACATGAATTTCGATTAAAGTTACAATTTATTTTACTTTTCATCGCTTTGGAAAAATAAAAAGAACAAACTTTTTAATACGAACGAGGTTTTTAGAAGAACAAAATGTTACCAAAGAGAAATTTAAGAATTGCTTTAAAGATGGCAGAAGTATAGCCATAAAAAAGAAGTACGAACTTTGAAAAAAGTTGAAAAATAAATAATACAAATTTTTGTATAGAAACCAAAGAAGCCCATCAATCTGACGTTGACCACAAGCGACACACGACTTATTTCCGGTTTTCTGTTGTTTCAATGTTATAAGTGTTTCTGTCATTTATCAGCCATAAGTTATCGTAGAATGCCACTGTATTATTCCAACAGAGCACAAAATCGTTGTCAGAATTATTTTTTTTTTTAAAAAAGTATTTAAGAATAATATAAACAACAGCTTTATAAATGATGCGTAACGTTAATTGTGAATGTGTTCCCTATTTCGCGTGTTCTTTGTCACCCGATATTCTAGGTTATCCTTGTCGTTGACCTCACACTATACCCGTAAATGACTGGCTTCTTCTTAGCAGAGTTCACCGGTTAATAGAAAAAAGTCATCGACTTTTGAGGGTTTTTATGAAAACCAACGACAACACGGTGCTAAGTGAGGGGATTATGAAGGAATTAGATAGCGGGGGGTCTATGGGTCGCTTACAAGGGCCAAACAGATGTCAGTTCGGTTTACGCTGCAGGACTAAGGTACTTCATTTTGTAGGCCAGCAGTAAATAATTATCGGGTCGGGAAAGGGTGTAAGTTAAGTTCATATTATTATGACTGTCTTCTATCCTGGCCGGATAAAGTAAACAGCAGTTGTTTGTTGTTGTTGCTTTTTAAAGAACAGAAGCATGCAATAAATATAGTTAAACAGGAAGGGGAAAAAACAGCGAAGAGAAATGGCTGAAAACCGATGCAACATCTGGAAGCACAGCACAAAGGAAGTCTAAAACCGAGAACCCGAACGTGACAGCGATCGGCGCCTTAGAACACGAAATCCGTGTGTGACGTCACCGATTCAGCTCTGACGCCACAAGCGGAAAAAAAAAAACAGAATTCCACTTAATGCCGGCGGATGGTAGAGCGCGCTATACCCTTTTTGAAGATTCCGCCCAGCAAATACTGGTTCGAAACAACGGCTCTTGTAATAAGTGGTCAGCTTCAGCTTGGTAGTTTATTGGCAGGTGCTCTCTGTTACACCTTAAGCTACATAAATCGACACACATCGGGGGTGGATGGACGGCAGCAAAAATGCTTTTTTGTCAGAAATATTAGCAGATGTAAGCATATGTGTTCAGAACACGTTTTATAAAAGCAAGCAATCCGACACTTAATAATTTGGAAGAGTTTAAGCCGCTTACGTACCGTTAGATGGCGCCTTGTTCACGAGAACTACAGTTGTTTGTTCTCTGTTATTTTTAGTACAGCGCCCCTGCATTATTCGTGGAGTGCGAACGAAAAAGCCCCATGTTCCGATTGACGCGTTGGCTAGCGTATGCGTGGTCGGGGTGAATCAGTGCAAACCGCTTTGTGCGCAATACCGTGTCTCTCACCTGATGTCAGCCTAATTAGTGTCAATCGAAGCCCGCGCTTTGGCCAGCGGTTCTCTGTCAATACGGAGAGCCTTCATCAAGTCTGTTTATCTACAGGCGAGTGATTAACTCCCCTTGGGCGTGTCGAGCTCGCCGCCAGCTGGGTGCCAACACCTCGCTGAGAAGAGGGAACTCTTCACGGCCACAAAGCCGGATTTGGAATCGTGGACAGGATTTTGGAAAGGGGGGGTGTGGATTGGAATAACACCGAGGATCAGCTTTGTCATGCGCAGTTTACTCTGAATGGCGCGTTCAAAGGCAAAACGAAGAAAAGGATGGGAGCATTTAAAGGGCTTTGGATGTCTGTGATAACGCGTTATATCTGTAGCCCGTTCGTTTCGGCCATTTTACTTTTGACGCCGGAATTCTCTCAAACACCGGACCGGCTTAGCGGGAAAACGAAACTAACGCTGCGGTGTATTCGCAGTGGAGCTGACTATCTCCAGTACAAACGGTTTACATCTTCTAATTACTCCCCCCCCTAGGCAAGACTTACCGCTACAAAAGGAAAAGTTAATATACGAGCCAATTAAATAAAAAATACCTGAAGTTCGATTTCTCAGTTTTGAACAATACCTTCACAACACTTAGTCTTAACAACGAAGCCGGAAGCCATCGATCTAACGTATAGATCCCCCCTTCCTGGAAAGAAAATGTCTCTACTGTTATTAAGGACTGTCGTCTTTGATTTATTCTATTCCTTTACTAATTTATTCATCTTGTATCAAGCTACGATTAATACTTTATAGGCATTCCATAGTCCTGACCCTTAGGTATTTTCAGCTAAAAGTAAATGAAAGAACTTGTCCTTGTTCTAAATGCTTGAAAATCTCTAACTATTCTGAAAACTTATACCGACTCTTTCCTTTAATGCATCATTTGAAAGCCGGGCAAATCCGAAGATTTAAATAGTCTAAACCCGGAAACATTCTACAGAGATCTTTCATTCTGTGCAAATAAAAATAATAGGATGACTCTACACCAGTGGTTCTCAACGTGGGGCATACGCCCCACAGGTGGGCAATTTGATTTTCAAGGGGGGCAATTGAGTACGAATGAAGAGGTCTGGGTCCAAATTTTCGATTTTTATTTCTTGGATTTTCCATCAGGTAAAGTGTGTTTCAGATGCTATTTTGAGTAAATATTTTTTTTTAGTGAAAAAGGTCTTTATTGTATAGTTATTACATAATCACTGTGCCATCGCTCTTCATGCACGTCACACAAAGTGCACGAGGCCATGGAAGAACCTTATTTATCGAATTTGATTTAGAAATGCGATTCAAAGGGCTTTTGCTAAGTTACCATTATAATAACTGTTTCCTCCTCGTTTTCTCTCAAAGGAGAGCATTTCCATTTTCTGAAAATTCAGAGCTCGTAAACAAAGAAGTTGTTTTGGTGTTTTCACGCAAGGTAATTGATACATATTTCTTTGGTTGCTCGTGAATATATTTGATTGTTTAGTATTATGATGATACGAGAAGATACATAAAGTGTCAGAGATGAAAACTTAATAGTCCAAATGCTAATATAATACAACAGTCTTGCCAAATTCATTATGTGTGTGTGCATACTTTTGTCAGACGATTATCGTCAATACATTCGTGTGTGATACAAATTTCTCACACATTCGTAAAAATCTGATGTACCGCACTGTCTGTCCTTATATGCTGTATAAAACGAATCGGCATTGTTTTATTAATTATGTGTTAACTTCATTTCATTTATGTGTTTACTTGAACGTTCTAATTATTTTATTTCATTTTTGTGTTAACTTAAATGTCTTAAATTCTGAAAGTGCATTTCACTTCTTAAGATCACTCATTTATTTCAGTCACAGCCCCTATGCATAAAATGAGTAGTGCAAGCAAAAAGAAAGTTCGTCAGTATTCAGAGGAATTTTTGAAATTTGGTTTCATACCCGCTGCTCATGATGAAAGGTCACCTTTCTGTCTCTTATGCCAACAATGCTTGACCAACGAATCAATGAAACGAGGTCGTCTTGAGGCGCATTTGAAGGCGAAACATAGTGCGTATGTAAATTCAGATTTGAATTACTTCAAATCTTTAAAGAATAAGTTTGAAAAAAGATCAACAATAAAGTCTCTGTTCACTGCACAAACTGTTACTATCAGTCGTACTCTTGAGGCAAGTTATGAAATTTCTTTACTCATTGCTAAATCTGGGAAAAATCATACTATAGGGGAGGATTTAATTAAACCATCAATATCTGCATTTCTTAAAACAGTTCTGGAAAAAGATGACAAAGATGTTAAAGCCATGCCACTCAGTAACAACACTGTTAGGAGAAGAATAGATGAAATGAGTGAAGATATTGAAACACAACTTGTTGAAAAGCTGAAATCAAGAGAATTCTCAGTACAAATGGATGAATCAACTGTGAGAGGCAGTGAGGCCTTATTGCTAACTTATGTAAGATATATTGATAAAGGTGAATTTGTTGAAGAAATGTTATTCTGCAAATCTTTAGATACCACCACTACCGCCGCTGATATATATATAATAAACTAAAATACTACTTAGATATCAATAATATACCAATGGAAAACATAACATCTTGTGCAGCTGATGGTGCTCCTGTTATGATGGGCAAGAAAAATGGCTGCTTAAAATTGATGAAAGATGAGAATCCGGAGATGCTTCTTGTGCACTGTGTTATTCATAGAGAGAACTTAGTGTCGAAAAATATTTCTCCTGTACTTAATGAGGTACTGAAATCAGTTATAAAATCTATCAATGCTATCAAAACTAATGCCAAATGTGGGCGTCTTTTCGAGAAATTTTGTGAAGATAACAATTCAGACTATGTGAGACTTTTACTTCACACTGAGGTACGGTGGCTTTCAAAAGGGAATTGTTTGAAAAGATTCATGGAACTGTTTGATGAACTTAGTGGCTTTCTAAGTGACAAGCCTGAAATGAAGCACCTGCTAACCGTTGATGGAAAAGCGTTTTTGAGTTATTTAGCAGATATTTTCGAAAAACTGAATGTGTTGAATAAACAACTTCAAGGAACAAATAAAACACTTGTTGATGCAAAGGCGAAGATATTTGGCTTTATTTCATTTATTGAGTTATGCCAAAAAAATATTTCTGACAAAAATTTTGACCAATTTCATTGGCTAAAAAAATGAGAGCCGACTGAGGCTGCTGTGTGTCATTGTGGATCATCTGAAAATATTGGCCTCTGATTTTAAAGAAAGATTTTCTGATTTAAAACAGATTAATTTTCCATCGTGGGTGATGCAGCCAGTGCTTGTGGATTTATCTGATGTTTCAGTGCAGTACCAAGAAGAACTCTCGGAAAAAAGTCAGTTAAAACTTTATTCAACATAAAAGGATCGATGGCATGGCTTTGTAATGAGACAGAAACTAAATACCCAAATTCAACTAGCTTTGCAAGGAAACCGTTGTTACCGTTTTCATCTTCATATTTAGCTGAATGTGGCTTTAGCGTTGTAAATGATTTGCTACTGAAGAAAAGAAATTCACTGGATATCAGTAAACGAGGAGATCTGAGACTAAAGCTGACTAAATTAGTGCCTAATATAAAATCTCTTTGCAGCAGGCATGAAGCACAAGGGTCTCACTAACTTTATTCCGCTTTTCTTGAGGTGTGCTCAAATGGCATTTTGCATTTGAGAGGAACCTATACTTTATTGTACAGTAATTAAAATTATCAAATAAGCTTCCATTCAAATTAGTTTGTGTTCATAGTACATTTCAGTTTTCTATTACATGTTTTGAATTTTTTTTTGCTGTTTTTGTATGAGACAATCCACAAATATTTTCATAAATATAGAAATTTTCTCTCTCTTTATTACCTGTGAATTCTCTCTTATTATCATATGTATCATTATTAAAATCTAATACCACTTAATATTTTTTCTTACAATTTTTTCAGTAATTTCTTGCTCAAAACTTTAACTGTCTATTGTTTATTTCATTTTTCATGGATGCCATGTTCTTTTGAAGCTTGTTTAACCAAGGTATTGGCGTTTTAAGCTTCTTCAGCTGAAACGGAGTTAAGAATTATATATCACCACATGGGGGCATCAGGATTTTAGAGGTGATTAGGTGGGGCATAGCCCAAAAAAGGTTGAGAACCACTGCTCTACACGGATCTTTAAAAACTAAGAAATAGAAGGGCCATTACTAATGCCTTTTGGGGTTAAACAGCGGTAGAACATCGCCAAAAATCCGTCCCGTATAAATGCAATTATTGTTACTTCGTCAGTCTTTGGCACTCGGCAGGTTTCATAAACATCTGACATGGTGACATTTGTTACTAGGCGCACTACAAAAGGTAATGACGAGTCTACAACTCATTGACGAGGACAATGAGAAACAGAACAAGTAGACGATAAGTGCTTGATACATTGTAGATGAGCTCGGTTTTGTTTTATTCTTTTCTTGCCTAGCTTATTAAGCAATTAATAAGGGACGAGTGTCATTGAGAGTTAATAAATGGGTTGATTTTCTTTGAGCAGACGAAGTAAGTTTAAACTGAAAATTTAGGGCAGATACATGGATACAGATAGGATTTTGTGGCTGTTATGAATGGCACGATATGGTCGATATCGCTATGACACAATGAGGGACATGAAATAGCTGGTAGAGAGGTATGATCTGCTTTCAATACTGGAAAACAACCTTCGCCAATGCAGGCGTTTGTAACAACAAAAAAACTATGCAGTCAGGGTGCTTTCGTTTATGAGGTCATCAGTTATTACTAGCGAAAGGCCCCATTGTTGGTTCCTTCCGTCCTTGTTATGGGCCACGCCCACTGGCAGTCCATTGGTTTATTTCTGATTCCGATATCTAACCTCGCACCCGGTGTACCCGATTTACAATTGTTTCCTTATTGCGCTTTAATTGTTCTTAGATTAAAAGTGTGTTGGTAGGGGGGCAGTTTGTTTCTGCACCCTTAATAATTTTAAAGGAACTCGACAGCTCCTCTTTAATAGCTGCTCTGGTACCCTGTACCTAACCGAACATTTAGCACCAGCTGTAACGTAGCGGCGGCCTCTGTTCGAACTGATTGGCTTCACGCGGCCCCGACTTCTTTAACTACTGCCCCACCCCTCACAATTGGACGATCTTCTGGAACAACCCCGGTGGGGAAGTCCCTCCTAACATCCGGGTTTTGTTCAGGTCTGACTCCGTTCTCCCGACACAAGCTTTCCCTGGCAAGCTGCCGGGTTGCTTCTCTTGGGATGGTTTCAGTCAGGACCTTCAGCCGATGACCTCCAAATTAAGTCCTCGCGCTGAAAACGCCCAAAGACGCGTATTAGGGGTACAAATTAAAAGCAAACACCTAGACCCCCGCCAGCCCCGCCCTGAGCATTCTGCGTACAAAAGGTGACTGGATACACCTACTTTGCTCCAGCCGAATTTGTTGTATTTCTCAAGCTGAGCCAACAGACGGTTAATTACACCATCTGATTTTAATTAATGGGTCTACTCGAAGGTAGCGGGGGGATGTGTGATGGAGAAAGCAATTATCTCCCCTACAGATAAGTGGGGGCTAATTACGTGTGAAGAGAATCACTGCGTCGCGTTATCTAAACCTGTTTGCATCGATATGCAATTAACCAGAACTGAGAGGAGACAGAATTGTATGTTCAGTCTGTAACTGGAAAATCCTGCTATTTCACAATCCTGTAATTTTGAGAGGTGGATATTTTATATCATTAAGGAGCCGAAAATAGCATAGTTTATGTAATGAGCTAGTCGTACAGCTGCTGCTGCTGCTGCTGCCAGATGCTCATTCCCCAAGTATCATTTTATTTTTGTTGTTTTCTTGCTTAGAAAAATGCTATTCCTGGACCTCTATGTTCATAGAATGCGCCATCAAGGCAGAGAGTTGACGGTTTTTGCATCACAATGAAATGTACAAGGAAGATGTTACAGCTACCAAAAATATTTTTAGTGTGAATCGTCACCGTAAATTAGCAAGTTTCATTATGGGTCCGATGGCTTTCATACTTCACATTGTTCTTCCACCTGTCTATTCCAAATCGCATTCGCTGAATGGCTGCGTTCGGGTTCCGAAAAGAAACCAAATCAGCTCATTTAGACCAGCTGTCAGTCAGCCGAATGTCGCAATCAGGCATGTGAAGGCTTCTGGAGATAGATCGTCCGTAGTCAGTGTGTTTGGCTTTCCTCGCTCTTCTGTGCCGGTTCGTTCCGCGTGGTCTTTATCCGAATACTACGGTTTCTCACCGCTAATCTGAATCCTAGTTGGGTCTTCTTTCCCATCTGAATTCGTCAGCATTCAGCCCCGTTTGCGAACACATCATCCGAACTACCTACCACACGGCAAACTTGCGCAATTCCATCCCCAAATTCTCCAAAATTTACTTTTGGTTGATACTGTGCGTACAAAAGACTTTCAAAGAGTATTACATCTATTGTGAGCAAATACTTACAATAAGGAAAAAAGTGCATAGTTATTCATACAGTTTCTTTAACTTTAGGGGTTTTCTGAGGTGGGAAAAAAAATTTTTAAGTGGTATATCTAGGTTTCAGATGTACACCTGATTCATAAGCGGATATATTCAGCTGCTATAATGGAACAGAGACATTAAAAGTAAATTGAGGCAGTATGGGTTTAGCGGTAACATGTATAAACGTGTTTTCCAGCACATTTTTCTTAATATATTATTAAAGCGGCTGGTGGCCTAGTACATATTTTGACTACTAGGCGGCCAAAGAGGCACTTGCCTCCCTTGGCATGAATTTTTTTCGTTCTTTTTTCTCCAGCTGGTCACGTGGGGTTTTGTACGAGCACTCCGATCTTGTTCTACACCTAAGAATAATAGGTTCGAGTCGGGCTTTTCCTTTTCCGTACGACACCTTTCTGCTCAGCAACTTGGGTGCTGAGGTGGGCCCAGGGTCAAGTGGGAAAACGTTCTTACCTTTATTATTATTATTATTATTGGTGGTGAATAATAATAATAATAATAATAATAATAATAATAATAATAATAATAATAATAATAATAATAATAATAATAATAATAATATATGATTTCAGAAAGTAAAACAAAAATTGATTACTGTTGATCAACTAATGAACAACCGGTATCTATTTATTCTCTCTCATCTACTTCGCAGTCACGTGTTTTAGGTCGATGGCCCCTTAAGAGAGTCCGTATTTCGGAATCATTTTCGTGGGAACCTAAGTCATTTAGACTTTCGGGTCTACTCTCTGTTGGAGTTGCCGTTTAAAAAAGAAGAAGAAGAAGAAGAGTCCAGAGGTGTATCGACAGCAAGCTGACCAGATGCGATTTTAAAGAATCGCAGCGCGTCGCAGACAATGATATAAAGTACAGAGTCAAATTAGGAAGCTGAGATATTCCGTGACGAGAGAAAAACAACGAGACATTGCCTCATTAAGCCTGGTAAGAACGTGGTACAGTTCATTTAAGTGTAGTAACCCCCTCGTACAACTAGAAACATTCGAAATCCCTACTGGTTTTACATAATGCTGCACAGGTATAAATACCTGCTGATTCGGACAGGTAAAATTAGCTTCAAGGCGCAGCAAGTGCGAGACGAACCCTTGTGTGTGTGTGCATATTTGCGTTGCCGATAAAATGCTTAATTTGGACTTCAGAAATTTTTTTAAGAAGAAAAAAGATCTTTATGGAAATTATACTTTGAGAAGCATTAATTCTATTTAATTATTTGAGATTTCACTGATTTAATACTCAGATGAATTTCCAGAAAAAGCTTTCGCTGAAAAAAGAAAAACAAAATTACCGAGACATTGAATAGAAAATTCTTGTAAACGTCGAGTCGACACAAAGAAGAAGAAAAATTGAAATTTGCCGGATTCTTCAACAAATCGGTTACGGTTCTCATTTAAGCGACAAAGAAATGGAAGGGAAAAGACCAACTCCGCACAGTTTAGAGAGATGCCATGTGTGTTTATGATTTTGTTTCATTTCAAAATTAGGGGTAAATTATCAAATGTATACAAGAAATAATCACACACACACACTGACAAACGTATAATCACGGAGATAAGTAGCAGAAAATGCTCATCACTGTGTATTGTATGAACACATCGCGGCCTTTACAAGAGAAGTGCGTGAATTAAGTAAATCAATGTGCGCTATTGTTACACCTGTGTTTACTTCCCAAGGCTCACATTGGTTTATCTGTAGTCGAGCTGCAAATAGCTGATCACTGGTTTACGACTCCCATTCATCTGCGTGCACGAATAAAGGCTTAACTTCGATAACTTTAAAAAATGAGGGGGGTCAAGGACGTGACAAACTAGGGAGCTTCAATAGCGTTTTGGCGGCCCTGTTAACGCGCGAGTTGCGAAGTCCCCGACCGCTGACACGTTCGGGGTTCCCAGTCTCCCTGGTCGGCTCTAATCTAGTGATGGTAGACAAATCGATAGGCGTCTGCCAGAGACGCGAAATCTAAATAAAATAAAACAAACAGCTTCCAATGTGAGCGACCGGGGTTAGGGAGAATCCGTTCCGTCGGTGATCCGGGCCGGACTTCCGGTTAGATGAGGCGGCGCAACACGGATGATAAATCCCCCCCCGCCCAAGTCCCTGTGGAAAAATAGAACGCAAACATATATCCCACCCACCCCCACATTGATGGAAATCGATGGAACAAAAGATGCTGACAGCTGAAACGTGACCATTCCTCAGTCAACTCGCCGACTGTGAGAGAAACACTCGCTTTGATCTCCATCTTCTTTCTGTTTGTCGCCTTTTTTATTCGAAAGCGGGCTCAATATTTCACATTACCTCCTTCAGAGCGCTGCACAGATCTCTCTCTGTACTGACGTCATTTCTCTCTCTATAGACGTCATCTCTCTCTGTACTGACGTCATCTCTCTGTACTGACGTCATTTCTCTCTCTATAGATGTCATCTCTCTGTACTGACGTCATTTCTCTCTCTATAGACGTCATATCTCTCTGTACTGATGTCATCTCTCTCTGTACTGACGTCATCTCTCTCTCTATAGACGTCATCTCTCTCTGTACTGAGGTCATCTCTCTCTGTACTGACGTCATTTCTCTCTCTATAGACGTCATCTCTCTCTGTACTGACGTCATTTCTCTCTCTATAGACGTCATCTCTCTCTGTACTGACGTCATCGCTCTCTCTATAGACGTCATCTCTCTTTGTGTCTCTACTGACGTCTTCTCTCTCTCTCTCTCTCTCTCTCTCTCTCTCTCTCTCTCTCTCTTTCTCCATCCCTCCCAAACAAACGAAAGTACCTGACCTAAATTTCCATATTGGACTTCCAGATGAGACGGTAAACGGCTTAAACCACCACCGCGCTATAATCAAGCAGATCCCGCGATATTTCTCCGTGCTGCACGTATGTTAGCGCGCGCGCGCTCGGTGAGGGGATCGACGAGGGGCTGTGAAAGACCCGGACGCGCTCCTGTCGTCGCGGGAAAGGACTACCGCCTTCGACAGTGGCAACGTCTGTTCTCGTCGTCAGGGTTCTACTACTGACATCGTCCACGAGACTGTCCGACGCCGTCATCGCCCAACTGGACTACAGAGGGCGCCTAGCGCCTTAAAAGCATTTTCCGTCCAATAGAAATGAAAACGCTTCGAGAGTCAGGGGAGGCATAGACCCTCGATATTGGCGGAGTGTACTCTTCTCCGGTATGAGTCTGAGTTCCTGCATTTCACTTTCTGCGGGTGGAACCGGTGTTTGAGAAAAGGTCTAACGAAGACCTTCAGTCCCATTGTCTTCATCGGTCAAGCAGAGAAGGCGGAAGTGTCATGGTAAACCTGCAATCTTCCGGAAGTCACATATAAACATATATATAGATATACGAGGTCTGTCAAAAAAGTATCCGACTTTATTTTTTCCGGTGGGAAGTAATGACGTTAGGGAGGCAAAAGTGTGCATAGTGGAGCCGCATGGCTTCATGCGCATGCGTGGTTTTTGGCGGGCTTGCTGGATGTGTCTGTCGCTGTCAGGCAGCCAGCGTGTGAGGTGCTGTACTACTTACTCGTCGCATTTTCATTTTGTCGGTAATGATGGAATGTGGAGCAACGATCTTGCATCAAGTTTTGCCAAAAGCTTGGAGATACCCAAGCGGAAACAATTCGCAAAATCCAACAGGCTTTTGGTGACAATGTCATGGGTGTTACCCAAATAAAAGAATGGTACAACAGGTTCAAAGATGGCTGCACATCGGTGGGGAGTGACCAGTTCCGGGAGGCCGTCAACAAGCCGCAATGCAGTTGTTATCGAGAAAGTGCGGACCTTGATAATGGAGGATCGTCGTCTGACGGTGCGGGAAATTGGTGATGAGGTTGGGGTCAGTAAAGATTCTGCACATGCAATTTTAAAGGAGAATTTGGGTTTGCGCAGAGTGGCAGCGAAATTTGTGCCCAAGCTGCTTTCTCAGGAACAACAACTTCGTCTTGAGATTGTGCAGGACCTGCTGGATACTGCCAACAGGGATCCTGAGTTCCAGAATACTGTCATAACTGGAGATGAGACGTGGGTGTATGGGTACGACCTGGAAACCAAAGCTCAGTTGTCACAGTGGAAGCATCCAACTTCGCCAAGGCCCAAAAAACGTCAGCTCCAGAGCAAAATCAAGGTGATGCTGACTTTTTTCTTCGACTACCGAGGTGTTGTGCATCACGAATACGAATCAGAAGGACAAACAGTTACAAAGGAGTACTATCAGCAAGTCCTCTGATGTCTTCGTGATGCAGTTCGGTGCAAAAGACCGAATCTATGGGCGTCGAAAAACTGGTATCTGCATCATGACAACGCCCCGGCTCATTCGTCGCAGCTGATCCAAGGTTTCTTTTCGAACAGTGGAAGGATCGCTGGGCTAAGTGTGTGGAGGCACAAGGGGCCTACTTCGAAGTGGATTAGCAATTGAACCCCACCAAGTACGTAATCCCCCCCCCAGCCTAAGGTCGGATACTTTTTCGACAGACCTCGTATATATACCGCTGTCATAGCAACTTCGACGTCGTGTAACATCCTCCGTAAGAGTACGATAAATGTTAACGACATTGTCCGCAAGAGAATCTTCATGTGACAACCTGGGTTTCGTATTACTCCAGTGACAACAAAATGTCCGAAGTTCCGGACTTTGAGTGTCTCAAAATGTCGTATAAATCAGGGGTCCATCACCATTACACAGACTCTAAAAGGATCCAGACTTCATGGACGATGATCAGGCACTGTAGAGTAAATGGGTACAAAGTTGTGTGGAGAAGCAAGAGTTATGAGGAGATAATGGACGTTCCAGAATTCTATACTGTACTTTGTTTGTACACCAAATTGGGGGGTATTGTTGTTGTTTTTTTACCCAGTAAGATTACTTTTCTTCTTTTAGGATTGAAGTGACTTAAATTTTCTTTTAAGCTCATTTCTAATTTTAGCTCCTTCTCGTTCGCATTGGTGATGGACATTGTTTCCATGGACCCCTGTCAAAGGGCCCCCCGTGTGTTGGGAGATAAGCCGATTGCTCTGCCAACACGTCCCCTTGTGGACGATGAAATTCTGCTTTTGCGGAATCTTTGCTAGATAACTACACACGACGACACACATCGCTGCTTCCGGCGTGTCACGTGACACTTTAACCATGAATCTGAGAACGTACCCGGCTCAGGAGACGGATCCTCGTGTTATTTACCCAAACCTTTGCTTTTTCTTTACATTTAAAAAAAAAAAATTATTACATTGAATATTTTGTTTAAATTTCTTGAAAAGACTGACATATTAATGAACATTGTATACAAATAACACAAACGAATGTAGTCGCCGCCCTAACGGCCAGGATAATTTCCACAAAAGGTTAATGTATCATAATTTTTGTCGCTATGTCCTGCGCTCGTGAGGCGCCATCACTTTCGCTCTTTTGGCACAGCACATTACTTGTATATAATTAGATCTGATAAGAAGGGAAGCCTTTCCTAGATATCAATCGTCAATAACATAAAACAGGATGTTGGCACAAGTCAGCGCCATCTCCCGGGTCTTAGCTGTTTTGTGAGGAAAAAAAAACGCTATTAAATGTAGTGAAACGCAATGTTTGGGGAGGTTTGTACGAACTTTAAACTGGTTCGTACAGGTTCTCAAAAGCTTTTTGATAACCGGAATGGAGATGGATGGAAGGGTGGGAGGGAGAGAGAGAGAGAGATGACGTCAGTAGAGAGGTGACGTCGGTACAGAGAGAGAGAGAGAGACGGAGAGATGACGTCAGTAGAGAGGTGACGTCGGTACAGAGAGAGAGAGAGAGACGGAGAGATGACGTCAGTAGAGAGGTGACGTCGGTACAGAGAGAGAGAGAGAGAGAGATAACGTCAGTAGAGAGGTGACGTCAGTACAGAGAGAGAGAGATAACGTCAGTAGAGAGATGACGTCAGTACAGAGAGAGAGAGGTGACGTCAGTACAGAGAGAGATGACGTCAGTAGAGAGGTGACGTCAGTACAGAGAGAGAGAGATAACGTCAGTAGAGAGATGACGTCAGTACAGAGAGAGATGACGTCAGTAGAGAGATGACGTCAGTACAGAGAGAGAGATGACGTCAGTACAGAGAGAGAGAGATGACGTCAGTAGAGAGATGACGTCAGTACAGAGAGAGATGACGTCAGTAGAGAGAGATGTTTTGATTTTGTTGTTTCTGAACAAAATTGGTCTAAAACAAATTAAGAAAGAATTTTAACTAAACTTCAAAGAAGCCATCAGTTAGAAAATCATATATAAATGAAAATTCCTTAAAAGGGAAAGTCACTGACGTAGAAAGGAAAAAAGATTTACCATAACTTCTTTTGTAGCAGTAAAAGAATAAAAATATTATCAGATACAGATGAGAGTAATACTTTTGTTCCATATTTTGGGATTTTAAAAAATGAAGGAATCATCAGACCTAAAGCCGGCTGATGGATGGACGAGTACCACTTTAAAAAATATAAAGAAAGTACAAAAATTGGAAATTTTAGCTATAACCTTTTATGCCATTCATAAAAAGGTAACTTGCTGCTACAGGAATATTGAAGTTTGCCATTGACTTAAGATGAGAAACTACAGTAGTAGCAGTAATAAACTCGTTAAAATTACAGACAATTTTAAAAACATGGTTAATAAAAAGACTTAAATAAATAAAGTATTTTGTGATATCTCTACCATTAATTTAAAAAGTGATTTCAGGAAATTTGAACCCTCCTGATAACTTTTAATTAGCTCTTCATACTATATTTGTGTGGGCCTCGCGGAGTGAAAAGACCTCTCATTATTTCTACATTTTTGCCTCCAGCTCACAAAATTGTTTTGCCTGAAAAAAGGGGTTCTAACGGTGACAGCTGTTAGTACAATAAATGCTGTGGGGATGTATGCACCACCAGTTTTAATCTACCGAAAGAAGATGGCTGACACACTCGGGAGTGGCTCAACAGCAAGTTCTGTTGGGTTTGTTGTAGCACCTGGATGGACCGACCAGAATACCTTTCTAAGCTGGTTTAAACATTTCATATTTCTTTACCAGGAATACAGTACGTAGAGAACGTGCTAATTGCAATGCTTTCTATGCCTCCAGTTACTTATCAGCCGCTGGACAGAACAGTGAACACACCATTAAAGACCTTTCACGACTTAGAGGTTGATAAATAGATGACATCCCATCTAGGGAAATCTGTTACACATTGTGATAATGCCACCCCGTTTACTTGGGCCTGTATGAGCACTGCAACAGTGGAGAAAGCAGTCAGTAGCCGTACGCTCGAGATGATGCTCTTTAAGGATGAAGATTTTGCTCCAGTCGTGGTTACAGAAATAAATCCTGTTAATACCTACCAGCAGAAGCAGTGATTTTGAAGACTGGGCCTGATCAACCTGTGGGACCTGAAAATCCCGGAGATAGCCAGGCTGTTGGAGAAAACGACGGTCAGACCGCAGAACCTATGAACCATAAAGTAAAGAAGATTAGCAGGCACACGTCTGTCTTTGCAATTTCGCCACCGCTGAAGGAGAGTGCAACCGGATCAAGAAAACGCAGAATACAGACACCGGAAGCTCTCACAAAGTTCACCATTTAAAATTACCCTAACAGAAAAGGGGACAAATCTAAACCAAAAGAGCCGGCAACCAGGGCACCCATCCGCCCGCTCAAGCTCGCGAATTAAGGAAACCAGGTGTCAACAGTAACAAAAGCACGGACGGCGACCGATTGTCCGCCGACCAGCCCCTCCCCGTGTGTCAGGTGTGATTATGTGCTAATATACACCTGGACCAGATTGAGACACTGTGATGACCGCTATGTACGTTTAACTGTTTGGAAAAAAATATGAGACATTTTTGCTTATTAAAAAATTGTAATTCTACAAATGAAATACTGAATTTGTATACAGGTGATATATACTCTTATATATACCCTCTATCAAAAGAATGTTTCACTGTGCCCGACCCTATTTGTTATTTTCCCGAACAGTGATAATTATCCCACCTCGAGCTCGAGCCAGCGGGTCTGCGCGTGCACTTAGAGTCGAGCGGCTATCGCTGGACTCAGGGACAGACAACCCCGGTGGAGAAAAACACGGGAAGTGCTGCCAGTTCTACTGGACAAAGACAAAACTCTTGCCGGGCGAACCACGGCCTACACGCGAATCAAAGACGGCGAAAAGAGCAACAAGAGATGGCGGACGATCTTTTCGAAAGTTGTTTTTCAAATAATAATATGGGCTTCCCGAAATAACTCGGAAAGAGAGCGCACGGAAGCTTCTTTCTACTGCCGAAGATACAGCTATGCTCCAAATATTGGGCCCTGAAGAAAATAACCGAAAGAATCCGTGCAAAGACCACGGAAAACAATGCCCATGTCATTTTGGTTTTGAAGCTGCACTATTAATATCAACAACTTTTTCCAAATGTTCTAACCGCGTTCAGTACTTCAGCCAATTTATGATTCCAGCTTCTCTATCCTTAATAACCGAAAGAAATTGCTTCCGTCCACGTGCTCAGAATTTCTATCAAGCTCCGCTTAAAACGTCTTTTTGTTTTAACAAGTCTACTCCAAGTTCTGCAAGCCCGAAAATATTCTACAGCATCCATGTTGTGAACCCTTCTTTATGTTAATTCAGCAGTTTTCCTCAAAACGAAGACTTCCGACATTCAAAATGTAGGAGAACTAAAGACTTACATAACGGAATTAAATCACTTTGGTTTCAAGAAATAGTTGAGCTTAGAGCTGTATGGACTCCGTGGTACGTCAGAGTTGCGAAATATGTTCCGGTATCATAACTCTCACAGCTTTAAGACAAACGATAGCGGACTCTGAAGTATCGATATTTAATAATTATTTTGTATATACAGTCAGCCCCCGCGTAATCGCGGTTCGGCATTCGCGGCCCCGGTTATTCGCGGAATTTTCCTTAGAACCTAACTAATAATTGTTCGTGGAAACCCCCGCATATTCGCGGAATCGCAAATATCTTCCACGATTTTTTATGGCTTTTTTCGTGGCAATATATATTTTTTCACGCTTTTTAACGCTAAATTATTAATAACTATAATAATTTACTAATTTTGTAATATAAATACTAACGTAAATTCAGAAAAAAATCAATATAAAATAAACGCTATCGGCTGGAGGTTTGAAAGTAGCCAATCCGAGAGCGTTATTCATTTCTCCTCGCTGCTGATTGGCTGCTGCACACGAGGCGCTGTCTCAGGCAGATGCAGCCCAGCAGCCCCGCATCATCCCAGTTTACCGCGTGTAGCTATCTCGAGTGTTTCTCTCTGTGTTGCATTTTTTATTAAATTATTATTATATATTTACTTATATTTTTTATTATATTTTACGTTATATTTTGACGTTTATAGGCATTTTTATGGACCACGTCCGATATTCGCGGTTTTTCACTCTTCGCGGGTGCTCAAGGGACGTAACCCCCGCGAATACTGGGGGAGGGACAACTGTAATAAACTTTTGCTAATTTTTGTTTGGTTATTTGAAAACTGCAACCAAATCATTGATAATGCAAAATTTTTTTCGAAACGCGAAAGGGCAGAAAGGGTGAGAGCGAGGAAAAAACAACAAACATTTAAAAAGAAATGGATACAAACCAAATAGTAAAATCTCATTCTTTTCACGGTCAGGAATGCAAAAGTGTGAAGTACAACCTTTAAAAATAAAATTTAGTTAAAATAAGAATAAGAAAGACGAGACAGAGTGTACACTCGGTTGAAACTAAACAAAATTGTTTTTTTTTAACATTAAATTGTTTCTCTCAGAATTAGTAAGTTTGAGACCTTTCGGTCCATTTTGTCCTAAGGTTGCACATTGGATTGTAACATTCGTAATGCTTACGGAAAGTTCTCAAAAAAGGAATAAAAGGTCAGCTTTTTACTATTCACACACTATTTCAAATTAAACCAAGCTAACAATGCATCGTCTTGTAATGGTGACAATGTTCAGTCGGCACAACCATTTTTAGAAGGAATGTATATATAAAACCAGATTCACGCGTCGTGGGAAAAAATTTTTTTGTTAACCTTGGAAATGAAATCTGGTTAAACAAAGACAGACTGTATTTGAGAATGTGTCTCGAATTTAAAAAAAGTTAACTATTATTGTTGTTTTTTTTTAAACATTTAATAATGTTTTACAGCTAAAAGGCTATTTTGCTCGCATGACTACACAAAATGTGTATTCTCGAAATAAAGTAACTCGCGCTGTACAATATTTGTTAAAAGCAAACACGAAAGTCTTACTGCGGATCTAAAGTATAATTAGCGTCGACCATCTTCCTCGCGGCGCTCTTCCCCTAGGTGCTTTGTGGGATTCTCTTTAACTTCCCTTATCATTATTATTTCCTTTTTGTCTAAAGTGTCACAAAAGTTCATTGTGTGGTCGTAATATTCTAAAAGCTTTAATTACGAAGTTAACCCTTTATTTATCCTCTCTCTCTCTCTCTGTACTGACGTCATCTCTTTCTCGGTATTGACGCCATCTCTCTCTGTACCGACGTCATATTTCTCAGTATTGACGCAATCTCTCTCTGTACTAACGTCATATTTCTCAGTATTGACGCCATATCTCTCTGTACTAACGTCATATTTCTCAGTATTGACGCCATCTCTCTCAGTATTGACGCCATATCTCTCTGTACTGACGTCATATTTCTCAGTATTGACGCCATATCTCTCTGTACTAACGTCATATTTCTCAGTGTTGACGCCATCTCTCTCTGTACTAACGTCATATTTATCAGTATTGACGCCATATCTCTCTGTACTAACGTCATATTTCTCAGTATTGACGCCATCTCTCTCAGTATTGACGCCATTTCTCTCTGTACTAACGTCATATTTCTCAGTATTGACGCCATATCTCTCTGTACTAACGTCATATTTCTCAGTATTGACGCCATCTCTCTCTGTACTAACGTCATATTTATCAGTATTGACGCCATCTCTCTCAGTATTGACGCCATTTCTCTCTGTACTAACGTCATATTTATCAGTATTGACGCCATCTCTCTCAGTATTGACGCCATCTCTCTCTGTACTGACGCCATCTCTCTCTGTACTGACGCCATCTCTCTCTGTACTGACGTCATATTTCTCAGTGTATTGACGTCATCTCTCTCTCTCTCTAACGTTTTATTAGCTACGGAAACTCGTTTTTACTTAAAATTTCCCGTACCTTAATTTGAAAATAATTATTAATTAAAAAAAAGAACTGAATGTTTGCAATCTGATATAAATTAACTGACATAAAATTCATAATATTTTACATGAACAAAAAATGATGATTTGTAGTAACAAGAGACCAGCAGATATTTTCGTATCGTACTGTACCCGTTTTCAAACAAATAAAAAGAAAACCACAACGAGGCTAGCGGACCATTGAATATTCAGTGCAAGCATCGGTGAGTAATTAACAATTACAGCCAAATCCGTATGGATAACCTGAAAAACCGTCAGGTCCCTAGACAATACAGCTTCGCGCGCGGTCGCAACGTTTAACACAGCACTGCAAGTGAAAACTTTGAGCCGCGCGAATGGAAAGTGAAGCAAAAATTGTGAGCGGGTAAATAAACCCTTTCACGGTGTACAAATAGAACCGCTGCCGTTGTGAGGGATATCGGTGGGCTTCTTCTAATTAACTATGGAAGATGAATTTAAAGCTTGAAGCCAAGAAACAAAACTCTTTCTTTTAACAGGTGCGCTACGACAGCTCTCCTTTGCAGGAGACCTCACACGTGACATAGTTATTTGCAGTGCCTCGTGGCCCTCGTACGAGTTCTGACGTCACTACTTTTCCTACCTTTCCTTCAAAAGAGCTGTTAAAAAAAAAAACAAGATAATCCATGGATGTGGGGGGATGTTTAAATGATTATTTCTTATTCACGTTTGATAACTGTGATAATTTCGGCACCTAAAACGAATAATAAATAGCAGTGTATGGGAGCCAGAACTCTCCGGACGCCATTATTTCTTTAAAAAAGCCTTATTCAGCCAAGTGTTTCACTCCGATGTTTACAAAATCTGTGTATATTATATATACGTAAAATTACCTCGTGTAAGTTGTTGTTTTCTTGCGTGTCGGAAACAAATTAAACCCCCTTTTTTTTCCCTTCCCGACTCTCCTGCGCACAACTCGCGACGGGTTCAGGTGCGAGTGGGCGGGGCTGCTGAATACTCGCCCGTGCGTCAACGATATAGACTGTTGACCGTCTTCGCCGTACTGAGAGGATCTCACGGGGAACTTAGGTGGGGGAAGTTCCTCTTTCCTTATGCAGTTCTGAGATTCTGACACTCGTGAAAACGGTGTGTCGTTTTTAAAAAGTGGGGATATTGGCTTCGCCACAGGGTCAAGATCACCCGTCCTGACAAACCTAAAACATCCGCCAATTCGATCTAAGGAGGGGGAACTGGTAGATTTAATTTGTCTAAGCGACTATAAATGGAGCTTTCATTTGGATCACTCAACAGAAACTGGCTGAAGACCGAGGGAGAGCGCGGATTAGATGACTGACAGGTAAGGAAGGATAACTCTGGTCGCTTTGTTTGCCAGCAAGCCGGAGCGAATTATTCGAGAACTCTCACGCTACTAAGGAAGGAAAAAAAAGAGTAATAAAACAGTGTGGAGGGATTCGAACTATACTTACAGGTTTACAAGAGAAATGGGTCTTTTATATGCGTCACCATAAACTAATCGTCGAGAAAAGAAATAGATCGAACACCGTTATAAGATGATCGCGTATAATAGTAAAATGTGTTCAAAAATTGGTTTTAAAATATGATAATATGCAACTGCAGAGATAGAGAGACAATAATGGTTAACCCGTTTTGGGCTACAACGCAAGACCGACCCCCCCTCTAACCCTGACGGTTTAAGTTTGCTAGCTTTCCACCTGGAGTCTCCAGCTGTTATTTCAGGTGTGCCAGGACTGTTGTAGTTCAGCTTATTTCCTAAAGGGATGAACAGCGGTCTTCGGTTAACGGCCGTGCGCCGGAAAGACATCAGAAGTGAACCGATGACGTGTACTGATTTATATGGCGCGCGGAGAAAGCTGACCTCTAGCGGCGTATATTTACTTGTGTGTGTGTAACGGTTATTAAGAACATAGAATGGCTTAGTTAGAGATCAAAAGCAGAATTTTAATGTGTCAATAACGAGAGCAACGACTCTATTAAAGCTGATCGCATTCATTGGCTTCATATTTCTGTCTTCCTTGAGGTATAAAACAAACAGACCGGAGCATTTCCGCGCTGGTGATATATATATCGGTCGCACTTCCTGAAGTAATAGTAAGCCTGCCCGCACTTACTTACACGGGTTGTACAGGTGAACTGTCAAAAAAAAGAAACAAAAGCTGCCAACACCGGACAGGGCTCCACGAGGATTGGCCGATATTTACCACCGCGTCGACTTCGAATTGCTTGTCGCTTCTTTCCCTTTCTTGGCAGAGGTTCGAAAACCTCAGCCACTCAACAGGAAAACACGCTCGCGCTTTGTTGCCAGAGGGTTGAGGAAACGACAGGACGTCGGGACTTAGATCCTAAGCTCTCCGGCTCACCGTGCTGGCTTACATTAGAATAATAAGGATGGCATTTAATGCCTAACGCTCTTTCCATAAACTCCGTTTATTCTGTTGTTATCGCCCATTCTTCTACACTTCTGCTGAAAGGTGAATCGGGAAACTCTGGGTTTGGTTAATAATCCACCTGAACAGCCTAGAATTTACCAGAACACCGCTCCTGCTTTCCGAGTAGGGAAGGAGGATTTCTTCATACAGAAAGCCAGGCGCCAAAACAACCGTCTTCATTCGCTTGTCTGTCAAAAACTAACCAGACGTTTCGGCACTGAGTGAGACGCGAGGCGGAAGCCCTTCAAACTTTTCAAAGATTGCTGTTGTTCGGTTGTATTCGTGCGCGTTGGTTATAAGCACTTCTGGTCCGGGGGGGGGGGGCTCGCCAACGACCGATCACCCGCTGGTGGACCGCACCAGGAAACGTGGTGAAGTAAACCCAGCTTTGGAGCCCAAACACAGTCCTCGACACATTTCCTTTAGCTTGGCTGCTGGTGATGTCCACCACACCTTACTTAACAGGCGGCTGCTTCTGCTGTTCCCTTACTTCCGGGCGTCCTTCGTCATCGGCACCCAGTTCTGCTACATTCAAGTCAAAATACACCGAAACATTACCAGCCCCGTGGACTCCATTCCCACGCGTTACCACAAAGCAGCCACAGATGTCGCCACGAGTCTTAAAAGCACCAACGCTAACCACCGAACCATACAGCCACCACAAAGAACCCGTTCTCTTGCAGTTTGGCCCATTAAGGCTGTCGATATTATCAGTTACTTGCTGTTTTTGTCACAGCCTGTGGTGTACGTGTTAAAATAAAGAGGAAAGGAAATCAGATGATGGAGAGCTGGCCAGGCTCTCACGGAGTGCATTTACAAACTTGGTTCTTTGCATATAAATGCCTGGCGTTTTTGTTACGATCTGTAAAATTATGCAGAACTCTTCACAATAAGAGGATGTGACTGAAAACCATCGGCTCCTCAGCCATAACTTGCAGAGGAGATTAAGCGAAAGCGGACGTTTTATATACGAGTGAGGTGATACCGTTTGGCTAGCGAAGGGCCCCGTAAGTCAGGTCTTCTTTCGTCCAGGAGACATATTTTTCTGAAGCACCAGTCCAGCGGTGTGTGCCAATTATACCGGTGATATACGCTCCACAATGCCAGCGATATCTGCTTACAGCGAGAAAAACCGTAGATGATTCAGCAGATACGTTAGATAAAAATTCTCACCATTTTGCTAATAGTTCGTAGAGACAAAGGCAGCCTTGGTTTGAATAATAATGTTAGGCCCTCCACCTGACGAGGGGACATTCCAAAGTCTGGTATTATTACCATTTAGACAGTTTTATGTGCTAATGGAAATAAAAATACGAAGTCACTTTTAACAAAAAAAATCTATATTAGCAATTAGTTTATGAAAACAATTGAAATACAATACATACAATAAGGTTGTAAATAAACACTGAGAATGGAATCGTGGGAATTGCGAAAAGTGCTGGAAATTAACGGTAAATCACGTGATCGTAGCCGTTCAGCAGCTGAAGCTGTCTGTTGTATAATGTCACTGAGCGCATCGATCCAAAATGACATTTATAAATTGGTGGTAAAGACGACACATCCTTGCAGTGTACACAGACGAAAACAAGAAGAAGTTGGTGGAAACTTTCTCCAGTCGCGGAGTTCTACGTATAGTAACTTGGGCATTGTCGTGCAAAGAATAGACATCGTACACATGAAGATGGCGCCACGGACTAACTCGCCCCCGCGCCCCCCAGTGACCACAATACAATGTAACGATAAACTGCTCTCGCACTTAGATTTAATTGTACTTCTGCTTCACTAATTAACTGATTTAATCAGGCAGATTTTAAAAAAAACAAACAAAAACTCTTGTAACATTTCGCTAATGTCAATCTGTTTTCGTGTAGATAGACACCGACTTTTTTCTTCCACATCATCTGCGGGCAGTCTAAGAAAAGCAACAACGAACAGACTTTTAAAAATTCGAATCTCGCGTACGTTTCCGGATCGACAACTGCGAGATTTCCCATTTGTACAGGAAGGACTCACTCCACGGTTGAGCGCACAGTCGGTATCGCCTTTGCAGTATTACAAGAGGTAAGATGTTCACACTCTTCTCTACATCAAAGCGTTACCAGAGTATCATGGCGTTTTGATCGTACGAGTTGTCTCCCGTCCGGACCCAAATTATGTGTTGCATGATTATTATTATTATTATTATTATTATTATTATATTATTATTATTATTATTATTATTATACCAGGACATTGAGAGGCCCGGCTACGTCCAGTGGAACAAACCGTGCGCTTTGGCCACTCAGAGGCCCCTGTTCTCCACGGCCACATGGACGATCGAAGACCGACCGCACCTTCGATCCGATCGGCGCTGGGTTCCCAGACCTTTTCGTGACGGAGCACGCAGACCAGCATCGCCTCGTATTATTTCGCCCCGACTCCCCGGCGGCCCTGACAATTCTGCTCGTCCCCGTCAGTCTGGCGAAGCTCCCTCGAACCACGGATCTGATTATAATGCCCAATATTTCGCTCGTGTTCCTCCTTTCTTCCGGTTATCTTTGTTTCTTTATACTTCTGCTTATTTTTTCTTTCTATCACAGCGTTTCGCCTCTGTATACCTACCTACCTACCTACCTATCTACCTACCTACCTACCTACCTATCTACCAGTCTCTGCACCGCTACCTTTGCCTGTTAATCTGTCTCGCAGGGTCTGCGTGTCTTGCTTACGCTCCTATTGTTTTCCTTCTCTCTCTCTCTCTCCCCTCCCCCCACCTTCATCACTTTCTCATATACACGCACGCACGGGTAAAAATGTCAGTTCTGCTCATATCGCGGACAATAGCTGAATTAATCGATGGAATGTCCACTCTGTCTGCCCCATCCTGCCAATGTCCCCGGCCTTTCGTTCCTTTCTCCACGCCAGCTTATCTAATTCCCTGACCTGTCCCGCCACTGACAGTGCCACACACCTTTCCCCCCCCCATTCAAATTCCAAAAACCCCCTACCTGTTCCCGTCGCCAGCGCCTAAGGCGAACGGTGAGGCGGAATATCTCCGAGTTACTAGAAACAGCCGAGAATGGATCTATCTGCCTGCCTCTTTCGCCGCCCTCTCGGGCGAACCACACACACACACACACACACACCAGGTAGTGGACAAGGATATAAGACAGTTTGGCTGGCTACTTCGATTAGACAAGGGGGGAGAGATTCTGGACTGTAGGGCAGCTGTAAGATGCCGATACCGGGACCATAACTTAGTAAATTTGTTTTACCTGTGTAAAAATAGATTATTCATCAACCGAAAGGCGGGCCGGAGTTTTCTGTTACTGGTTCGGTCGCCAGGTAGGTAATTGATCTGTCGGCAGGTAACGTTACCTGTGATGTGGAGCGGATTTTGGTCAGAGTGGGGACCGCGTGGTTTACGGTTTCTTTCCTAGTTTTAGTTAGAACAGAAGGGTGAGACACCCAGTCTGTAAGAAAATCTTACCTGTTCGAATTCTATCCAGTTGATGCAGGTCCAGGAGGCGCGAGAGGCAGTAGCATGTTACAGGTGTGCGCGCGCGGAGACAGGCCGCGGGTCTGCTGACGGGGGTCGGGAGGTTTGGCGCTGTGGCGGTTAAAGACAGGGGCTCTGCCTCGTCAGACTCCCTCCCACACACACACTCCGAGAAAGAAGCGGGGTCCGGGTCCGGTCCGGTCCGGTCGCCTCGCACCGGTCACGCGTGACCGCCGCACGCGTCCAAATTTAGCATCGCTGGTAAACCGGAGACAGAGGAGGTGGAGTTACAGCGACCGCGTGGTTATTAACTCGGTCGAGACCCAGAATACTCTCCCACGGGCGGCGGGTCGCTCGCGCGCCGACCGGTAGGCCCCGTGTAAGCCGGTCTAGCGGAACAAAGGGCCCGACTCTCTTCCGGATTTTAACGAAGCGACCGTCATAACGCCGGTTGTTAATTTCCTTCCCCGCGCGCGACCAGTTCCGGGGACCGAAACAACACCGGGCCGGTCCCCAACCGTGCAGCTGCACCGGGGAATTTAAATCTGAAGCCCAGCGAAACACAGACCCAGCGCCAGCCGCGTTGTGCCCTTTTACAGATTACTGCGCGGCAGAAAGTTATCGTCGTCGGTAAACTGATCACCTCGGTTTTATATACTTTACTACCTGGCATATCTACTGCGTAACCCCCCCCCCAACGGGGGTCAGGTAAGGATATCACGGGTGGGTTTTCTAAACTACTTTCGTCCTCGCGTATAAATCGTACAGAACCCCGGGAATTACTCCGGAGGATAAAGCCAAACTTATTCCGCCAGGGGGCGGCCCGCTGAAGTCGCTCGATGGAAGTAATAGCCGGTGATGGACGGGTCGAGACCCACCCTATACCCCCACTCTATCACACTGCTGCTGCTCCCATAAATACACTTTTCTTTAAAAAAGTGTTCAGATAAATGGCGAAAATTATTTAGGAATAATATGGCCGCGCGCTTTCAGATAAATTAAAAATAGCGCTTAGCGAAGCGAAATACAGTAAATTCTTTTTAGTTACATTATTTTAAGTCAGAAGAGTAATACAAACTGCATGTATTAGAAATGACTGCATATATCCGCATGCAGGTGGGGGCGTGAATATCAAAACAATGCTTAATTGGCTTCATCTATTTTGTTCAGTATTTGGTGAGGCCATACCTGGTCTTGATGACAGCTTTGCATCTTCGTGGCATGAACGAGACGGGATCTCGGGTATGTTATTCGGGTAGTTCATGGAACTAACAGTGAACCAGCATCTCCTGAAACTCGCTTTTGTTGCTAGGGCTCTCCTGAGCTACCACCCCTGTCTTCCTATGTTCTTTCAGCAACTTTCGATCGCATTAAGATCTGGGCTATTCCCAGACAGACCAGGCCAAAGTATGAATCGTGGACTCACGAATATAATTTTCTTTTATGCCTAAGATCTTTACTAAAAGTTTATTTAAAACTAATTGCGACTTTAAGAATAATCAACAATTTTTTAAAAAAATAATTAGCTCACCTTCTTTGCCCCGTAGTTGGAAGAGGAAAAATTGCACCGGTAAATTCGATTAGCATAGTTCCCGAGATGATTCTCCATGGTTATTTTCAGCTCTTCTTGAGCATCCAACAGCCATCCAAGCACCAGTGATTAAGTGTAGGTGGCTGAGAATATGTCTGGCCATAAGGATGGTTTGCTGCAGCTGTCATGCCAAAGACAAAATAGTGCCGTCCAGCTTCTGAATAAATGTTCTGGTCAGCCAGGTGGCAATCTCTTTCTGTTGATGTAGTAGGAAATTTTGTAAGATGTTTCTGAGAAACCCTTCTGGGTTGTCTGTCCGACCATTTCCTAATATCACGCAATGACCTGGCATCCATTGCAGAACTGGTTTCGCTTTGTAGTCAGTTACCTATTTTTTCGTAGCTCTGCTTTCATGCTATATTGTCATCTGGGTACTTGACTAAAACCGATACTTTTCCTCTCGGCATGGCTTCTGTGGCTGATCCACCGGTGGGAATCTCTGGCTAGATTTCTTCTATCACTGCCCAGGTTACCACTTTTCCCGCTGCATCACCTGGGCTTCACTTTTCTGTAAAGTGTGACTGTTGTAATAGCCCTGATTATACTTTTCATCCAAAGAACTCGCTGATCAGTTTTTAAATTTCCTGTTATGATGGAGAAAACTGCTGCGCTTCGGTCTACTTTCTGTTGTTCGCATCAGTCTTTTGTTTTTCGGATGGTTAGGAACTCATTTGTTTTCCACTAGAATTATGACTTTCATGTCTCTTCTTTCTTTCGCTGAACAGCTGTATCCCTGCATCTTTTCCATCTGTGATTTCTGTGGTTTTAATTACTCCTTTGGTGATTCGAAGTACAGTTTCATTCTGCGCCTGGGTTGTTTTCCTCGCTGGTATCGATGCTGCAGATCCAATTAAACATGGTCCAACTGTTCCGGAATAGACTCGCTTGAGCACTAGTTCATTTGCTTCCCAAGAGACGCCGGCCAGTTTCCTCATGATCGCCTTGGTACCAGTTTAGTAGATGTTGGTCGCCATGTAACCCCCAAGATAAGTTCTCTCGTCGTCATACTTTAATGGTGTCCCCCTGTCTGATTGTTGCTCTCTTTGCTTCTGTTCGCCTTGTGAATAGCTTCTCTCTCTCTCTCTCTCTCTCTCTCTCTCTCTCTCTCTCTCTCTCTCTCTCTCTCTCTGCGTCAATGATGCTACACAAGCCAGGTGCCCGGGATGGAAACTTGTCTAGGGCCTGCTGCAGTATAGGCAGCTTTTTAATGTTCTCTTTACTGCACCATACCATCAAGTGTATGAAAATCCAGGAACATCATGGGCGAAATCGCTGTTAATCGCGGGACTCCTTTTCATGCCACCTAGGTGTACTCTTGGTCTCCGATCGCGGCGGTGTCCCTCCATTAAACCGTTTAAACACATTGTCAGTGGCTCTGAATTTGTCTGGTAGACCATCGTTGCATACTTTGTGAAAGATTCTTTTGTATATTCATCTACGCTTCTTTGTCTTAAAATCATCCTCGATCTGCTACCAGAGTTTGGCAACTGGGTCTTCTGTACATTTCTGAATCTTGTTCTTCTGTTATCCCTTGAGTGATGATGCGCTCGGGATCTTACACGGTGCATCTCATCAAGCTGCTGTGGCGGTAACTCGTTCCTTGTTAATTTACTTTCTTTCTTCGGCACAGGTATCATCGTGATTTCTTCTCTTCTTTTCCAAATACTCCGTGGTCTTTTACAGTTCTTCGAAGATACGTGGTTCCAATATGACTTTAGATGGTAATCAAGACAAAACAAACGGATGGCTGGCCGCAGACATGAACAGGAAAAGCGAGTCAGCCATTCAATATCGGACAATGAACAGGAAGATCATATAAATAAATTTTAAGAAAAGAAAATCTGCTTTTTACATATGAGGAAATTATCAGGATGAGGGACACAGCAGTGACTTTGTTCCGGACATTTAATCTTTTTTCATGTCATTTTGTTGTTGTTGTTGTTGTTGAAGAAATACTCGGAATCCAAGGACGTCAACACGGCTGCAAAACTGGTAGCCAGGGTGAGGCAGTTCCTGTCGTAACAGAGATGTTCTCTTGAAGCAGCTCGACTTTACGGTTAAGCGAGATTTCCGACGAGATCTAAGCCAGATGGCACTCACGTCGGCTTATTAATACCGACACCTGATTAACCTAGCTCAGTCCAGTTTTACCAAGATCAACTCCAGCCCACGCCATCACTCATACCCATATAGATAGATGGGATAACGTCATAGCCCATCTGTACAAATCCTAGTCTGTCGGCGCCCATCTACTGTGGGCCTTTGTGTGGCTATCACAGCAGCCGGTGCGAGGCCGATTATTTTTCATACGAACGAAAACCCTTTTGAAAACACAGAAGAGAGTCGGGGAGGAAGAGAAATTGTATTTTTCCATCTTTCCATCAAGCAACAAAAGAATACCGCAAAGCCTTCTGATCGGTGTACTGGAAAACCAGTAGCAGGCGTTAGTTCCACTGCCGTCCTTAATTACCTAGGTAGGACTTCTCAGGAGGTAAACACGTTCAACGACCGGGAAAAGTGAGGGAGGGGGAGATATTTATTTCTGACTTAGAGGACTTTTGAGTTTCCACGAAGCGTCGTTGCCACGTCCAGGCAACAATGACCCGTTGCTCGACGGCAATGGACTTCAGAACTACCGGTACTTGTAGGTCTTCTGTCAGAAATACTTTGGTTTAGGAAATACAGCGATTGCCTCTCTCTCTCTCCCTCTCACTCTCTCTAGTACTGACGTCATATCTCTCTCTCTCCCTCTCTCCCTCTCTCTAGTACTGACGTCATATCTCTCTCTCTAGTACTGACGTCATATCTCTCTCTCTAGTACTGACGTCATATCTCTCTCTCTAGTACTGACGTCATATCTCTCTCTCCCTCTCTCTCTAGTACTGGCGTCATATCTCTCTCTCCCTCTCTCTCTCTAGTACTGACGTCATATCTCTCTCTCTAGTACTGACGTCATATCTCTCTCCCTCTCCCTCTCTCTAGTACTGACGTCATATCTCTCTCTCTCCTCTCTCTCTCTCCTTCTCTCTCTCTCTCTAGTACTGACGTCATATCTCTGTCTCTCTCTAGTACTGACGTCATATCTCTCTCTAGTACTGACGTCATATCTCTCTCTCCCTCTCTCTCTAGTACTGACGTCATATCTCTCTCTCTAGTACTGACGTCATATCTCTCTCCCTCTCTCTCTAGTACTGACGTCATATCTCTCTCCCTCTCTCTCTAGTACTGACGTCATCTCTCTCTCTCCCTCTCTCTAGTACTGACGTCATATCTCTCTCCCTCTCTCCCTCTCTCTAGTACTGACGTCATATCTCTCTCTCCCTCTCTCTAGTACTGACGTCATATATCTCTCTCTCTCTCTCTTGTTTTGTTTTTGGTAGACGCCGTACAAATGATGACAAATGAGTTGTTGCGGATGAGAGAACATCGTGGGAGGAAGTGTTTAGACAGACTGTACGGCAGAGACCTGCGCAGAAGTCGAAACCAAAAGAAGGCTGGCGATGGCGGCCGGGTCTGTGGTTTGTCGGGATCGTTCTGACACTTGGCAGGTTACCGTCGGATGTATGCGTGTACCCGTGCCGTTTTCTCACCGGAGATACCCGTAGGTAAAGTGGCACAAAGCCGACCCGATCGAGTAAGGGTCTGGGGGGGGGGTGAGCTGCTGAAATGGTTCCTTTCGGTTAAAGTGAAACAAAACATTTCGAGACAGTCTGACAGGAGTACCTTAGATCGTACTCGAGGAAGAGAGAAGCTCCCTCTAGCGTTGACGCTCGAAACCAGAGAAACCGAGGGCCCGCGAGAGGATGGATATCATTTATCCGGGCTCTGGCTGGCACCTTACTTTCGTACAATGGCCCTATGAAGAGTGCCAGGCCACCTGCCCCTGGAGTCTCGGAAGCTGACAAGCTCGCCAATTAGAAACTATCTTGAAGGCAAAACGCCAAATTAGATCGAGGTGACAGAGCCGAACAGAAAACAGGTACAGGACCGAAGGGGCGGGCAAACGGAAAGGGAATTACTTACTGAACACATTTTATAACTGGTTGCTCTTAGCGGTGAGCGTCTTAATTAAAGCTGATTGGCAGAAAGGAACTGGCGAAGGGGGTTTTCTCTGGATAGCCAAGTAACTTAGGCGTAACACGGCGCTAAACTTTAACTAAACCTTCGAGGTTTCCCCCTTTCTTATTTTCACATCGGCTATCGTGCGAGATAGGGAGACTGGAGGCGAGCAGACGACAGCTGGAAAGCATCTGTATGAGTGACAGCGAGCGGAACTGCGCGACCCCTTCGTATTATCTACACGTGGCAAAGGTTAGGGGCCCCTTATTCTTTGCTTCTTTTTTTTTTTAAATCTTTTTTTCGCCGCGCCCCCACCCGGAGATAAGAAAGCTGCCAGCTGGGTTTTTTGTGTGTGTGATCATCTCTCAATGGGGACTTCAAACCGGTGTTCACCGTGACCCGTGCCCACAGACCGTGATTCATGAAGGGGCCGGCCGTGATAATACATCCACTCGCTCATAATGGCCGCGTTCAGCCGACACGTAATCCATACACCGTATATTGTATTGTCTTTCGTTCGCGACGACTGCATTAGTTTCTTTGATGTAGCCCATTTACTTCTCTTTCTTCTTCCGTGTCATCCATTTGTCATCTTTTTTCAATTAACTTTCCTAAGAAAATTACACGCGCGTTTAAAATCAAAACTCCACCTGAGAAATAGAGGCGCAATTTTTAGTTTAAGGGTCGTGGAGGGTTGGGGCTAGGAAAGGGCTTTCGCGTCGTTGTAATAAAGCTATCATATTTCCTGCGGATAAACTGGATTATGGTTGGCATGGTAACGTCAATCGCGAGTCCGTCCACGAGTTAGTGCCAGTCCATCAGTTAAAGCTGACTGTCTGTCTCACGAACGTAAATCCCACTGTCGGGAACACGAATAGCTTGATTAACCCTTCCACCGCACCATGCTTCCTCGAGCAGTCAGACGAACGTACAAACAAGGAAAGACGCACCGCTTACCCGTCTTGTCGAGAAAGGTCCTCCGGCTGGGCTCAGAACAACTTGCACACACACACACACACACGAATATTAAATGACACTGTGACGGTCTACACACACCGGCTAGGACTCGGCTATGGCCAGCAAACTGCTACAAGCATGCGACGTCACGTTAAATGAAGGTAAACTTAAGCTATTGAACGTAGTCATGGATTACAGGGTTTCTAGTGTCGTCTCCATAGTGAATAATAATTCGTTTTACTTTCGATTACATGATATATTTTTTTTTGTCTCCGAATTGTGCTAAGTCAAATGAAAGATATCCCGTATATCCAATACATCTTTTCACTGCCTGGGTGGCGGGAGGTGAGAGCTTTCTCTTCCTTGAACAAAATAGTAATCAGCTGACCTTACACGTGGTCAGCGGCTTATTACTTCCATCACTTATTTGCTCCCAAAATTTCTTTTTTAACAAAAGCATTATTTCTGTAAACTCTCTTGTACACGTGAGACTTCAGCTGTGTAAATAACTTTGACAGGAAATCGGAGATGCAGTCAAAGGGTGTGACAAATGGCTTTGACAGGGTTACTGAACTGGCTGCCTGCCGGCCTGTTACTCTCACCAGAACCGTTAATGTTAAAGCTGTTTTGTCAGGGGCTCGCATGAAAGGAAAATGTTTCTCTAATTTACTTTTTAACAATATTTGCTCGTTTTTATTCCTCTTTTTAAGATGTGTTCAACCATTTATCACACAGAGTCCTTAGGATATCTGCAGTAGGTGCTTGATTATTTTAGAAATAAAGCCGCCTCTTTCCTCTTGGAGTTATCGTCAGGTATTTGTGGCGAGAAAGGCCCCGTTTAAAGCTCTACCTCGAGCTGTCTGCTCTTTTGTTTTCTTTAAGAGGCGGAGGCTGGAGCTCCGAATACCAAAGGTTCTTTGAGAACAGCGGACCAGAATAAGCATCTTTCATTTCTCAGGGGTCTCGTCTAAGCACACCGCCGTTCTTTACTTTGGATCAACCTGCATACCCAGTCACTCTTGTACTCTCTGTGGCTTGCATTTCTCACGTCATCTTGCATTTTAGAAATTGTCAGCTTTCTGTGACCAGCTCATCATCTCCCCACCCCTCCGCTTCAACCCGTCAGCAGCAGACGGCATTTGTCACGGGAGCCGGCGACAGACCCTTAACACGTGCGAGCCGTTCTCGGCGGGCGGTATGCGATTACCGCGACTCGCCTGGCTCGCTCGTCAGGGGGCGTGGCACGGCCGGTAGAGTCTTTGCAGGACTTCCCTTAAGTCTCCGACCATTTCTTCTTCTTCTGTTCTCGTACGGTCTCTTTTGAAATACGCATAGAGGAGGGACAGCATCACTTTGGAGTGGCCAGCGACTTCAGCTATACTACAACAGACAGAAAAAAAACAAAGGATGGGGAAGAGGGAGTTGGGAAACGCGCGCGCGCCAAAGTAGGAACTGTCACCGACTGATGGCTAGGGGACCGTCTTTCGAGCTCGGGTGATGACGCGGGAGAGGTTGACATCCCAGCTATGCCGGCTGCTCGCTCGCTTAGATTAGAATCAGCATCAAGACGGAGACCCTTTTTTTTTTCCATCCCCTCCCCCCCCGAGACGGTTTGGTTTGTTGTTTTTGTTTTTTTCCTTTCCATTTTATCTGGCAGCGGAACCGAGGCGAGAAGTAAAGGTCGCCACTAATGCTGATGGGAATGGCTCTGCGAGCTGGGAGGAAGGTCTATTTATTCTCTCTTGAAAATAAGACATCTGAAGCTCAGGTGTATCCACGACTCGATACCGAGACCTTCCTTAATTTCTCTCCTTTTATTGGACCGTGAAAGATTCTCATTTTTAATCCAAGAAAATAAATTGTCGTGAATTACCTTTTCAGCGCGATACACAGCATCTAATCAGTCCATTCGTTTAATAGTTTATTTATATCATATTTATAGGCATCAAGAACTGTTCCCCTTGTTTATAATACTGCTAACTTCAAATACAAAGAATAATAGTAGTAAATTATTGTTCATAACCTAGTTCACAATGTTTAGCTGTTGTTCATAAGCTACAATAATGATACAGACCAGATCTTCTCTATCTTCACTCAGAGGCTCGTCATTAGTTCTCAGTTCATCGTCCACTGAAACTACTGTTTCGGTTGTTCAGAAGTCTTTCAGCGCTTCTCCAGCAGCTGCATCAGGTAATGTAAAAGGTGCGATAACACCAACAACAGGTAAAAAAAAAAAAACTCTTGCACATCCGACCCCGGTACATCATCAACAAATAAAAACCCCTCTACATCCGACCCCGGTACATCATCAACAAATAAAAACCTCTCTACATCCGACCCCGGTACATCATCAACAGGTAAAAACCCCTCTACATCCGACCCCGGTACATCATCAACAAATAAAAACCCCTCTACATCCGACCCCGGTACATCATCAACAGGTAAAAACCTCTCTACATCCGACCCCGGTACATCATCAACAAATAAAAACCCCTCTACATCCGACCCCGGTACATCATCAACAGGTAAAAACCTCTCTACATCCGACCCCGGTACATCATCAACAAATAAAAACCCCTCTACATCCGACCCCGGTACATCATCAACAAATAAAAACCCCTCTACATCCGACCCCGGTACATCATCAACAAATAAAAACCTCTCTACATCCGACCCCGGTACATCATCAACAGGTAAAAACCCCTCTACATCCGACCCCGGTACATCATCAACAGGTAAAAACCTCTCTACATCCGACCCCGGTACATCATCAACAAATAAAAACCTCTCTACATCCGACCCCGGTACATCATCAAGGGGTAAAGCTCCCTCTACATCCGACCTGGTACATCATAAGTGCCGGTGTTATACTTTCAGAAAACCAAACGTTAAAACTGGTAACCCTGACAACAGCTGGAGTAATTATCTATTGTGTAAACATTTGATTTTATTCATCTGTTTATAGGCCGCACGTTAATGAGCCGCGAAGTCAGACCTGCCTGCTCATCGGTGGGGCACAGATTCTCGTAACAGCAGATTTAGAGAAGCAAATTAATTATTCCAATCCGCTCTCTTTTTCTCCAGCTTTTTTAAAAATTTTAACCCCGTGGGGGGCTTTTAGTTTTATGTTGGCAGCTTCTTCTTATGACTTACGCGCATCATTTTCCCTCAAGAATGGCTGCCATTTGACCAGTCCCTCACCTCGGCCCTGTCGCGAACCAGCCTCTCTCCGGCGGGGACTCGCGTTATGAACCCCACCGGGAAGCTACTCGGCCTCTCAATGAACCAACAACCCCTTGGCTGGAATCTCGTTGCGAGAATAGTGTTTTTACCTAGCCATCAAAGTAAATTGCACAGTGCGCGCGTTGCTTACCTGCAGATTAACAATCAAAAGTCCAGCCTTCCTCCCTTCTCCGTTACGCGATAGCGGTGGCAAATTGATTAAAGCAGACGGTCTCCCCGGCGGTTCCATTTTCAAGAGAGAGGGGTGGGTGAGTGGGTGTTGGTTGGCATAAATCCTGCGTACAAATCAATATGCATGTAATTTAAATTAAGAAAAATAAAGACAGGGTTAAATATACATATATTTCTGGTAGTAAAAACGTTAAACGAATATTAGGTAATGAGCGACAACTTTTCACACCTATATCTTGTAATGGAATCGTCGGAAATACATGATAAAGACATCTGGATTACGGGATAGATATGGTGGAGTATCAGGGTCAGATAATTAATCCAACCTGTATCTAAAACCCCAGCGCAAAGCGGCATCAATGCAAAGATGTAATTCACGTATTAAAGGCTGTTATTATGGAAAGAGACGCGAAGCATTTTCAGATGGAACGCACGTGCAAAACGAATATTCTCCATAAACTCTCATCTCTCTTGTATGTTTGCCGCCGCCCCGCCTCAGACGTTCTACACTAACGCTCAAAAGTTCTATAACAGATGACAACTGCTAACCGACTGTCTTGGCATATCTACCAAAGGTGGGCGTTACACACTGCAAACGGCAGCAGCCACTGGAATAAAACGTGATAGTACAAGCAGTGATAAAGGTCTCCTTAGATCTGCCAGATTAAATGGTTGTACAGCTGTACAAATTCCACTATTAAGGGTTCTTCTGGGATTGAATGGATAATCTGTATAGGATACACCTATGCTAGCTAGTACTTGGGAGAGCCATTTAGCAGCACAAAGAGTATGTACCCTATCAGCTGTATCAGGTCGTTACAAAGGTTTTGTCGGCTTTTTTATATGTTAATTTGGAGTTCATCTTTCGCATGCTTGTGAAGGTATATGTAGATAAGCTTTAATCGTTTTGTAGCCTGTACTTTGGCATACATTATGCAAACCTACCTTTCCGAAAATCATAAAATGGATATTTGTTTTGAAAAGTTTTCCGTGCCATTTTGCTTCACGAGTCCAAACCGGGCCGCAAAGCGACCGAGGCAACTCGTAACGTTAAGCAAGCGCGGGGCGGGGACACAGCAAAGGAGCGGGCAGTACAACGATGGTTTGTAGAGTTTCGATCAGGGGATGTGAGCCTTAAGATAAGGAACATAGCAGACGCCCTTCCAGCTGTGACGACAACCATCCGAAAGCCTCAGTTGAAGCTGATCCAAGAAAAACAGTGTGAGAAATAGCTGGAGAGCTGGACGTAAGCACTACGACTGCTCCCCGGCATCTTGACGCAATCGGCCGGGTGAAAAGGCTCGACAGGTTGGTGCCTCACGAGTTGAATGAAGAGCAACAAAATCGTCGATTGGAGATCTGCTCTTCGCTCGTCTCAAGAAACAAAACCTGGCGAAACCATCACAGCTGAAAGGTACTGTCGTGAATTAAACGTTGTTCATCAGAAACTCTCCCAACGACAGCCGACATTGGTGAATCTAAGAGGTCCAATCCTGCTCCACGACAATGCTCGTCCTCATGTTGCAAAAGTGACTCTTCAGAAACTGAACATGTTGGGGTACGAAGTTCTCCCTGACCCAGCCATTCACCAGACCTTTCTCCCACAGACTGCCACCTTCTCAAACACCTTGCCAGCTTCACTCGTATGAAATCCTCCAACCAAACAGCAACGGAAACTGCCTTCCAACAGTTTACCAACTCCAGAAATCCAGATTTTTTTCAAAATGGTATAAATGCGTTTGCAACTCGTATGGCGGAAGTGTATCGATTGTAATGGAACTGACTTTGATTAATAAACTTCACGTTCAGCAACGACACGAGGTCTCATTGTTGCGGTAAAAAAAAACAACGACAAAACATTTGTAACAACCTAATACGTCAGAGCTTTAGGACACCCAGGAAAGGAATCCAGTACTTTGATTTCTCTTCCAGATTGTATTCTCACGAGCGGTGTGTCATGCAGCGCCATCATCTTAAAGAATACTGGCATCGAAACCCAGTATTCTTTGTTGGTGCAATGGTAAGAAACGTGTTTTTTAAATGGCAATGTATCCGGAAGAATTGACAAACAACAATTTTTGCCTTTCTTCCATATTTCTTTATTGCTACCCTTACCGTGACACTTTCACCTGTAACCTTGACCTTGGGAGGAAGACAATGGGGTTAAAGGTTTTTGTTAGATCTTCTTCAAACCCAGGTGCGAACTTCAAACGTCAATCTCCGAAGCCTGGGCTCATCAGAGAAAAGTACACACTATCAATACTCAGGGGTCTGCCGGACATGTTGTCCTCTAACACGTTTTATTTCTGTTGGAAAGGAATTTCTTCTTACATGCTACACGCCTTCTTTTGAAGCCAGGTCGTTGGAGATAACGACGGACCGTTCTCTGTCGATGTATACCGCCATGGGCGATGTTAGCGAGAGAATCTCCACGGAAAGTCCCGACTTGGTGAGTGATGAGATACATTTCGGCTGCTTGGAATTCCCCAGCACTTAGGCTATTCTGACAAATTAGGTAAAAGAATGTCACGACTACCACAAAGGCTGCTATAACGAATTGAAAATGCGAGCTAAGACAAAGTTTTTGAATTAAATAAATTTTTTATAAATGCAATTCGTGTTTATAATATCATCTAAAGCACACAGGACGTGACCTATCAGGGTATGAGATTCTGTTAAATGATTTTTTTTAAAAAATTGTATGGTATAAAAAACCGAGGTAGAGAACAACCAGATGTACAACTTTTTAAAGATAAAGTTTGTACAGGAAGTCGGAGATTATTACGAATGCAGATTTGAACCGCAGAAACGAGAGAAAAACAACTTGCATTAACAATTTCACAATAGATTCAACACAAAATTAACATATAAAGAGCAAATCTTATAGACTATAAAAATGCATTTATATTAAATAATGCTCGAGTTTGCGTGTAAAGTAGTTTCTTTTGTATGTTAGTAAATTTGCATGGCTTTATCCTCAGTCTGTTATATATGCTCTTAAAGGGCGTATTTTTTTTTAAATCCTGAAGTATTGTTTAGATGATGATGAATGCAGACCGCTTTAAAGATTTCTAGGTACTCTTATTTTTAAGATGTCCTTAATGTCGACCATCGCCTCGGATTTCCTTTTTTGTTTATATGGCTAAATTAAGGGAAGGAAGATCTCTTCTTGGTTTTCCTCATTAACTCCGATACCCGGCCCGTGTCGGTGCTCTGTCGGAAGGGGTTCCGCTTTTAATTAAATAACTTTTTGTTGTTTTTGCTTCTCCGTTAGGGCCGACTGAAGCCCCGAGTCTCGAAGAGACCGTATCGTACACCACCGGGTCTAATAGATGTGAAAGCTTTCGCTGTTGTTGTTAGGCAGACCTGAAACGTCATACTACGATGGTGTTAAACTCATTCTCCTCCTCCGTTGGAAGGCGAGGCCCTCCTTGATCCGGTCCGCCTGCGTGGGCTCCCCATCTGTATTTTAGAGAGAGATTGAATCTCGGGAAACAACCCTGGCTCCTTTTCCTCCATAAGGTAATGCGTTCAAAGGCGGACCTTCTAACATGATTCAAATAAAACACGTCCAAGCCTATCCCTTACACGTGGTCTCGATCTAAGCTCTCCATCGGTGTCGAGGAAAACCTGCTAAAGAGCACGTGTGTTGAGAACTCTATAGACGCCGTCTATACCCGTCGGCATCCTCTTGTAACCCATCTTATTGTTGTTTGTATTTGGCTGAGTACGTTCGTAATATACCCTCGATAAAGCGGAGTTCTGCCTGGAGAAGACTTGTATATATTTTCAGTTGTTGCTCTTGTTTTTGTGTGTATTTCTGAAGTAAATCACGCAAATTTCGACAGTTTTACTTTCGGTTTGTGCAAATTTATTTAGAAGCGATTACAGTTCTCTCCCCTGCGACGCTAATCTGCCAAATAATAAAATGGCTGCCAATTACGATACATTGTGAAGGAAACAAAATAAATCCACTAATTATGAACTACGTTTCTATTGTTTTCCTATTCAAGTGTGTTCCTGTTTTGGTTTTTTTGTTTGTCTGGGACAACGAATTGATGCTTTTGGAGAAAAACCGCGACGCTATTTTATGGTATTTCTGCTGAGTGGAGGAGGTTAAGGAAGTGAACACGTGACAGAAATAAGATACTTCGCGCAAAAGGGACGGTAAAAAGTATTTAAAAATAAATATTAGGGTATTTTTGTTTCGAGAAATAAGGAAAAAGATCTAATCAATCAACTTTAAAATAATCTAAATGCCTGTGGGAGAATGACATTCGATATAATTCATCTAAAACCGCCCATATCATTTAAGCTGTCCTCAGCCCCGCCAAACAGAGTACATCGAAGATGCTGCTGGCCTACGTAAAAAAGGGGTGGTGACTCTCTATGGGCTCATCATTGGTTATATTGCGCTTCCGTATTCATTACATGTTACAAAGCTAAGAAAAAAAAAGGATCATTACTTACCACTCTTACATTTCAACTTCCGTATCTTTCAGCCTGCCGCCTGTCAGTTCAGAGTTGACTGTTTTCGACGGTTCTCACCGTTAAACACCTGTGTAATTTTGTTTGCATCGCAGAGCCAAGGTAATAAGTCTTCTTAAGAAGGTGGTTAGAATGGATGCAGAAAGAGAGAGCGGCCGATGGGGTATGAAGACTGCAGATAACTCGTAAGTAGAAGATTCGTCGTGGTTCCGACTCCAGTCCACTTAGCCATCTGTCGGGACAGACTTTAAACAGCGCAAATGAGACATCGACAGAGATTTACCTAGGTGAGTGAATGGCGCCGTGGTTGTCAGGAGATACGGGTTCGGAGCCAGGTATCTGATAAAAGTTGTTTAGTGATACAGGTAAGCGACTGGATGACAAGCTCTATACATCGATTTACAACTTTTGACAAGTCTTATCTCTGTGTTACCCGTTTCTGGAGCGGGCAAAAATCGTAATTGCATAGATACGTTTAAAGTTTTATGTGATGAGAGATATCTCCGATAAAGAAGATTTATTTATGGGGGCCTCTTTTATCAGGGCGTAGGGTTAAAATGGAACTTTCGTCTGGTTACCATTCAAGTCGCTGCAGCGCGAAAACTAAAAAAAAAACCCACGAGCAACGGTGGGAATTGTAGCCAAGGAAAATTGCAATTATACCTTTCACGGCAAAACGGGCCCTAGGTTAGATAGTAGGTATCACTCACTCTCTCTCTCTCTCTCTCTCCACTCACTCACTCTCACACTCTCTCTCTCTCTCCATCTCTCTCTCTCTCACTCACTCACTCTCACACTCTCTCTCTCTCTCCATCTCTCTCTCTCTCCACTCACTCACTCTCACACTCTCTCTCTCTCTCTCCATTCTCTCTCTCCTGTCACTCACTCTCTCTCACACACTCTCCCTCTCTCTCCATCTCTCTCTCTCTGTCACTCACTCTCTCTCACACACTCTCCCTCTCTCCCCATCTCTCACTCTCTCTGTCACTCACTATCTCACTCACTCTCTAACTCACTCACTCACTCACTCTCCCCATCTCTCGCTCTCCATCTCCACATCTCTCTCTCTCCCTCTCCAGCTATCTCCCTCTCCATCTCACTCACTCACTCACCATCTCACTCACTCACTCACTCACTCACTCACCATCTCACTCACCATCTCACTATCTATCTCACTCACCATCTCTCTATCTATCTCTCTATCTATCTCTCTATCTATCTCTCTATCTATCTCACTCATTATCTCACTCACTATCTCTCTATCTATCTCACTCACTATCTCTCTTCTATCTACTCACTATTCTCTTCTATCCTCTCACTCACTATCTCTCTATCTATCTCACTCACTATCTCTCTATCTATCTCACTCATTATCTATCTCTCTATCTATCTCACTCACTATCTCACTCACTATCTCACTCACTATCTCTCTATCTATCTCACACACACGCACACCACACGTTTGGGCGTTAGCTAGTAGACGTGGTAGGCCTCGATTCTGGCAACCGAGTGGGCTAACCACTGGACGACCCGCACCACCCGATGCCGCTTTATAGGAATTTTAAATGACCCGTGTAGTTACACGACGGAAATGTTTTGAAGTTTTATCAGGGACCAGAGAGATTTTAAGAAAACCCGTCTTCTGAATTCCCAAGGAGCAGGCAGGCAGCAGTCCGCATCACCGGCACGACGAGACTGCGGAAGCAATAGACACCGTTGGCGTTCGAGATCATCAACCCAAAACCAGTTCGGAAAACGGGTTTAAAAAGGGGGGGGGGAGTGACGGTGAATCGTTTAGGCAGGAAGGCACCTCTCTCTCCATCTCTCTCTCTCTCTCTCCATCTCTCTCCATCTCTCTCTCTCTTCTCCATCTCTCTCTCCTCTCTCTCTCCATCTCTCTCTCTCTCTCTCTCTCTCTCTCTCTCCATCTCTCTCTCTCTCTCTCCATCTCTCTCCATCTCTCCTCTCCATCTCTCTCTCTCTCTCTCTCTCTCTCTCTCTCCATCTCTCTCTTCTACCCCACGGATGGTAAGAGAGCTAGGATGGGGTCGAAGGCCTAATACATTCTTTAAAAAAGAGAAACAAAAGCGGAGGCGAGGACCAAGAATGTCAGGGATTGGCTGCGCTGTTGTTCGACTGGCGACCTGCCCACCGTCTGAACCGATGTCGCCCCCGTCGATTGTTTGTCGTCGTTTTTAAATTAAAAAGCCAGGCATTTCTTCTCTTTCTCTAAAAATTTTAAATGAGATAAAAAAATTTGTTGATTTTATGTAGGTGCTTCTATTTCTGACATTTTACTGCTTGTACGACAACTCTCTTAGGCTGACGGTAATAGTTAAGAGAATCGTCGGCGAAGGCGGGATCTTAATTACATTGCTGCTTCTGAGTGTCTCGCTTTGATCTCTGTACCAGAGCCACCCTGGAGCCGCTGGTATATCCTGGTGGATACACAGGTGCTTTTATTGTTGTACGGGTAGGTGTTCAACCTCTTGGCTGCTGGACGAAGTACTGAGTTAGCCAGTTACCAAACTCTCTTCTCGAGCTGTCCAGTGTAACTCAGTAGGTTGTTCACCTGGTTTGTGCTCTATGCAGGAAGCCAGCCACAGAGAGAGAGAGAGAGAGAGAGAGAGAGAGAGTGAGAGAGTGTGTGTGTGAGAGAGAGAGTGAGAGTGAGAGAGAGAGAGAGAGAGAGAAAGATGGAGAGAGAGAGTGTGTGTGTGAGAGAGAGTGAGAGTGAGAGAGAGAGAGAGAGAGAAAGATGGAGAGAGAGAGATCCTTCGGAACCCTGACCCGGCGCTGGAGAGAGGGCAGAAGTCCACAAACCGAGCATAAGAATGATTTTATTCCTCCCCGAATAATACCACAGTATAACGGACCCTGGAAACGGCTCGAGCATCCTCCTCCTCCTCCTCCTCCCCTGGAGTGGAGCAAGTGCCCAGAACGGAAACTGGCCGAGTTTCGCTTCGTTCGAGCAGCGAAAAAAAGGTGATTTCCAGGTAAATGAGAAGTATAAAAGCTCTCAGCTCTCGAGTTTACTCCCGTCGAATCCTTTTCAAGATATGAAGTAGTTTTTTACTATTTTAAACACGAATTTGTCTCCAAGTAAAATACATTTGAATACAAATCAGTTCGTCACGATTTAATGATCTGAATATAAGCATTCCGTCCTTTATTATTATTATTATCTTAGAGTTCTTCTTTACAGGATGATGTTCGCTTATGACAGGATATGGCCGGTGACTTGCCCACCTGTTTCGCTTCACCTGCAGCATCCATTTCCCCGCCCATTTAAAGGTCACTTACCGACCATTCTCATGCGATTTCACGGCTCGCCGAACAACCGAGAATGCGGAATGAACGGGTAGCCCCCTAATCAGACCCGTCTCGCCCCCTTCCTGCGCGGCGCATGCTTCGGTAAGGTGCGAAAAATTCTTCGCTTTGTGATTTTTCCCCGTTCGGCCATATTCCGGCGGGGTGGGGTCTCGGGTATCCTCACCTGAGATAGGTAAAAGGACGCGGTGGAGCGCTCTTGGTATAGCCTCCATCGTGGTGGGCTAACAATGACCCGGGGGGGGGTGGCGTGGTTGGATCTCCTATCCTTTTTCCCCTCTCTTTTTCGTAATTAACCATTTAAATGGTGGTTAACCTGTCGCTATTCAGACTAAAGCGGGCTACACTGTAAACTCCGTTGATTATGCTGCTGATGATGGATGACCCGTCCGGCGATGGGTGGAAGGAAGGGCCGCGCACCGAATTCTCGTGGTACTCCACATTGATTGAAAGCAAAACAAAACAACAAGAAACGGCGAAAGAGATTCTGGGAGGGAGATTGAACCTGGCTGGATACACGGGCTTGCCTGAGAGAGAGAGAGAGAGAGAGACGAGTCTCGGCGGAGTCCCACCCTGACACCCCTGTCTAGTAAGGCGCCTTTCCACTCTCTTTCCCTTTACTACCATCAGACAATTCTTTTCTCCCAGTGATTGTAAAAATTCAGTAAATACCAAAACTCGGTCAGACTTAAGAGTCTGCCGATTCGTGGTCCCGCCTTGTTAAAGGGTCCTCTACCCTGTCTGGCTTCTCCCACGAATGGGCGAACGGTAATAGTAAAATATATACGAGAAACTGTGGGGGGGGGTAGGGGTGTCACGTGGGCATGGAGATCGGAGAACCGGTCTGTGGACCCTCTGGGGCCGCGCACAGTCCGTCCGTGAAACGGTGGTGGGGTGGGGACAAAGTAAAGCGGTCAGCTGGAAAGAGGCAGCGGTGGGCCCCTCGTCCGTTAAAGGTTGGCCAGTGAGAAGGGGACGGGGGTGACTTGACAATAGTAATAGGAAATCCAACATGGCATAGAGCAGAGTAAACACCGACTCCCTCCCTCCCCGGGAGGTTGCCGGCTAATTCACTAAAGTAGAATAAGCGAACCCTTTAAGCAATAACTTTAATCAAAGCCCACTTTTCCCTTGACCTCCCCTTCTTCAGGTCGGTTGGACGGTATCACCCAATCCCATCATGCAGTTCGTTGAAGCGACGGCGATTGCCATTCACCTTAGGCAGGTGTACTAACTGCTCTAATAATAGATTTCAGGGAAACGTCGTTGAATCTAAACCTTTGACCAGTTTATTACAACCCCCCTTTTTTTATTTGGCATTACGCATATAATTAGCACTTCCCCGATATTAAATTCGTTAAGAAAACAAGCACCTGTTCGCCCAGGGAGCCGAATTTTATTTACGGCCAGCTGTGTATTTTATAGGGGTCCGGCAGCCACAGGCCCTTTGTTACCCTCCTCCGTCAGGAACCCTAGAACAGCGGAGCGCGATTCTAAAAGTCGGGGGTCGACAGGTTATCCGCCATCCGAAGATCGGGGTCGACACCTTCACATTTCTCGCCAAACGATCGTACATCACCTGCAGTCTGACCGCTTCTTTCGCAAAGAACAATAAAGCGCATATTAAAGAAACGCACCCCCCCCACACACACATTACTGGATATTTAATATTTATTAAGGGTTTTTAGGAATCGCGACATTGATCTTGTAATTACTGGTTATAAGCACTTGAAGAAGCGCCCTCTACAGTCGTTAGCTCACCTTAAAACGCCAATAGGCTCGTGCTATTCTTCTGCTCTCCGAAAGTTTACTAAAGTCGGGGTGGGTCGTCAAAGGCACTGGCCACGAACTTCTAGAAATGTCATTATCAGATTTGTGACAAGATTGAGAGAACTCTCATATTCATTCACCTATCCCGCCTTATTAGATCTAAGTGGGCGAGAGTGTGTAGCCAATAACACATTTAAAATCCCTATAGCGACAGTGGTCGGGTGGGTAGAGAGTAATTGTTTGCTCTGTTGGCTGGAAGGTGCCACTGAAAAACGAGTAATGCTTTAGGGGGATATGTCGAACTTAAATAAAACAAGCACTATTTTCTGGACTGGTCTAATTAACACAGGTAGCACGGAATCTCATAAACAACCGTTTATCGATGTGGTTTATCCCGCACCGACTAAATTCCACCATAAAAGGTTGCTGATTCAGTAGATCTAATATTTCCACACAGTAAAAATTGCTGGCTGCCAAATGAAAAAGTTTACACATTTATCTACCTGTCTGATGCCCACCGACTGTTTTCATCCCCCGCATTTTAATGGCCTTTGAAGGTTTTCGTAAACCTGCTTCGTTTTTAATAATTCAAAATAATAATATATCCCAATGAAATGCAGATGTAATTTAAAACAAGTAGTTCCAATATTATGCTGTTCTGTAATACAATATGCATACGCCATCCACTAAACTACTGACTGTGTCATTAGGGTTAATATTCGATACTTTTTCAAACTCATACAGACGACGAAGCCGAATATCACCTGTAAAAAATGAAACAGAGCCGTCGATCCTTAAGTCGCTAAAGATAAATACTGTACGCTCCCTTCCTCAGGCTAGCCACGCTGTTACACTAGGACTCACCTGCAAGTACAGTACCTCCATACAGATATTGGCGTTACAAAAGTGTTAACATAATAAATTCTTAGTTTTATTTAGAATTGTAAAATAGAGAAATAGTTTCCCTTGCACGCATATTTTATTATATTATTTGTATGAGGACCAGAGTAAAAGCTAAGGGGTGGGGGTACAAACTGAAGTTGTTCCAAAACAAGAGGTGACACTTCATACCATTTGAGATTTTTGCTACCGTATGCCCGAGATATGAAGTTTATAACCAATATGTTGTCGTCGTTCTGCAATGAAAATAAAAACAAAACTGCTCTTTACAGATGTTAAAGAATTTATCCATCATATACACAAAATACAAATTTTATTTGGTCTTGTATATAACAGCCAGCCTTACAATCGCCTTGAGAGAGAGCAGCAAGGCCTCCATTTTCTACAGTTACAATTTGCAATATAGCATTTATCAGTGCTGGTTAGTAACAGTTTTGTTGCTTTTACTAGAGAAAATATTCATTTTCAAAATAATTCCAGAAAACTCTAAATGTTTTTAAATATAACGGCAATGTTACTCATTCCTTCCAGGCTTTATTTCCTTTCTTGCTGTCTAGTATGTTAAAAAGTTCATTTTAATTATCTCATTAATAGATCCAAAAAACAGTAAGTATAAAATTACAGATTCATTCACCTTTAATTAGAAACAGAATGTAAAGATTGAAAATTAAATAAATGCCAGGTGACCTCAAAATGTAATTAAGTGGTAAAGACCATACACTGAAATATGTGTAGTTCTGATCCACTTTAATTCATTGATTTTTGTTTTTTTTTGTTGAGATATCCCAGGTAGTAGACAGACAGCTTTAAAACTACACTAAAAGAAAAATATCTCAACCTGTGCATTACTAATCTGAACTTTCCTGCCTGCTGCATGTATTTACATTAGGCAGCATCAGGCAATTATGCAGTGTAAATCTAATGGAAAATTTGTTGCTTTATGTTCAATCTGGAATACTTTTCATAAACAAAAACTATTTTAAAATGTCACTAGAGAAGTTACATATGTAATAGTTTTAGCCATTTCATTGATGATATTTTTGAAGAGAGGACCACTACCACTGTGAAATCATTCTGAAGCAAGCCGTTTCTCTTACACCAGACGTGAACACTTCAAACCTGGTATGTATAAGTTGTGATAACTTTATTTTAGTACTGCTACATATTAGTTATATAAAAACTGAGAAGCTTACTCAACATCTACCTTGAGCAGATATGACTCAAGTCATGCACACATCTTCATCAAAAATAACCTCAAAACTGTTTCCAAATGCCAAAGATGCTTAGAATATCTGTCCTCACAACATATTCTTGAAAAGTTTCATAGCAATCTGTCTGTCTGTCTGCTGAATTTTTTCCATTCTAAAAAACAATGACTAGCCACTGAGTTGTGACAACACAGCAGTTTAAGACAACAATATAGTGGTTATCAAAAAAAGAAGACAAAAGAGAAAACAAAACATTAGGTAAGTTTAGTAGGTTACATTTTCCTTTTTCTTTTTATTGGGTATTACATCAGCAGGATACTGTCCGTCTATTAGATAGAAAATTATTATTATATTTATAGCAACATTTTAAACATAAACCAATACAAATCCGCCTCAGACAACAATGCAAAGTATTTCATATCTAATGATGTACTTCATTACAGGCAGTGCAATAATAATGTGTTGAATATGATTACAGTACCATACAATATTTGAAAAAATGTGAATAATAATATCACCATACAAAGCAGACAAGGTTCTGTACAGATAAAGTCCACTGAAAAAAGGGCAATAGCATCAAAGCAAACTATGAGGAAAAATTTGCTCTTATATTTAAAGTAAACAAAATCACATTCATAAATGAAAAAATTAGTACCCGAAGAAACAAATTAATACTTGTTGGAGGGTGGATGCTTGCCATCTTGCTATTGGTTTTTCTAGAAAAAAAGAAATAAAAATAAATTATAGAACATGTATAATAAATACTGTTTTTAATGGCCAATACTAATGTCCATAAGGTAGACAACTGTGCTGAGGGAGCTTATTAATGTGGTTAACTGCTAGGAAGCATTACCAATCTTGTGCTATGTAAAGCCTGATATTTATGACTTCAGCAAGAAAATCTCTATAGAGCTCTTCATTTTCAGATGTGGGAAGAGACTGGAACCCAAAGAAAACCCATGCAGCTGAATGGTGAGGAAAAGTGAGAAAATTCCATCCAGTTCCCAACCTTAGCAATCAAGTAGCCTAACCAATTGGATTACTGTGCTTCCCAATTCAAGGTATACATGATTATTAAAAATAACCAACCAATTAATAAATATTTACATTATTTTGCTGCATGATATGACAAACTTAAATAAGAATGTTAATGAATGATTACCAGTGTTCTATATAAGGCCTATGAAAAAATATTTTATCTTCGATTTAGTGAATTACTGGCTGGGGTACCTAGCACTGCATGGGGGGAAAAAACTTTTATAAAAAAAAAAAAAAAAAAAAGGTTTTATATCAACTTGGGAAGAAATTTTATTTGCTTAAACACACAATTATCGATTTTAACATTCTATAAGCTATACACTTAAATTTAACTTTGCTCTGTAAGAGCCAAGTTTATTTTTATCTTAACCAAAAAATCATGAGAAAACAGGCTTTTTAAAATTGTGTAATTGTTATGTTTCAGCTGACTTGTTTAGGAATCTGAAAAAGCACCTGACCAACATGAGGCTGGTTTATATGACGATGACAAACCTGTAGCAAACTACAATGAATTTTTATTCTTAGTTTTCAAAGTTATATTATGTATGATATCAAAACCTGCTGTTGTTGGCTCTCAAAGGGACCTTCAAGGCCAATTGTTGAAAAACTGAAACTTGTGGTCACTTCTGAGTTGAACGAGTACTGTGAAGCTGCAGTAACTCTGAACCTTGAAAGGTGGCCTTTGAGGTCAGGCTTTGGTACTCCTGGATCTTGCCTATGATTCTGAGGTACCTTCATTATAATTTGAGGCTGCTAGGTCACCTATTTTGAATGAGTGCAGGGAAATAACTGTAGTCTATAAGGCTTTAAAAAAAAAAAGCAGCCTTTGGTGGCCTCAAGAATGTCTTCAAGACCAAATATGCTGTAGCTTAAAATCTTGTCCAGATTCTGAAGTACCTACAACCAAAATTTGTGGTCTCTAGGTGCTAGTTAAGTGTGAAAGAGTAACAAACAAATGCACAAACACTTGAAAATATGTATTAGGTGAAAAAAAGAAAGTAATTTATGTAAAGTCTAACAAGAGATGGCCTTATGAAGTTAAAAATCAGACTGAGACTTTCACTAAGGAAAAAAAATTTCTAAATAATATTCTAGGTTACTTTGTGAAGGGGTTAACAGTTTTTGGAAATCATGCTATAGATCAAATGATTCTAATGTTCAAATATAATTTGACTGACTTTATCCCCTTAAATATGTAAAACACTAGCATAGTTCAGTCTTTAGTTTTTAGAAAACTATGTAAGAATGAATAAAATTTCTTACATTTTTCTGAATAAAGGATGGAGAAAAGGCCATGTGTTAGCAATTGTTTTCCTTATTTTTTCAGTATTGCTGTGCACTAAAAAAGGACATTTCACCAGAGTAACTTCAAAATTTGAAGCATAATGCTCATAATTGTGTACAACTGTTGCAACAAAAACAATGTTGTTGTTATCAAACAAATCTTGTGTTTTTATGTTACATCTGATCTACATAGCCTTTCTAAGACAAAATAAGATACCTGGCTGTTGAAAGATCTAACCCTCTTCTTCTTCAGCCTGCTCATAAAATGATCCACACCATCTGATTTTGATTTTTCCTTATTTAGATTGGACACTTCATGTTCCATTCTCCTTATAGAAATTGTTTTGCTTGCTTCAAATCCCTTTAAAAGAATTTTTCTTTCCTTTCTTGAAGGCAAATGACCAGATCTAATTACTCCTGTAAGAAAATGAAAATACTTTACTGGTTAAGTCTCATCTATTGAATCCTTAAAAATACAAAAAAAAAACACCAATGCTGAACTTTCTGATAACACCACAAACTCTGGTAACTAATGTTTTAATTGGCATTACATTTATTTGCTGACATTTGAATGCAATCTCGAAATATCATTCAGAAATATTAACACTTTACCACTGAAAAAAACACAGTATTTAAAGAATTGTAATAAATTTATTTTAGAAAACCTTTCTCTGAAAACCCAAAGTCAAAAGATTCAATTAAAAAAAACAACAAACTTTATTAATGATTTATTACTATTAAAAAAAACCAATAACAACAAATACTCTACACTGCCATGCATGGACATCCCAGGATTTTTTTTCAAGTAGCTTCTGGGTGGGTGGGGCAGAATGACAAAATAATATAATAATATGAAGTACCAGAAATCTGCCTAGTGATGAAAACATACTAATGTCAAAAAATAAAACGATAATTTGTTTTTTTTCCTATCAGAGGTATTTGATTTTGATCAACAATTTTTTTTTTTTTTTAGAAATATATTTTGTGATTCATTTAATTAAATTATAATTTATTTTTTGACGTTAGTCTGCTTCCTTTGCTATTATGCTTCCCCATCAGGGCTCACAATAACAAAACAAAATCAAAAACATTTTTATTCAATACAAAGTGTAAATGTCTCTGGTTTTGTCCAGATGTATCCATTATTTTTTTAATAAGTCTGTGCTTGTTAGCTGTAAATTTTGCTCTATGAACACTTATCATACAAAGTCCAGACAAATTATCCTTTGCAATTGTTGACCTCAGCCATGTTTTCACCCTTTTCATTGTGCTAAATGACCTTCCTGCTGTGCAGGTTGTTACTGGTGATGTTAGAGCCAAATGAACTGCTTGATAAATGGAAGGGAATAAATCAGTGAAGTCTAACAACTCAATGAGTCCATTTTCAATTTGCTAAATCAATTGTTCTCCCTTTTTGGACCACATCTCAAACTAGATGATGGCTTCAACTTCCAAGTTTTCAATTTCCTACACTTTTCATTTATTTTTACAATTTGGTTTTTAAATTCTTCATATTTAATGTACACCATTTGTACAGAATGAAGGTGAGAAAGGCAGAAATTCTTTTTATTTTCTCCAGCAAACCAGCTCTCTAGTGATGAAATGAATGAGTCCAAATATGGCATAAACAATGTTTGACAAAAAAAAATGTTCTTCCACGATTGAACCACCAACATTAAATTGAAATGTCTGTCATCTGCATTTGTCTGGGAACAGACAATTCAATATTCAACTCCTTTGACAACTGTTGTACTTTAGCAAAATGTTTGTTGAATAGTTCTGCTTTTTACTGATGTCCACAAAGCACACTTATAAGCTCCTTAATATCAAGTTCAACAGCTTGGATAGTTTGTATTACAGATTCTAGCATTGCCAAATGGCTAAAAATTATCAGACAAAAATTAATTATTGTGCTTTAAGCAGATTCTAATTTGTGTGCATCTTGTCATGTTTTACCAGAAGCTAGTGGCTAGTAAATTGATCAAAAATGCATTCAAGGTTGTCAGAAAAAATTTTAATACTTGTTTTGCTGTGCAACATGTTTCAGATAGTAGTGGATCATTTGGGAAAAGATGTCCCCTCTTTAGACTCTCACGAAAAAATTTTATGATAGCTTTGATTGTACCAATTGCATTGCATATCTCAGGTACGCAATTCAAGTCATTTACAACCAGATTGAGTTTATAAGTAGCACCATGGACAAATACAGCTTTTGGATACTTACATATAGTCTTGCAAATCCAAGAAATTTCTCTCAGATAATATTTTGAGTGGTCGTTGAGTCGATGAAATGTACCCCAAATGACAATTGCTCATTTCCAAATATGCCAGCACTTTCATCAGCTATTATTGAAAATCCAGTAGAATTGTTTGCCAAAGAAACTACTTCCTCAATAGTTTCTTCACAGAGACTGATTAGTTAATTTTTTACACAAACACTGATGTATAACAAGTATTAGATGGAGCATTTTCCATATGATTTTGTAGCATCTCATTTCCTGATCTAATATGAAAATTAAACAGGCTTTGAACATTTTGAGTTTTGCTTTCTTTACCACATAAAGCAGTGTCATGTGTAGAACAAAATAGAATGGTTGACAAAATTGAACATAATACTTTCCGGTTCTGTTCATTGTCCTGCTTCAAAGCACTGTCTAGTTGACACACAAAAAGTTAGTTGCATCCACCTGCACGGGTTTTTAGCTTTTGGAATAAAGTTTTAACTTTTACAGTAAGGCTTTAAGCTAGACAGAAAGACAAATGGTTTAGCTATTTACTTTGACATATGCATGCTCTGCCAGTGCCTTATATTGTATTTTCCTATATTGCTACTCGCTCCTCAGCTTTGGATCTTTTGGCCTTTGGCTGGGTGCAGTCAAACTCATTATTTCTTGCATGGTGAATTGAGCAAAAAATAATACCATCATTACAGTATCACTATCAACCCAGGAGGGGGGGTCCCTCTCTTGATCCCCCCAATACTTGCTAATGCCCATGCTGCTCTACCTTATTTATTTGGCTACACCATAAATAAATAAATCTATCTGAACATTTACATATTGACTGTCTAGCTGGGCAGATGATCAGTGGGCACCAACATCATACCAGGCATATTTTGCAATCCTTTTTCTTTTACCCAAGGTTGTGTTTTAGGCTGCTCAAAGTCAGCTACAGATTGCCAAAGATCAACATTTCTTGTACATGTGTCCAATATTAGCACAAAGTTCAGAGGTGAATGTCACTGCTGTGGCAAAACAACCTAAAATGCCTTGAACAGTAACACCATAGCAAAAAATTGCCATTACACATCACATCCATCAGAAATGAGCCAGAGTAGTCCACTGCCATTTTAACCACTTAGTTAAGGATGTGCAGCACACTAAAAATATCTTCCATCCAATAGGAATAAAATTAATTGAAAAATCTGGTCAAAGACCAAGTCTGGCAAGGCCCTTAAGTATTGGCATTGTGTACACTTCTCCACTGAGTCCAGGAAAGGCAACTGTGTCATGGGTTGAGATACAACAATCTGGCATGATGAAAAGACAGAATTGATGCTTGTTGATGCACAATTCCTCTGGTACATTTCCATCTTGAAAACACACATACCATTGTGCCCACAAAGCATTCTGAGATTTGATGCCCATATTCTTCAGGAAGATGGTATTACATGTTACATGTTTTGTGCAACTACAATCTAGAAAAGGAATCAAGACATTCAACTTCTTTCCTGGTACCACAAAACTTCATTATGAATCCAATCAAACATCTACAGTAGCATCTAGATTGTCAGTTGAGAGCAACCCATGCACATCCCACCAATGAGATGGAATTAAAGCAAATTCTCACATGGATATGGGGAAACCTACGCATGATTCAAAGCCAAATATGGAGAGGCTCTTTGCACAGCAAAAGATGGTTCAACCAAAAACTAAGAAAAAATTCAATCTATTGCTTCTCTTTATTCACTACTTGCTGCAACAAATTAACAAACTGTGATAACAACAGGTTTCTGAATTATTATGGCATGGCATTGTATAATATATAAAAATATAAACATCTGTACACAAAAATCAAATATTTTACTATTTAAAAATCATAATAAAACATTATTATTATTATTATTATAGAGCGTCTCACCAATTGGGAAAGAATAATTTAAATTATAACACTGAAAAAAAAACCCATTTAGCAAACAAAATTTTGACAAAAGCAAGGGATAATTTTAATGCAATATTAAATGATAGACCAAAATAAAATGTACACAAACAAAATCAGCAAGAAATAGCAAACTTACCAGGAACACCATTTCTGTTAGGGCATTCAGTACCAGTACAAACCCAGTTACCACAAGCACAAACACTATTTAAATACAAATAAATATTAATAAATGAATTTAAAATAAGAAAGAAATTAAAAGTATGGCAAACTTTTTTTCTAGGTATGAAAAAATTTTGGATTGGTGTCACAAATTAAACATTAGGTAATGATAAAATATTAAATAAGCAAAATGTTTGTCTAATATGATTATAGTTATTACCACAGATTACAGCTGACTTCAGTCTCTGCTCCATCTTTGTATTGTTTTCCTTCCAAAGAACAGTCTGAAACAGAAAAAGTTTAACTTTATGTAATCTTGTTTTACTTATTTCAATAGTTGTGTTTACAAAGTTAAATTTTCAAAGACTAGTATAAACACTTATTTTGATGTATAACCTAAATTAAATTTAAAAAGTTTGGTGAAAGAACACTGGATCATCTTCAAAAATTTATTTCCCCATGAATGCAAATAAACTTAATTCACATGAAAAAAAAAGAAAAAGAATGAAGATGATACATGCCAAATAGATCAAGTTTACATTAGTACATTGTAAAAATTAAACATCTAAAGTTATCTATGATGGTTTTTAGACTCAATTTGTTTAGGCCAGAGTCATGTATTAATAAATTATAATTTTTAAGAAACCTAAGAGAATTTATATTTATGTTGTACAGAAATCACAAGAAAGCAAGCTTTTCTATAGTGGTGTTACAGTCATGACTTAAATTGTCATTATTCATATGATACAAAACTACATTGGTGATATGGAAAAAAACAAAAATATTTTAAATGTTTCATCAGTTTTTACTGAATTTAACTTCCAAAAGTATAGATTTTGTAAATGTCACTTACTATTATTTACAAAGTACACTAAAAGGAATTTTTAAAAACTGCTTTAAATAGATTATCTTGAATAACCATACTTATTAAGGCCCAAACTGCCCTTTGTCAATTTAAGTTTATACCTTTTTTTGGAGGTATGAAGTCTGGATTCATCAACTTCTTAAATTCTTTCTTGTTTAGTAACCAGTCACCATTTCGATCACCTAATGCCAAAACAGCATCAATACACAATCCTCTGTAAGTAAAATATGATAGATGGTTAAATCAGTTCAAAAGATATACAATAAATAAAATTTTATGAAATTTGTTAAGATATATCTGTAACAGATAATACCAGCAACAGTAAACATTTTAAAAAGTGTAAAAACTTGTGACTTGCAAACAAAATAAAAATAATAACTAACCTCAGTATGTGAAGTTCACCCATATGCTCAGGGAATCTACTTTGAATAGTTTTATTCTTTTCATTACAACGTAGAAACTCATCAGAGTTCAACATGTGGTCACCATTTCTGTCACAGTTAAGAAATTCAACTTCCAAAGCAGCTGAGTAAGTTTTACCTAAAAAGTAAACAAATGTAAAATAAAAAGAATTTTAAAAAAATGTAATAGCACTTTATACATTAATAATTGTTTTCAAAATAATCTGCACCTACAGTACAACTAAAAAATAATTTATCTTTGTTTTTGGTGATGCACCAAAACAAAAAGATACTTATCAGGATATTTTTTATTATTAATTTTCAATTTTCAGCAGATTCTGACTTATTTTTGTTTTTTTTTTGCCTCCAATAATCCCCCATCCCAACATTCAAATTTGGTTGATTTCAAATAAATGTGAAAGCAGCAATCAGAAGCAATATGGTAATTCAAATTACATTTCTTAAAAAAATATATTATTTATATTAAGATCTGCAGCCAGAAATAAAAGAAAACTCATTTCCCTTAGAAGATTTTATAATTTATAATTTTACATTCTGAATTATTTTCAGCTTCAGGAGGGGAAGATGATGATAATGCTAAAAAATAAAATAATCCAGAAAGCAAATACCACTTTCAAGCCATTGTTTTCCCTTTGATTTCTGCTTTAACCAGTTCATGATCAGCTGACGAAGTTCATCTCTTTCTTGCTGATAGCAAACCAGTGGTTTGAGTACTCCATTTTCTACCTTATCAAGTTGAGGGCGTTTCTCCACTGGGAAAATAAAGACTATTATTTTACAAAACAAACAAAATAATTTTTTCATAATTTCATTACTTTTTTTAACATAACATTTTTCATAGAAGTGGGAAGAATTTGTTATTACAGAGATATATGGATTTCAATATTAATAACTGTTTAACTACATAAAAGAAAACAAGTTAAATTAAATTACAATGTCTATAATTTCTTAGTAATGCAGTAATAATCCTTAAACTTCTATATGCCACCATTCTTGATACAATATTCAATCCTATCAAATGTTTTGATTTGTGCCTTGCTGATGCAGTGCCACTTCAAAATTTTATGAACTATTGAAAGGGAATGGGAATGTTCAATTCTTATGAGAAATAGCAAAGCAATTGTGGTGTGCTTCTAAAAAATGCTTCTTCCACACAATGGTGTTCTGACTGGTGCCAAATATATCAAAACATATTCTATCATTAATTAAACCTGTTTCAGTAAAATTCTTCATTCAACACTTAATGGAGTTGTCAGATGTGAGTTTATGTTGTAATCTATTATAAACTTTTGTTTCACTGCAGCAACAACTTAAATTTTGAAAGTCACAACATTCATTTCTTTGATTGTTACCATTTTGGATTGACAAGTCTAAACAATTTTTTAAAAAATAAATAAAAACCTTAATAAGCAGCTTTACAATAAAATTGATTTTTATGCTCTGTATTATGTAGTTAAACAATTTTTAGACACTGGAATCTTTATAAACTGTGTATAGTGTCTAAACTTTTAGTTAGCTCTTAGAAATGCTAAATAAAATTATAATTTTAAAATGTAAATCTTTTAAAATCTAGCAATCCTTATTTCCAGTCTGTCCCTTCCAAATTTGAAAATGGAATACAGATTTTGTTTTCATTCTCATAATTTATTAAAATAAGATGTAATTTCACTATTTCTGGAATGCCTACCCATTTTTTAACATAATTTCAATGAAAAAAATTAGATTACTTAAATTTGTTTACACATACATATTGAAATAAGTATCACTACATTTTTGCTCATATTAACTAAGACTAAAACACTGTAGCAATAAACCATTTTCATGATTGAGTGAATTCTTGTCTAAGCTTTGCTTGTGTTGCTCATACTCTCACACAAAGGCATTGTGCATTTGGCATATTTTGATTGTGCATGCCTTTTTGGTTGGCTTTGTAAAAATAAAGCATATCACAAACTTTACGTGCACCAAGCAGTATAAATTTTGAGCGTCACATGTATAAAATTGCACTGTGTATAACTATGGCATATTAGCTATCTTGCTGCTAAAAACTGCTCACATTACTTCTGTTGATAGAAACAAAGTGTACATTCCTCAAAATGAAATCCCAGGGCAAACAGGACAGATATGCCTGAAATGTTCCATAATATCTTTGGAGAACAAGCAACAGGGTGTCCACTAGAACAGTATTTATGAGACTAAATGACCTTGGTTGTTGTCATGTCTGTTGCCCAATGAAACATCATGATGAGTAAGCTAGACTTAGTTGAAATCAATGGTTCTGGTAGAATTTTTAGGAAGGATAGTATATGATCCAATGAAAGTCTCTCTCTCCTGCATTGCATCTATAGTCTAATGAGAGTTTGGCAACAAAGGGTACAAGCTTATAATCAAGAATCTATTATTAGGTCTTCGCTTTTGGTGGAAGATTTGTCATGGTGTGGGGATGTGTAGCTTATGACTAAGCTTAATTTTGTTACTGATTACCAGTTTAATACTAAACCAATATTTACGACAGTAATGCCAGACCTCAGTGTAGCAGCTGTAGTGGTTCAATATCTTCAGATGTAGAGCACAGAATTAATTCTGATACAGCATCTTTGGGATCAAATCAAGCATTGTGTAAAAAGGAAAATTCCTGTTCAGGATATTGCTGAACTGATCTGGGTATTGCAAAGAAGAAATTTTCCATAAGGGTTTGCACTAAATATTGACACTAAAAATCATGATTGAGCTTCTAGATCATTGTAATATTTTCATCATAAAATAGTGATGATGCATCTAACATGATACAAGTATGTAATAATTGGTACTTTTAAAGTTTTTAAAAGACAGTTGTACCCCTTTCCAAAATACTGGTGCTGCTTTGCTATATTACATTACTCTTTAGTTAAAAATGCAAGTTAGATTTTACAGCATTCCTCAAAAAAATGTATTTATGGAAATGCCAGAGGTTCTTAACTTATGAACTTATGTTGATAGGTAAATAAATACATACACATATTTAAAAGTTTTCTTCCTTGTGACACATGCACTGCATGTTACAATTGTTTTGATATTTCTTTTTTTAAACAGCTTCAGTTTCTAAGTAGCCATCATATAACAACATCTAACACTTTGGAGACAAAGGAACTGATCACAGCAACTAATCATTTAGCTAATAAAAGTCAAGTCTATTAAAAATTTATCAAACTTTATTTTTCTGACTCTGCCAAAGCATGGTCCTCAGCCTTGCATCAGGGATCATAAAACTGCCAAAGGACATTATATTCAAGAGCTTTAGCCCAACCTGAAACTGTGTGCAGATTTGGTAACCCACACCCTTCAAGAAAAGAAAACACACATACACTTACACACTTTGCTCACACTAGCACCACAACCACGAAAAAAAAAATTTGTATGATAAATTCTTTCAAAGATATCTAATCTATAACATAACACTGGTCAACAAGTATTTTTCATCAAGCATATGTCAAGGTGTACTTAGTGTAGTTTTTAATGCTGATTTCAAATATACAATTAGTTTTTTGACATCACGTACAGTTTTCAAGATGAAAACGTTTTTTTGGTTTTAGCTCATGCATTATATAGAAATTCCAATTAATGACGTGTATGCATGTATTTCATTTACATCATGGAAACATACCTTTAAAATAAACTACATTATTCATTGCTGCATAGTTCAGATGCAATATTTCATCATTTCAAATTGTCCAGTCATAATTGGTCTGATGTTAATGGGAATGCAGACAGGTTTCACAAAATGCTGTTGTTTCTTGTGTCTATGGGATAGTCGGGCAACTGACAGACATTATTCGGAATCAAACTGGCAGACAAGAACATCATACCAGCCAGGACTGTCTAGCGTCAAGAATACACCTCTTGTAGATCCATGTAATGTCCTATTGCCTCCTTTGCACATAAAGCTTGGACTGATGAAACAGTGCGTAAAGACACTAGGGAAGAGAAATGCCAGAGGGTTTGAGTATATTGTAGAAAAGTTTCCCAAAATCACACAGGCGAAGTTGAAAGAGGGTATCTTTGTCGGACGCCAAATTAGAGAAGTACTCAAAGATGTCAACTTCAAGACAACACTGGATGAACTGGAACTGCCTGCCTGGAATGCTTTCAATTGGATCTGTGAGAATTTCTTGGGCAACAAGAGGCAATGGAATACAAGTATGGCATCAACAATCTTCTGAAATGTTACTCAGCAATGGGTTGTCGCATGTCACTGAAAGTTCACTTCTTGGACTCCCATCTGGATTTCTTCACAGATAACCTTGGAGCAGTGTCTGATGAACATGGTGAAAGATTTCACCAGGACATTAGTGCTATGGAGAAACGGTACCAAGGCTTCTGGAATGACAGTATGCTGGCTGACTACTGCTGGACACTTTACCGTGATCAACCAGATCAGGAACACCGCAGGAAATCCAAATCACAATGTTTCTAACTCTGTTGTTCTAACTTTGTCTGTTTTGTCTGACCCATTTTTTGTGTATTCACTCTTTGTAGAATGATAGTGATGATTTTTAACTCAATAAACTCATTTACTTTCTAAAAATAATATGCCCTTATTTATTACATTAATGATTTCATATATACAAATATGTAAATATTTGCATGTATCTACTGAAAAACTGATATGTGCTGCATACAAATGGAGTGAAATTTTGAAATCAGCATGAAAAATTAGTCTAAAAAAGTTGGTTTGCATTCATAATGAGTATAATACGTTTAATTTTGTTGACCAGTGTAATTAGGAAAAATGGAAACTGTTTATGCTCATCAGTAAACATGATGCAAAAGTGCTACTATATAAAGCATTTACCTATATGTTGTTCCTTTACTTCAGAATTATCAATCACTGTCCCTGAAAAATATTTTTCAAATTTTTTAGAACTTTACATAATCTCATTTACAAAGGTTAAAAAATTTAAGTACTAAGCATAAAATTTTGCTACTGTTCAATTCTATGCTTCACTTATCGTCGTAAAAACATTGAAATCCATCACCTCAAGTGTATCACACCTGTCTATACAGTTTCAGATACATTGGCATTTCAAAACATGCTTGGAAACTAAATACAACTGTATTTGATCGAATAAACTGAGACACACAGCATCCTCACTGAAAAGTGTCATGGTAATTTTAAATCTTTAACTATGAAAAAAATATTTGAAACAAAAAAAAAGTGGGCAGACCTAAAGCAGCAACTTAGATTAGAATCTTAATTTGAATCTCAATGCTTGATGCTTCTCTATCCAGTAGAAATCCATGCACCATTTGTGTTCTGTAAACTTACTCAAGCACTATCAAAGAGACAGTGAGAGTGGGTGGAAAATAAAACAATAAATACCTATAAAGCAGGATATAAAGCTAGAAAGCATGGTTAATTTAAATGCAGATGAAAAAGTTACTAACAAAACCTTTAATTTTGTGTAATAACTTTCTAAGATTGGTGGTGGCATTGATTCAATAAGCTGCTAGCTGCATAAAACATTTAACCACACAATACAAAGCTGCTTAGAATTTTAACTCATTTCATCATAGTTCATGTTTGTAGAACAATCTTTAAATTAGCTCTCACATAAAAGTTACTATGGAAAGTGTGTGGAAACACAAAGATAAACTGCAAGCAACTCCATTATTTTCCATGATATTATGACTGCCATATTCCAGACAATCAATAGGCTAATAATAAACCTTCTCTGGCTAACATCAAGGTACACTCTGGTCTATGACCAGAGTTGGTTTATTGCTCTAGGGGTTAGGGTTTTAGGGTTTTGTTGGATTGGCAGTGCTGATTTGATGAGTGCAACTGCCTGGGGGCCTGTATTGCAGGCTCCCTAGCTGGAGGAGCACTACCACCAGTGTGGTCCTTAGCCTTAGGTGGGAAATCATAAGACTGCCTTCAGGCACCACTTAGAGCTATGCCCCAATTCTGAAACTGTGTGGATTCAGTAACCAACCCCCCTCTGAAAGAAGTCACACATGCATACCCAAAACACTCCAACATACATTCACCACCACAAAAAAAGAAAGATATTTTACATGATTTTAGGTCTGTGAATATTGACTGTTTGTTGTCGCTATGTCACTAAATGCATGAAACTGATCAAAATGAACTCTATAAGTGAAACTTTATGGTCTGTTTTGAATTTGTGTGCAAATATTTTATTCTGAATAAATTTGTACAATTTACATCACAAGATCTATATTGCTTTAATCAGTGTATATTAAAAAAAAATTAAAATTAAAAACTTTAAACAGTTTTCAAACACTAAGAATTAAGTTAAGATCCAAGATCACACCCAGATCATATGACATCTAGTACTAAATTTTTTCAGCAACAAGATCCCAATGTATGCTGGTCCACATTTGACACCAGTAATAGTATTAATCAGCTTAAAACCTGAATAGGTACCATGGCAGCCAAATATTAGACTTCAAACTTGGGAGATTTTTTATAGCAAATGCCTTTTCTCCCATATTTAGTATATAATACCAAAATGCTCTAATCAACATAATCACCTGGGCACATGCTTTTGTACAGAATGCTTATTCTCCTTTTTTCCACACAAGCAGTTCGGTGAAGCTCACAATGGTTGATATATGTCCTACCATCAGTCCCACACACAGGGTTTCTATTGAGTCTGCATAATTTACGACAAACACATTCATGTTCCCCATTTTTCTGTACACATTTTTGACCTGCACTGCAGCGAAGCACTCCACATTTCCTGCCTAGATTATGTGCACAAGCAAAACAAAAGCAAACTAAAGTCATCATTAATAAATTCACTTCAAGCTACAGAACAGCAAACAAGTTATCATGCAAATGTCATAAAAATAAAAAAAGAAAACAAAACAAAAATATTAGCAATTTTGCAAAATTTATCATCCTCCCTATTTGGGTGACAAGCAACCTACTCTAATTCCCGAGCTGCCAAGCTTTTACAGCGATAGTGTAAATTAAATTTTAACAAATAAAATACTTAGTAACCCATTTAAAAAAAGAAAAAATGCCTTTCATAATATTTGAAATTCTAGAAACAAAATATATATTTTAGTAATGTTGCTAAATAAATGAGACCATTATTAAAATTATGAAATTAGAAAATTAGTGCTGCTTTCTTAACATCTAACTAATATATCTTGTTCATCTTTTCAAAAGTTGCAGTAATATACTTGATATCATTTAAAGGAATGACACTATTTCATGAACAAATCCATCTAAAAACTCATTCATCAGATGTTTGACCCAAACATCAGTTGAGTTCAACATCCCTCAAGTGGGGATGTTTCATACCCATGTAGATAAAAGTATCATCTTCAACAACTACAAACAGGATAACACAAAAAAGCAGTTTGAACCAGATACGTGGTAATGTCAGGGACATCACTATTATCAGAAACTGCTGACATATCAACCTGTACAGTAGCGTCTACTTTTGGGAAAAGCATGAAAAATTTGAAATTTTTAAAAAATACATTTTCTTTTTTACAATTCAAAAAAAAGAAAAAATAAAAGTTAAGTTATACAATTATTCAACTTAGTTACATATACAGCACATTAATGAAATTTGAAGCAAGCAGACGTTCTATGCAAATGAGATATCTTTACTGGTAATAAGATTACAAGGTAGATATACTGAATAAAACTACTTTAATAGTAAGATTAGTAATAAGGTATAGTACTTAATGCAATGCAGGAATGTATATTAAAAGAAAGAAAATGAAATCTCACTTTGCAAATGCAAAAAAAAATTTTAACTTCTCCATTAAACCAATGTTAAATATAAAATTTTTTCTTCTTTCTACACAAAATTAGTATCTTTCCAGAACTTCAAAACTGTTGGACCATTATTTGGTTAGTTAAATAGTTAAAGAGACATCAAGAAAAAATAATCTGTCCAAACCAGAGATTTTGATTTTATAATGTTAACAATGGAAGTTAGAAATGCAGGAAGGGGGGGGTGGGAAATTGGTAAAGACTTATTCAGTTGTAGGATTACAGCTATGCCTGAATCATCATTAAACACCGAACTTAAAACTTAAAGGTTCTGCATGAAACAGTAATTAATTACATGGCAAACTATCACAACCTTACTTTATTGCACTTCAGTTAACCAAACATTTAAAAAACACACCCATAATTAGATATATCACAAGCTATTTAAAGTATTGTTTTAAGAGATTCATACCTGACTGTACAAAGATGTTGCAATGAGACAGACAGACAGAAAGGAAAAAAGGAAGGACAGAAGGATTGGGAGGAAGTTAGTTGAAAATGAATTGATACTAAGTTATACAGACACATTGTAATCTGCCACTGTGATAATAATTTGGGGTCTAGTCAAACTAACATCCATCAATGTCACTAAAAAATGTGGGAGTTAAAGTGAGATGAGGACTTTCTCTACCAGAGGTCACACCAATCCTCATAACCTTAGGCTGGTACATTAGCTAGGTAATCTAGTGACCTTTGAAAAAGCTGGCAAAAAATAACTTTCTGCACAAACTCTCTAATTCCCAGTTAATATAATATATTCCATAATGTCATTAAGACAAAAAAATGTATTGTAGCAATGCCCTGGTATAATTTGTGCATATCTAATAAAACTTTGAGTAGTCATGATGAACAATTACTGAACAGACAAATGTCAACATCAGTTATGTTGGTTGACCTTATGATGAAAATTCCTCAAATAATTTAAAATTGTATGGAAAGATAATAATTTTTAAATATTCATGTGAATCAGAACACTTAAAAATCTAGTATGGAAAGTAGTCTGTCTATATATTAGATTTGTAAATGATGACAGATTTTTTTTAAAAAAAAAAGGTGTGTGCATGTTTTATTAGCCTGTCATAAATTTTATGCAATTCATTCTATAGCTCTAGGAAAACTGTTTTGGAATATTAAGCAGATTCCCATTCTATATGTACAAACATCCTCTAGCTGAATACTTTCTAGAGTAAAAAAATCTGATACAAGTAAATTCAGCCACAATAAAATAATGTTCATGGAAGAAACAAAACAAAATCAGATACATCTGAATGTGAAAGTTGGAGTGAAATACAGTAGAAACCAATATAATTCAAAACTTACAGAATAAAAGGCTACATAACATTTTTGTTTATAGTCATCTAACTTAAATAAAATTCATATTTTTTTATTTCATTTTCTTTCAAAATTTAGACAGAATACATCTATTAGGGCCCCACTTGTTCTGACAGTGTTCAAGTATAGAGAACGGATTAACAACCTGAAGCAGTAATCTACACTACCTTAAATAAATTAACTTTTGACATACACAAAACAACAACAAAAATGCATAAAGAGTGAAAAACGCTACTTTATATATATATATATATTTTTTTTTTTTAAATTTATTTAATCTAGCAAAAAGGTAGAATTAAATTATTCATAGTTGACTTTGTGCAGTTACAAACAGGTTTTCTAAAATCTGAACTTGTAACAATGAGGATTAGTAATAAGGGTTTGTAGCTCTGAGGATTAGGTTATTTGCTGTTCATCATTTCTAGATGGCAAGGATGCATTTAAGAATTTAAAACAATGACAAATCCATGCAATCACAGAAGGCACATATTGAAGAAATTAGTGCTAAATCTAGCAGACATGGGAAACTTAGTTCAACAAGGCATCACAATTTTTACTAAATATGCAACAGGAGAGATTAGAAGATACAAATAGTTTGAAATAAGTAAGGATAAAAATCCAATACTTCCTTTTTTATACAGCAGCAAATTTAGCAAGCTACTTTACCACTTGGAACTGCTAATGAAAAACTAAAAAAACTTCTTAAATCAGCTTTATTCCTCCAAGGTTTTATTCTAATTTGAAATATTAAAAAAAAAGAAGTAAAAAGTAACTTGTTATTGAACTGCTTCTAGCCATTGTTTGGTGGCAAGTTGAGTGTTATTAAAAACAATTTCCTTTAAGTAGGAGGCAACTATTAACAGTTTCAAAAAGCTAGAGACTTAATGGATAAACAGTTACAGACTGGGTTTATGTTAAATGTTTTGAAATGAAAACAACATATAAAAACAAAGCTGAAAATTTAGAAAAACAGACAAACATTTTTAAAAAAAACACTATTTCACTAAAAACAAAGACAAAAACATTCTTGAAGTTTGAATAGCAATTATCATAAACTAATAAAATTAAAGAAATATATATATATATGACAAATGACTGCAAATTTTGCTGATACATACTAAACAATTATCCTCCCACATTTGATTTATGGTACACCTGCAAATGCAGAAGAAATTTACTTTGTAAACATGTGTTCTGAGAGATTTAAGAAAGTATCCCATTTAAAAGTACTAGACTATTTCAAGTGTAAATAGTCCAAATAAATTTTAGCAATTCTATGTAATCGTTATTTTATTTTTTATATAAAACAAGAACTAGCTTATTTGTTAAAAATGTTTATTTGTATTCCTAGTAAAAATGAGAAATTCTGACATTTCACATCTTTTCAACTGAATATATATATATAATTAGTATTTGAAGACTACTGGTATAGAAGTTTGAAGCATCAAATAATGTTTTTTTTTAAATTAAAAAAAAATGTTTTGGGCAAATGAATCTCAATACTGAACTACAAATTTAAGATGGCATTGAAAAATGTGGGTTAAAGAGCTAAAAATAAAACTTTGAGGATAGTAAGCGTGTTATACTATAAATGAAAGCTATGGCAGCAAAACTATAAAATTTATCACTGTAAACATGCAATGTAACACAGACTGAACCAAAAGCAGAATAAACAATAAGCCTTTTAAGCTGACATCTACAGGATCACATGATGTGACACCAGAGCAGCCAAATGTCAATTCAGTTCTTAGCTTGAATCTATATTTTGGTGACACTATTTCCTGTAGATAACGTAAGAATTATTATAATTTGGCATATTTAGACATAATAAAATGTTTTGCAGGCTATATAAGTTTGAAAGCAGCCATAAATTTGCCATAACTGACAAAATATTTTTAAAAATGAACTTATTAATTATAGCATGCTCAATGTTAGTTAAGTACAAACTTTCCTCAAAAGAACAAGGGTTCAGAAGTTCATAAAATATTTCCTGTAAAATTTCTTGCAGGACTGATACCCAATATCAAATTTCTGACAAGAAAACTAATGTTGCTTCCTTTTTCCACAGTAATTATTTTGAAAGCTTATACTAAAATCTGGGCCCAACAAATATAATAGTCCAACTTTTCAGAAAATTAACAGCATTTTTTACTTTTATTGTGATTACTCATGATGAAATAGAAATTTTTTAAATACTGATCTCTACTGGATAAATATAAAATGTTTAGATGCAAGAAACTTAACCTAAAATAAAATGAATTGACAACAGCATGACTTATAAAATCATGCCAAACCAACAGCAACAACAATAAATAAATCTTCAACTACAGTCTTGTAATAATATTACTTTCTAAAAATACATTAGGATTAAGTTTCTCATTTATTATTTAGATGCTTTGGCTGTTGTAGCATGAAAAAAGAGAACAGCTCTCTGTATACATTATTAAAATAAAAGACTCCTTAAAGATGATAGTTTATAGAGTTGCTTCATTTTAGGGAAGTTAAGTGACATCAAGACAAGGTTTACATATCTCAAAAATTTACAAATTATTAAAAATAATTTTTTTAGTGGCCAACACTAGCAAAATTTGGATTAATAATATAATGCAAATTATGTCACTGTTACAAAATAATTGCATTATTAAAATGTGCATACCAGGTTCTCTAATTTTAAACCAATAGCAGCTTCACTGTTTTCATTTTGTTTAATTTTTAAAAAAATGAATTTCAATGGCTCACAATCTATTAAAGATATACAGCTTGAATTTTAAAAACATTACATTTTGTATATAATGGCAATTTTTAAATAATATAAGGTTTTTATTTCCATGCAGAGAAAAAAATTTGAAAGCTCCAATTTTTCATATTATGAATTAAAAAATATACTTGTTGTAAGTCAGGTCTGGTCATTTGAATATTTTTAGAATGTCCTTATTGATGCTGTTATGCACGACTGCATCAATTATTGACATGACTATATAGTAGCAATCATTACATATTACAACAAACAACTTTTGAAAATTTCAATGGCATTTGTTTTAGCTGCTTAATAAACGGCAAGATACTTTGATAGATCATCAATTTTTTTGGTAATGTACATAGCAGGTTTTACTAAATAAACTGACAACAGAATAAGTATGAAACAAATATTAATAGATTTAACACAAATTAGGTATGAAATTGGGCAACTCTTCAGAATTACAACACCTCATACTCATTTAATTTAAGGCTGATTTTCACAAATTTCATTTTACTTTTTGATTAATTATTAATAATACTGTTGGAAAAAATTTGTTTTTTTTTTGTTTTCTTTTTTGGAAGAGCAAGTTTGACTCCCAGATGTGATGCTCTACATTTATTTTAAAGTAAAAAGTTTTCTAACTATTCAATTCATTTCAAAAAGATAATGTTAATTAAGCTCTTTCCTGTGATTCAGGATGAAACAGAACACACACTGATATCCAGTATCAAGTTAACTTTAATTGTATGTATATTGATTATATGTCTCGTTTGATTTTCTACTGAAAATAGATTGATAAATCAAAATAAGGCTATATCTTCCATAAAAGCCAATTTTCTTTAGACCAATAGCTCTTGCTAGATTATACAGAAAATTAAAAGAATGGTTAGTTTAGACCTAGTCTGTGATTCTGCATATGTAAGAGACATTGTAATAGATCCAACGTTGGTTGTTGTATGACTACTTTGACCACGAATCACCGCTCATGGAACACCAGATAATTACTCTGAAAAAAAAAAAAAAAAAAACCAGACAAGTCTGGTCTGTTTAACCTAAATTAATATCAGTAATAACTCTTTAGCAGGAGCTATAAAAAAACAAATGATTAACAGAGCAAAAGCTGTATATATCAAACAGTTCACACAACTGTTTGAAAAATACAGCTATGAGACAGACAGCTGACTGAAGACAGAATGGAAATCATAATCAGTGTGAAAGTCAGCACAATTCGATTTCCAGAAGACAAACCGATTTGGATTGATTATTATTATTATTGTTCGTCGACACTACAAAAATAAGAAATTCAAGACGGCCATTTTTGGAAGAGCCATCAGTGAGTGATGAGCCGGATGCTGGCAGAGAGAGGTAAGTGCCTGCCTACCAACGCCCAGAGTAGTTCCGTCTCTTGTTGTACTCTATACGTTTATTAACAGTAGGGGCCACGGTCAGGGTATTTTGTTAATAAGTCTTTGGCTTTTCTAAACTAATTATTCTGTAATTAAGCTAATAAATGCATGATGCCATTTAAAATTTCCAGGTATTCGGAATTAAAACAGATGTTGGATGTCATCTCGTATAAAATAAAGGTACTTGCCCCTTCTTCTTTTGCCCTAAAAGAGAAACAAAGGACAACAATTATAACTTTGAAGGTTACGTGGTAAACTAGTAAGTTAAGGTTAACTAGGCAGAAAGTCCGTAACGATCTGGCTTATCGCAAACAATCAGGCCCTTAACGAGACCCCCCCCCCCGGGCGGGCGGGCTCGGCGGCCACCTGGCGAGAGATGCCCTAACCCGACACAACCCCGGGTCCGGTCCGGTCTTTCACCCCGACCCCCCCACCCCACTAAAACACCCGTAAAGGAAAGAGTTAGGTTCAGCGGGGGTCAGGTAGAAAAAAAATCTTTTTACCTTTATCAGCGAAACCGAAATTAATTAATTAGTTAGTTAATGGTCGGCCATTCAGGTCATAAAAGGCTGGCTGAATTCTGTCGGCAGGGTTAGGGGGGGGAGAGAAGGGGAGGGGTGGGGTGGGGTGGACTGCCCCCTTCAAATGAGCTACATAAACCTGGAAACAATGGCGAAAACGCATCAGCCCCTCGGGGTCGGTCTACACGGGACCAGGACGACAGCCGCTACTCCGCCGACATTGGAGAAGAAAGTCCCTTGGCACCATCTTAAACAAACCGTATCGGGCCCCCCCCCCCAGGCCGGCCCCTTCAAGCAGTAACTTAACTGGTGGGGGGGGGTAATGTGAAGTTCCTTAGCCCCGGGTGGATATGTTGTTGTTGTTGTTGTTGTTGTTTTACTTTTCAGTTGGTAAAACTTCGTTGAATAAATGGAAGCATCGCGATGGGGGAGGAGGGGGGGAGGGGGTTTACTCTCCCGGGTCCCGGGGAAGCTGCTTGCTGCTAGTGACCGACTGGACCCCAGCCCAGCCCAGCCCAGCCCAGCCCCGGACCGAGGGATTCTAACTAACCGCGGCCAGATTAAACAACATGCACATGATAACCCCCCGGGGCCCGGATAATCGGAGAGTAAGGTTCACGGGGATCCCTTAAAATAACGAACGCTGGGTGGGGGTTCCTTCGCCATACTACTCACCTCCGACGAGCAGCAGCAGCAGCCGACCAGGAGGACGAGCGCGAGAACCGTAAGGAGCAGACGAGACCCGCTCCCCCGAGTCCACAAGGCAGCCTGCAAAGAGAGAGAGAAAAAGGGGGGCCAGCAGGGTCGAGCGGGACCGCAAAAGAGAACTGACGGGAGGGTCCGGGCGAGGAGGTCCCCTCCCTTCGCGCGGTGGTGGGGGGGGGGAGAAGAAGAAGGAGGCCCTTACCATCTTGTTACCTGTTCCGCCAGCGAGGTGAAGCCCCCGAAAAACTTTGATAATCTCTCGGCAACCTTCGGGCTGTTCCTCGGCTGTTCCAGCAATCGAGCGGCACCCCCCTCCCCCCGGGCCGCCGTTCTAGCAGAGGGTCACCCACCACCGGCTGTGCGCGGTATGGGACCCGTAATCCGGTGAAGGAAACTCTGACCTATTGTTTTGTAAACGCGCAGAAGTCGGTTTCCCCCTTTGAAGTGGTTTTTTTTTCTTTTTTTGTTCCGGTTTTCACCTGCGAGTTGGAACGTTTCCAGCTTTGCAAACCTTAGCTCAAGAACGATAACTCTGGGAGGATTAGTTTGAGATTGACCTTTTCCTAAGCGAAAGTATATTATTAATGCTTACAAAAGAATTCAAGATTTAAAGGAAAATAACCACGTTTAGCGATAATAACAAAATCGCAGGAAGATTTGGAAGCATTTTGGAGAAGGGAACTGACTAGGCGCACGATAATGAAGCTGAAAGGATAACAAGACGAGGAGGAGGAAAAGCTGCCATATTAAAAACGGAATTTGGAAAACGCTAGAAATAAATGCGGTACAAAACTTCTGATTAAAGAATTTTGTTTCGAACAATGAATTTATCGCCAAAGAATTCGCGGGAATTATTCCAGAGAATGCACCCGGTCGGCTTTTGACCAGAGAGAAACTATATTCTTTCAACAACAACAACAACAAAAAAAAACGACTTAACAAAAGCGGAGAGCTGCAGGCCCATAACAGGTCTCCTCCATACACTTTACAAAGTTGTGACATTGGTATTCGCTGAAGGAACGTATCAAGACCTTATTAATATCATAACAAAGGAGCAGAAGGGAGGGCGCAAAGACCAACTATTAATAAATAAAATGGTGATCGAAGATTGCAAACCTCAGCACAGCCTGAATAATTACTGAATATCAGGAGAGTAAAAGCGATGCTAAAAACGGAACTAAGCGCAAAGAACAAAATGATTGTTATCAACACCACAACCATTCCTGTTATGACATAATTTTGGCGCAATAGAACGGACAATGACAAAGTTAAAATCAGTTGATCGGAAAGCAAGAAAGATCCTAACTATTTACGGTCTTCGCAAAATCAAAGGTGATGTTCAGCGTCTTTACATACCGAGGAAGAAAGGAGGGCGTGGCTCTCTCGAGATTGAAGCAGCTTTTAAAACCGCAGTGGTCAGACGAGAAAAGTAATGATACCTAGCAAAGAAAACAATATAAAGAATGTTGAGAAAATGAGAACAGAAAGAACTAGTATTCAATTAGAAAGCAAACACGACGTTTCAAAGACAAATTTTAAATTCAACATCCTGACCAACAGGCACCAACTGAAAAGCCAACAGCTGAAGCAAAAGGTATAAAGATGGATTTGATAAAGAACGTTCTAGAAAAAAAAAGAAAATAATGAATGGGAAATACTCAAGAATGAAAAAGTAAGGAATGGATATCGACAGTTGGATGATGAATGATTTGAAAGCAGAAAATGAGGCAATCATAAAATCAAGCCATCACCACAAGAAGACATTACGAGCAGAAAATCCTAAAAATGAAAGTAGATCATTTGTACCGATTCTGCCATCGAGCGCACGAGACGAGACCGCAGAGCACACTGTGTAGAGCACTTGCACCAACGGAATACATCACAAGACAACGACGTAGCGCGACATGTCCGCTGGAGTTACCGCAAACACTGCGAAACCGATACATGCAGCAAGTGGCATGAACACCAACCAAAGAATGTGACATCAAAAGGAAATGCTGGATACTCGTATTTGCACAGACGAGGAAATCGGATGTAACAGACCAGATATCATCATGAAAGACAGGAATAAAGGAAGCTGTCAAATCGTAGATTTAGCGATCCCGAGTGACTACAACATCGAACAGAACGTGGAGCCTTAAGAGCAATTCATCCCATTGGTAGTTGCGCGACGGGAGCTGTCGAGAAAGATCTTGGAAAATCAATTAAGAAGCTACCAGCAAAGATCCATAGTTCGCAGACTCACAAAACTGCTACCTTGGAACAGCAAGAATTATCAGACTAATACCAAGTCAGAGCAGCCATTACTGAGAACTGTCAACCCTCGAAAGAGTCAATAAAAGAACAATAGCAAATAATTACAATAATAAATGCAGATAATTGCAATAATAATAATCCAAAATGACTGGCTTCGGGAAGATCAGCAACTGAAAAGCAGTGGAGTCCAAAACACACGAAGACGAATAATCAAAATCGGTTATTATCAGTATCTGACCAGTTGATATAAAAAGGTTAAAATACTGAGCGGAGCACACATACCATACACACATGTTTCATAGAATACATTAATTTTCTATATTTTTTTAAAATGAACACACATACAATTAAGCGGTTAGTCGACATTTATCGTTAACCATAATTTGTGAAATTCACCGTAAATAGACAGATGCGAATGTATTACCAACATTTTAATAATTCGAGTTGTGTCTTTTGGTCTGAACTTGTATAAGAAACAGCTACGTGTGGCAAGCAATTCGGTGTGTTTTCAGTTAAAACGGTCGCATTTACGATGTGTATTTTTAAAGTATTGTTTTTAATTTACAAACCTTCTGATAAGAAGAGCAGTAATTTGCATATCCCCATCATGTTATCACAATAATTAAATACTGTATTTAAATATAGTTTATGTTACTAAGCTCATACTATATATCATTTTAAACATTCCCATCCATTGTTTTTTTTTCTTTAAATCAAAGAGCTTATATATATTTTAGGTAGAAAGGTGGAAAAATGAATACAAAACCTACTAGCTCCTAATTTTAATTAATTTTTCTAAAATATCTCAATGTTATTTAGATCTCTGGTTTTAATGAATACTGCTAGCTGCACCACGTGTACATTCTTTTTCTTCCTCCATGGAAATCTAGTTATTAATATCCATCAGATATTTTATGCTACATCATTTTTTATGAGATTTAGACACATAAGTACTTTAAATACTTTCTAAAATAATATTACTCGTTAGTCATTTTTTCCAATCTTCTTTATATTAGTTTCGATTCCCGATTAATATGCAATTTTTTTTTTTATTTTGCATATAAATTTGAAAATGGAAGTGTGATTAATGGGAGATAACAACAATTAAAGAAACAAATATTATAAATATTTGTCTCCCTTGTAATTTATTTTATTGTAAAATAAATTAAGTTTTCGTTAAAAGAAAAATATAACAAGAGTACAGGGTTGCTTTAAAAATTAATCGATATTTCTTCATTTAAGGCAGATAACAGGTGAATTTGGTAAAAAAATTTTTATTTTAAAGAAATTGTTTTTAATTTAAAAAATGAAGTGGTTAGTTACATCACTCATGAATAGCTGTAAATCAATCAAAATTTACAATTGTTTTTGTGAAGAACATGACATTAGAAGGCAGTGAGACCTGGTTGAGACCATAGACAAGCATTCAGATATAAATCAGGGCTGTGATAAGTCGGGTGTCCCTAAATAAATGTAAATTCATCGATGTTCAAGCAACATGTCAAATCGCCCGGCCTCCTCTCGCTGTAAGTTGCTCCGCCATAGTAACCAGGCTCGGTCATTTTCCCCGGAAAGTTGGCAAAACTTTCCGACCGAGAGAGAGAGAGAGAGTGGTGTGTGTGTGTAGCCAACTGGGCAGGGTTTTGGTGTTGGCCGTTTATTGAGGGACTATTTGATCAGGGGATCCTCCGCAAAGGCCACAATTTCCTTCAGGAAGATGGACCACAGCCATTACGGTTCTGGAGATGTGTTCTGGAACGCAGTTACTTCCCCTGCAGAACCGCAATACAACCCCTCCCACCCGAGCACTTTTGGTAAGATCTCGATACCCATCCAGGGATAGATCCGTCACCACTAATCTTACAGCACACGGAATGGAGGAATACCTGCAAGCGTCGGATCAGGTCGCCATCTAAAATATGAAGGCAATGCTTCTCACCATGCAACAGATGCTCTCTTATATGTAAGCACTGGACTCCACGCGGTTCTAACGCTTACCATTATTCGCACCGCCGGAGTTACTGGCCACGAATTACGAAGAGTGTGTAAGAAATAATTAATTAATTAAACGGTTTCGCGCCATTTCGCTTTCCGGCGCCGTTTCGAAGCGACCGCAGTAGCGATATGAGAACCCGAGCGAACTACATACGGGTCACGAAGTGGTCGTTTTAAATCTGAGCTGCGGGTCGTCCCGTACACTGACAGGGGGCAGGCGGCGGAAGTTGGCGGGGGGTCCCAGAACCGCTCCTCTCGAGCGATGTATCAGGTTCGCCCATCGCCCGGGTAAAGTCCGAGGTCGTTCACACGACAAACGGAAATGCGGGTTAGAGAGCCGCCATTGTAAATAATTCCGCCCCGAATAATAATCCTATAAGATGGCGGAAGTAGCCGGTGGTCTGGACCGAGAGCGCTGATAATGAGAAAGATGGCCAACATGCAAGGGGCCATTAATACAATTCTTAAAGCTATTTTTTTTTTTTAAATCGATCCCGACACCGATCTATTCGACTTTATAACAAGTCTATCGTTCAAGAGATTAATCTGATGTCTCCGAATTCTAGCTAATCTTGTAATCATGACCTTCAGCAACCGTAGACACCTCAAGCATTCGTCCATGTTCACACGCTCAAAACTCCCGACTATTCATCATCACAGCCACTGCCAGAAGTTTTGCATCATTCTAAATCTGAAATTTAAAAAAACAACAACAACAACAACAAACCTGTTTCCAAATCCTGCTCCCCCTTAGCTTGGCACTGTACACATTAACCCTTTCTAAACCTCTACTTTTGAATACTTCCAAATGAAGTCGGACTTGTCACGATTGGTAATTTGGTCTTTTCGGAGACCATGCATTTGCATTCAGATTTTTCAGTTTTGCTCACTCGTCCATCAAGTACGTGGGGAACTACAAACCGTCGTCCGGCTCAACACGTTATCATTACGCAAATTCAGCAGGTTTAATTCGACTTCATCATGCATATTTAGAAAAACTACAGGAGTGATGCAAAACCTCTGGCCATGGCTGTAGGTTTCCACGTAAAAGTAAAACTTGTTCGATCTAGTATTGCTAATATTCAGCACGTTCCAAATGCTTAACACCTGTAATGACTATAGTCAGCCTACACTGAGCTCTCTCTCTCTCTCTCTCTCTCTATCTCTCTCTCTCTCTCTCTCTCTCTCTCTCTCTATCTCTCTCTCTCTCTCTCTCTCTCATCTCTCTCCATCTCTCTCTCTCTCTATCTCTCTCTCTCTCTCTCTCTCTCCTCTCTCTCTCTCTCTCCTCTCTCTCTCTCTCTCTCTCCATCTCTCTCTCTTCTCTCTCTCCATGTCTCTCTCTCCATCTCTCTCCATCTCTCTCCATCTCTCCATGTCTCTCTCTCTCTCTCTCCATCTCTCTCTCTCTCTCTCTAATATATCAAATAAGTACTCTTCGCCTGTCCAGCGTACTCAAGCTGTGGTAAAACCGATGATTTATACAACGGAACTAAAACCTCTTTGATTTTATGTCTGTTACTCCAGATAATTAATCTTAACATTTTATTTGCTTTGTTTACCGCTATGCACTGCTTTTCACATCCAATATTCAATTAACGATCCTTTCCCGAAACCGTATGTTCCAACTTAGCGCCACCTACATAGTAATGGTATTTCCTGTATAATTATTTGCATCATTTATAGTATTAACACCAGCATATATTTCAGTGTCATATCGAAATTTCTAAAAAAAAAAAAAAAACGAACGTCTACTACACTATCAATATTACTGACACGAATTAAAAGCTGTATTCTGATCCCAAAACCGAACCATGTGGCTGGCACACCGCAATAGTCATTGATAAGAGAACGATTCTCCATTTGATACTATGCATTGTTACCTGTTTCCCGAGACGTTATTTATCCATAGTAAAAGCGACCCACACTCTCCTATAATTTTTAATATTAATCTTTTACGTGAAACTTTATCAGAAACCACAATAATAATGAAATCAAAATAAACGGTATCATCTCAATTTTTTTTTACAATCGTCCATCTTAACTAAGTTCTGAGAAAACCCGAGAGATTTGTTAGGCGAGATATTTTAGTTTCGCGATGGAAGCCCTTAAATATGTTAAATCTGGTTAATCAAGATCTTTTAAGTTCTAAGACCCAGCATGCGACTTAGGTTGCACTAACTGCTCTCCATTGGGAAGGACTTTTCTCTGATTGTAAATTAAACAAAACGTAGAGTGGCTTACAAATAAACCTTCAGTTTCTTTTACATTTTTTTTTTGGGGAGGGGGGAGATATTGCTAGCCCACATTTTCGCAAATCCGCCTCAATTTTGTTGTCTTAAATCTGTCTTATCGTTGGGAAATACAGCTCTTTAGAATGCTGGCTTTATCATCGGGTTTTCTAACGGGTCTGATACCATCAGTTTATTTTCTCTTCGACTTAGATAAAAGGGTTTGAAATCAGCCTTAATATTAGCGGCTAGCGTTAATCTGTGCAGTTTAATCGGTCTAGCGCTATCCTTTTCAATCACCGGTTTAATGAAGTAAATATTAACTAATTTAGTTCGCTTACATATCATCAGAAAACCATGTGCACAAAGAGCAAGTAGAGACGGGACCAATCATCGTAAACAATTATATATATGTGTGTGTATTGTTCCTGTTTGGTCTTTGGGAGATAGTGATGGGGGGCCAGCAAGATATGGATCCGACAGAAGTTCCATAGCTCTACCTGAAGTCAGAGAAAATCGCTCTTTGTTCCTTTTTTCTCTGTCCACACCTGTTTTTATTTGTAATTTTCTGGTTTTTGATAACGATGGGGAAAAAAAAAGAAGCTACTTCTAGAAAAGAGAAGAGACTCTGGACATCCAATTATATTTAATTTATTTATTAGTTAGAAAGTTCATGTGAGGTTGTTTACCCTCATTAACGACATCCTCGTGAAATCCTAGTATTTTGGGACCTTAAATTTCCTTTATTTATAATTTGAAACCGTAATATATACGTCCTGTTTTCCAGTTTTCCGGGGCGAAAAGGCAAGCAAACAAATCAGTCAGGCGATGGACCGGAAAAGATGATTCACCGGTTCTCTCCCCTGTCGCGCGCGAGTACGTAAACTCGTTTAGATTAAATCATAAAAAATGCTTTTAAAGAGCATCCCAAGGTTGGGTTCTTAAGAAATATGTTCAAAAAAGAGGGAAATCTATAGCCCAGTGACTCAGTTCTCTATACACGCGTAAATAAAAAAAAACAAAAACAAAAAAACCCCGATACAGTTTCACATTAATTTGAATTAATTATAGAATAGAAATGGAGAGTTTAACAGAACACCATTGTAAAGGTGAAGTTGGTCAGTCGTGTGATGTGACATACTAAAGGTGGAGAGAGAGAGAGAGAGACGTTGCTATGATGCTATCTGTGTGCTGATGCTGCTTCTGAAATCTGACCTTTATCATTAAATCAAGTAAATGTAAATAAGATGTAGACATTAATTCGAATACACACAGGGCTCATTTATGTTTCTTGCTGCCAGCAGAGCTCGACATGCGATTGAGTTGCGATGAATAAATAAGCAACACGTGATCCCGTCGAGGCTGATAGTCAACTAATGTTGTCACAAACAGAGACTGTGCTGCCAAAACCAACAACAGCATGCGGTTAATTGCTAGTAAGTAATAACTTTCATCTACTTTTATAGTTACAGTTTAAGACGTTGGCGAAGAGCTCATAAGATAATCGATGTGCGTCTGTATGGATTCCACTATCGATGGTTTTCTGGTAAAAGAGAGAACGGTGTGAGAAGATAATTTTCAAATCAAGTTTCTCGTTGTGTTAAGTGTGTGAATATTTATTACATGTCTATGAAATTTGCTTCCCCGAGAACAAACCAATAGTTTCTTTTTTCTCTTGAGCCGGAATTTTATTTTCTTATCAGAAAAAAAATCGAGGCCCAGTAGCTGACTACAGGGCGCCCCTTTTAGGATCTGCCCAAAATTTCGAGAGCTAACTTTGAGGCTTTATTTAAGCCGAAATTGCAATTCGCATCGATCGACGGCCGCAAGTTCCTGAAATAGCAGCTCTGCCTTTCAGCGTTAGAATCGTGCCGAAAAGGTCAGAAATGTTCCGCTGTGTGGCGCTGTTTGAATCTCCGAAACAAAGAGCGAAATTTTCATCAAACTACGGGAGACAACCCATCGTTTTGTTCTATCTATCGATTTGTTAACGTCTCCTTTGTTTAAAACAGGTCCTGATCGGGCTGCCGATTACTGTCTTAACAATGACATTTTTTTAAAAAGTGATAGCTGGTCAGATTTCCCGAAACGGGCAGTGGTCCATGATGGGTAAAATGACCAAGGAGAGCTCAAGGTCAGTAACTCGAGCGGTCCGAAAAGAGTTCAAACTCTGACCTTACCGGTTCTAGAGAGGTCCCTTCCCGACGGTGCAATCGAAACAAAGTCGCCTGGATGGTTTCCGCCGACTCAAGACCCGAATACACGGACAGCCGTCATTCGATCACCCTGTTTTCGGATGAGCGATTGTTCACGATCGGGGAGTTGTTCAACGTTCAAAATCTATCGAAACCGTAAGATCATCTATCGGATTCAAAAGGCGTCTTTTTGTGTGTGTGTGTGATGGTCTGGAGGTTCATGTGGAGTTCGGACCCGGCCGACGAAGACATGGCTGCCCGAAAATTTTTCCGGACTCGACTGGCCGTCAAATCTGTCGGACCTCGTAGTTGGGGAGGTTTTTTTTTTAGTTTTGTTGAGAAACCTGCTCGCTGAAAGCCTCACGGAGATGTCCAGCAAGGAATGGGACAAAATCCCTCAGGAACTTCTCCGTCTCCAGGCCCGCGTCAAAGGCAGAGGCAGGATTCATCGAACGATCTGAATGCCATTATAAGCTAGAGAATTTTAACTCTCGGTCGTCTTATAATTCGGCTATTTTGTTCTTTGCTTCTGTAAAACGGACAGCCCCCCCTTTTTTTTTTTTTTAAAATCTGTTCCGAATGTTCTCCAAACAACTGTGGACATCATCCGAGCGGAGTTCGATTTAACTTCGCTGCTGTTAGGCGCCAACTTTCGCACAAAGTTTAGTGACGTTGCACCTGGTGCGCAGCCTCCACAACAACGAGCGAGTGCGCTACGTCTCATCCATCTTTAAGCAAAGTAAAATAGCCGAAGCGAAAATTGAAAATTTATATATATATATATATTTTTAAATGAAGATTTTTCTTTATGATATCAGTAAAAAAAAAAACAAATTTTTTTAGAAATATTTATTTTACAATTAATTACTTAACCGAAAGTAGTCGGACTTACACTGCTTCGGACCGACTAGATTACTGTCAGTGACCTTGTCTGTGAGGAAGAAAACTTCAAGATTCTTGCGAATTTATTATTATTATTATTATTATTATTATTATTATTATTATTATTATTATTATTATTAATTGAAGACTCGAATCTCTGTACAGTGTATTGTATAAACAATCGTTTGCAGCCCATTAAGAAATAATAACAACAGTAATCATATTTTTAAAAAAATTACGCTTAATTATTAATTAAAGTTTTTTTTCATATTTGCAGATTTTAAAATTTTACTAGGCACACACGTTAATTAAAAACTAACTACTTACAAGTACGGTAATTTTTTGTATGTCTGTGTTAAGCTTTTACGGTCACGCAAAGTTTGTTTTTAAAACAAAAATTATACCTGGAGGGAGAAAAGCATCCGCCGGGTGGATGAGTTAGTTCCCTCCCACGTAAGCGCTCTTTATTTGAGAAATGTTCATTTTTTTTATGTAAGGGAGCTAACAACTTAAAATCCGTAGGTAATTTCTCCAGAACAACTTTAAGGTGCGCGATATCCGTTTTAAGACATCCAGAAAAAAAGAAGTAACTCCCAATAGAATTTTAAATGTATTTTTTTCTCTCTTGTTTTTGATCAGTCTAAGGAAGACACTGCAGTCGTTTTTTTAACATGGACAAACTTATATTGACGGTAAGAAAAAAGGTATTTTACGGGTTTCGTGAGAAAGCGCACAAATCGACACGTTTATGAACTGACCGTGGCCGCTAAATGGTTAAAATGTGTTGTTGTTGTTGTTTTGGTCACTTCTGAGTGACGGCAGAAATATAGCCACAAGAAAGAAAGAAAGAGAACAGGGGTAGCCAATGCTTACTAGACAGGAGGGCGGCCGAGGTCAGCGAGTTGTCTGGGTCGCTTCCTGCCGATCGAAGGCGCGACCGAGGTCAGCCGGTTTGGCGCGCACGGAATTCCGGGTAATCACGGATGAGCTGCAAAATTCCCCTCTGAACTCTGAAAACTCCGACATAGAGAGACGCGCTGCTCGCGCAGACACGGCCCCCACCTCTCACTTGTAGTTGCAAGAGTCCGGTGACATCTCCGCAAGAATATAAGCTGCTTATAACTAACCCGCTAGGTGGCGGTTGTTGTTGTCATTAGCTTGTTATAATTCTCTGACCAAAGAACAAGTGTATCATCCCCTGAGGACGCTTGGAAGCGAACCGTCTACTTACTAAGACACGAATGCATCCATCAGTAGCCGTGAAATATACTGTTTTATTGTTTGCCAAAAGACAGGTCATTATTCCAACAAATATGTCGCATGTTGAAACTGAACTGCACTTAATAGTATGCACGCCATCTTTGAACGAATGCCCTCACACAAAAGCTCGGGTCCCGGTTGAGATGCTATGGTTTCTTCTTTTTCTATTCACCAATTGGTAGCGTGTAAGTTTACCCACGGGTCTTTCCGCCGAAGTCGGAAGTGCCGGACCTCTCGTGGTGCAGGATAAGCAACGCTCTCTGGCGGCTAAGCGTTGCATTACGTTTCCTCACCAGGGTTGTTCCGAACGTCGAGAGGTTATCTCCAAGGGCAAGACTGGTGCACGAAACAATAACACTACTACTACTACTACTACTGGGCGAGTCATCTGACCCCGCCAGGCAGTTGATGTACCAACACTTCATATATAATGTGGGTGTACAAATGAAATTGTGGAGCCCCTAATTTGCATATTATGTAACAGTCAAGAAAGATGCGCCAAATTCCAATTTCGAGCTTAATCAGAATTTTTTTTCTTGCATGTTTTCGTACTTCACCTATGTTAACTTCTGCTATCATCTGCTTTAAAGCGAAACTGTTGTAAACAGTTCAAACTTTTATTACTATGTTTTTGTTTGTGTTTTTTTTCAGTTTAAAAGTTGCTATAATTTGCAAATAGTTCAGAAGAACGAGGGACAGTAGCGGGAGCAGTAGAGGGTCTGGTTACTACTGTTTCGGGTATTTATATTAAGCTTCCTCGCCTTCTTATCGTATTTCATGGCGAAATGCTTCGTCTATTAGTAGAACTTTCCCTTGCGTAATCATCGCAAAAATAAACATGGGCTCTGCGCAATCCGAGATAAAACAAGAACAAAACAGAAAGAGTAAACAGATTTAAATTGTTACTCATGGAGAAAGGGGAGTGCATGAGGAAAACGGGAGACTTTGAAGAACACGAGCCGTGTGTATAGCACAGCGGGTAAGGAGAGATAGAAGGGAGGGGGGAGAGAGAGAGCGGGGAGAGACAGATATGAGAGAGATGGGATGGAGAGATGTGAGAGAAGGGAGGGGGGAGAGAGAGAGCGGGGAGAGACAGATATGAGAGAGATGGGATGGAGAGATGTGAGAGAAGGGAGGGGGGAGAGAGAGAGCGGGGAGAGACAGATATGAGAGAGATGGGATGGAGAGATGTGAGAGAAGGGAGGGGGGAGAGAGAGAGCGGGGAGAGACAGATATGATGAGAGAGATGGGAGGGGAGGGAGAGACAGATATGAGAGAGATGGGAGGGGGAGAGAGAGAGAGATTAGCGTAAAATAGCAGAATCTTTCGGGTATTTGGCTGCTTATCACAAGTTTGCGTTACTTTCAAGTGATAACCGCGGAATTCCTTCACTGGCGCGAAAGCTCAGGGATGGGGGCAGTTGGTACAAGTTGATAACTATCGGGCCAAACCCATAAGATACGACATTAACGGTAACTTCGCATGGCGAGCATCGTGTTCTATGTTGGATAACCTCAGCGGGTAGCAAACCGCGATCCTCGTGCATTTCTCTGGGCTGTATCTCACATTCTCCGCGCTGAATTGCAGCTCCGAAATGTTGGCTGCCAGTCAGCTCGGTGTCTCGTTCTCAGCCTTTGCGAGCTGGAACGACTTTCCTGTCTGCCGCACCCCCGAGAGTGAGTAATAAGACAACACACGCACCTCGCAGTTTAACCCTTACAAGCCTGACAGTCTGCGCCAGGCCTGTTCGAATTTGTTTTGCTGTTTTCTTTGCCCGTCATTATTCGTTCAGCAATATTCCAAACGACATCTGGGCCCTCGGGGCGGCTTTCAGCTTTGCAGCAGGGAGTCAGACCCACCAGGCAGTAAGATCGCCTTAATAGAATGCAAGGCGCTGCTGCCCGATGTTCTCTTCCGGTTGGTTTAGGAAACTGACACCAATGATGGAGGGCTCCCTCTGGCGAGTGCCCCTGTGCGCCGGTCGGGGGTTCGAAGAAGAATAAATGCAATGTAAAAATGTTAGAGGCGAATTAAAAAAAGGATTTCTCCTCGGTATATATTTTTAAATATTTGTTTCTCTTTTCTATCGAATATGAAATGTTCGGAATATTTTCCAAGCGCGGAAACTTTCGACATTAAAGATAAACTATTCTCCTTCTCAGGGTATATATATATATCTATCTTTGTTTTTACAGCCGTGCTCAAAGGCTTTTGCCTCACCCTGCAATTTCCCACGAACTTGGTGGAAGAATTCAACCTTAAAACCGAACGAGCCTGGAGTGTGGTGACGTGTGTGGCTCGGCTAGAACTGGCCATGGGTTCGAAGAGAGGTTTTCTTATTGTTACTTCCCGGGCGATGATGCAGGAATTTTAGCTATGGCTCAGAATTTAATGCAAATGTTGGTGTGTTTTGTTTTTTTTTTAAATTCTACCAGCCAGCAATAAATCGCATTGGCACTCAGCTAGTAACCAGTTCGAAAGCTCCAGAAAGGTGAAATCATTTTAGAAGTGAACGGTTTTCTGCTGCCCTTTTCTTGGCATTTAATAGAAGGGAGAGGGTGCAAGAGCAGGCTACACTGTCGGATAATACGCCTTTAAGAAAAAGCGAAGCGATAACTATTGTTTTATCAGTGATTTTTATTATTTTCTAGAGTCGAAGAAAAAAAGACCGAATCACCATTATTAAAGGGTTAAAACAGCAGCTTAGAAGGTCGGGAGGCCACTCTCGGAAATTGCATAGACGAGCGACAAATGGATGATATGGGTACCGTGCTGAACCAATCGAATATGACTTTGTCGGAACTCAATCACCAGCAGATGTTGGTGAGAATTCCGGCCATCATCTACACGGCCATCATGATGGTAATAGGAATTGTGGGAAACGCGATCACGTGCTATGTCTACGGGTTTCGACTTCCGCTAAACGCTAACAACTGTTTCATCGTCGTGCTGGCGAGCTACGACTTTCTGACCTCCTGCTTCATCATGCCATTTATCATGGTCAAGCTTCTGTATCCGGTCATGTTCCCATCAGAAACGGCTTGCAAAATCATGATATACGGCGAGTTTTTCACCACGGTGGCATCGTCTCTGATCCTCTTTGTTATCGCCTTCAACAGGTACCGAAGAGTGTGCCGACCGTTGAGCTTCCAGATAAGTGTTCGCGTCGCCAAGGCAACATCCTTCGCGCTAACCTGCGTCGTCATCGTCATGGCGATACCGGTGTTGAACGTGTACGAGTACAGAACCCGCACCACGCGAATCGCTTCAATGAATGGGACTTACTGCTCGCTGAAAGATGGGAAGAAGAGCGGATACACTGTGCCGCTGTTTTACGGCGGGCTCATGGCTGCATTGGTCTTCCTAGTCGTCGGTATGTCCATCTGCTATTTGCTTATCTGGAAGGAAATACGTCACAGGGTGTCCAGATCAAAAGGAGGCTCTTGTGGATGCTTTTACTTCTCCAGCAGCAAAATCGATCGTTCGACTGCTGATGAACAAGATGATGCTGCGAACAGATACTTTCCGAAACAAGCGGATGATTATGACATGAAAAAGATGATGAGGATGAACATGACGATGCTGCTGGTAATGGTCGTTTTTTTTTTGAGTTACGTCCCCTGTCTTACCATTCTTACCGTACGTCGCGTGCTTATGAAGTTAAGAAATTCAGTGGATTCGCCCATAGAAATGATGTATCACCTGGGCGTCATTTCCTGGTTCTTCAGCAGCACGCTGAATCCCTTCATTTATGGATACCGAAACCAGGATTTCAGAGAAGAAATTGAGAAAATGGTTTCTGGTGTTTTTTTACGATTTAAGAAATAAATTCTATAAAGGAATAAAGTTTCTTGTGTAACAACTGAAATTCTGTCACCACCCGACGACCCCTTGGTGGGGTAGCGACCATTTAGGGTAAGCAGGTTCAGAATCGTTCATCCCGAATATCTTTTGTTGCCTCTTTCGTCAGCATCACTGCACTATCATAGCATATGTCACGTGACAAAAATGCTTGTTGTTTTTCTTTTCCATACAAGATGAAGATAATCTCAGCCTTCAAAACAATTTTCTTTTAAAACCAGGAGTGTGTTTCACGTCAGTTCTTCAATGGCAACTTTCCGGACCGATGGTGACTCTGCGCGCGAATTAGCCCAAAATTCCCGAACCCCCTCGAGCTGCCCCGAACTCGTCTCAGAATATTTCGCGACACCGCCATCGCCGCTACTTTCCGAACTGTCACATTACCGAATGTCACACCTACCTCTAGACTCGTTGTTTTAATACTGATAATGATGCAGTTCGTTCAGACTCCTGTACATCCAAACGATCTCTCGGAAGAGATCGGGAATTTGAAAGACTAAGTCCGGTCTTTTCCATCCAATTTTCACTTGCCATAAAAAACCATATATCACGTGACGGGTCCGCTGAAGACTTACCAAATTTTATACATTGCCAAAATTAAGTTTGCATAAAAGAATCATAAATGCCCTGGTTTCCAGAAGACTAATCAGGAAATACATTTTTTGACATACTTAATACCAAGCAATTGAAAAGAAAAAAAAAGGTTTACAGACCTTGATTTTAAACGTTTAAAGGGAAATATGCTGAAAAATCTCAAACCTTTTAGTTTGCTACATGTAGAGAGTAAATGGCGATCTGATGGCCTCCTAATGACGTAATACAGTGTCATTGACGTAACAGTCCTAATGACGTACTAGAGACGTAATGACGTAAGTCCTAATGACGTAATTCAGTCCTGATGACATAACGGTCCTAATTACGTACTAGAGACGTAATGACATAACACAGTCCTAATGATGTACTAGAGACGTAATGACGTAGCACACTCCTAATGACGTAACAAGTCCTAATGACGTACTAGAGACGTAATGACGTAACACAGTCCTAATGATGTACTAGAGACGTAATGACGTAGCACGGTCCTAATGACGTACTAGAGACGTAATGACATAGCACAGTCCTAATGACGTAATTCAGTCCTGATGACATAACGGTCCTAATTACGTACTAGAGACGTAATGACATAACACAGTCCTAATGACGTACTAGAGACGTAATGACGTAACACAGTCCTAATGACGTACTAGAGACGTAATGACGTAACACAGTCCTACTGATGTACTAGAGACGTAAGACGTAGCACGGTCCTAATTACGTACTAGAGACGTAATGACGTAACACAGTCCTAATGACGTACTAGAGACGTAATGACATAGTCCTAATGACGTAATTCAGTCCTGATGACCAAACGGTCCTAATTACGTACTAGAGACGTAATGACATAACACAGTCCTAATGATGTACTAGAGACGTAATGACGTAACACAGTCCTAATGACGTACTAGAGACGTAATGACGTAACACAGTCCTAATGATGTACTAAGACGTAATGACGTAGCACGGTCCTAATGACGTACTAGAGACGTAATGACATAGCACAGTCCTAATGACGTAATTCAGTCCTGATGACAATAACGGTCCTAATTACGTACTAGAGACGTAATGACATAACACAGTCCTAATGATGTACTAGAGACGTAATGACGTAACACAGTCCTAATGACGTACTAGAGACGTAATGACGTAACACAGTCCTAATGATGTACTAGAGACGTAATGACGTAGCACGGTCCTAATTACGTACTAGAGACGTAATGACGTAACACAGTCCTAATGATGTACTAGAGACGTAATGACGTAGCACGGTCCTAATTACGTACTAGAGACGTAATGACGTAACACAGTCCTAATGATGTACTAGAGACGTAATGACGTAACACGGTCCTAATGACGTACTAGAGACGTAATGACGTAACACAGTCCTAATGACGTACTAGAGACGTAATGACGTAACACAGTCCTAATGACGTACTAGAGACGTAATGACGTAACACAGTCCTAATGACGTACTAGAGACGTAATGACGTAGCACAGTCCTAATGACGTACTAGAGACGTAATGACATAGCACAGTCCTAATGACGTAATTCAGTCCTGATGACATAACGGTCCTAATTACGTACTAGAGACGTAATGACTTATCACTGAACTAAAATTCTTTTATCTATCTATTTAACGCATTCAAACTAACGTTGTACGAAGCCGGTGGAAATGTTAGTTTTTACCCGCTGATAATTAACTAAATGCATTTTTAGATATTTGAAATTCAGCCATTTGAAGGACATAAACATCTTGTTTGCAGCTGAAGCGCGATACACGTTGTGCACTTCTGCTGTATTGTGTATTATGGGCTTCAGCGACAAGCTTTTTCGGTAAAGGTGCTGCTCATAACGACTTAATTATGCAAGATGTTTTGATAAATTTGTAAGCAAATAATTCGTTGCACTTTGTCGTCATGTCATTATTATGCATTAAACATTTTAGTATTTTCTATTCTTCTTTGCGAACCCTTGTTCTGACGGCGAGATCTTGAGGACGTCACGGTATAGGGGTATCAGTCTTGGCGAACAAGCGGGGTTACCTGGGTACGGTTGGGGACCCTCCAGAGGCAACCAAGGTGCCAAGAAAGTCAAGAGTCGCGCGCCGAATTTCTAATAGAAGCAACCGGAAGGACCGTACTAGACTCCCTCTGTTTAGCTGTGGGAGGAAACTGCAGGTACCCGAAGAAAACTTACCTGGTCATTGTTTTACTAAATTTCTTTGTAAATCATAATGTTTTCTTTGTTGTAACACGTTTCTCGGTGATTTCTGGTTACGTATAAGCTTAGACACGGCACGTAGCTAGAGACAGAAGTCTGATAGGTTGCAGGTATATTTAGATACGGGCACTTTGCTTATCTAAAGGCGATAGGGCTACCACACTACCAGTTTATGTGGAGGAGCACATAAAAGAAGCAGGCGAGACAAGTTCGGGCAGCTGAACAGTACGACTTGCTCGTCGGTATAAGATAAAGAGGAATAGATAAACAACTGAAAATAACCACTCTAAGAGTTGAATCCTGAGGCGAATCACCTACCTGTCTAAAGGTAAATAATAACGGCCATTCACCGTGAACTACAACAGCGACGAGAAAGTAGCCTGGTAACTTGGTAAGTATAATATGAGTATAATAGAGGTTTATAAGACTGAGACGTTAACGACCTATATACGAATACTGTACGCAAAGTATAAAAGCTCCATATAAGGCTTGGTACGAAATATATTCGTGTCTTTTTTGAGAATTTCTATTAAATTAGTGAAGATGTTCAACATAGACGGCTCCTACAAAAACTCATTCAACCTTTTTCAACATAATGTCTTCAGCATCACTGATGGATCAGTTTCCTTAGGTTTTTCATTTTTGTTTTGACCTTATCAGGCCGAAGGCGAACATCTAAAATTCTTTAAACATTTGATGAGAGTCTGAAATAACGGTATAAAAGTGTTAAAAAATAACCAAATAAACGTAATGGGACATGGAGAAAAAACAGGTAATATATTTTCGGATGACCGGTAATTTCTCTACCGTGATGAGTTTAACTTGAAGGTGAGATGCTTTTCATTTTTGTTTTTTTTTTGCGTTTCTTCCAATCGCTGATGTAATTGATGGTTTCCAGGAACTTGTCGATGACGATGCTGCTGTCTTATTTTGAGATGCCCTGTACTGGATGCGAAAGAGGCCGAGCTAATTGGAGACGAAGAATTTCTCCAACTTTTTCCTGTTGCCTCAAACCAGCGACAATTTGGAACAAACCTCTGCATCAGTTTTCACGACACCCGCTCTACTTCTTAGCTTTTCAACAACAGAGCGCTTATTTAACAAAAATTTTACTTTTGATATGAATTATGGACCACTAAAACATATTTTTCGACATTAATAAATTATTGCAGGAAGTGGATTCTCCTACGACCATATTTTGTTAGTTTGGTGTTAACAAGGGAGACGACCCGTTGGACAAAAGAAGTCTGAATTATGGCCTGTAAGCGTTGTGGATTAGTCATCTTTCTTGAACTTCCGTTAACGTTCACCAATGATATAAACACCTTTATTCATTCCCAAACACCCCTAGCTCTCTGCAACAAGCCTCGCTCTCTCAGCCACGTGTTCAATGCATTTTAAACCGTATCCACGGTAACCTTTGCAGTGGGACAACTGTTCAATGTTTCAGTCAGTCGGCTGGTAAAAAGATAATTCCAATCCCATCCTATGGTTACAAAATATTACGTCATGACTCCCTGTGATCTGAGGTCCAGACTAAAGAAGCAGTAAGGCGGCCGTCCGGCACATAGACCTTTGCTTTATCACGGACATGCGAGGCTACGAAATACACTCTACTTTGGTCGCCAGGTAATCTAAGATCATTTAGCACGTGCGCGACAGAGGTATCCTTAAAAAAGACGAACTCGAGAAAGGTTAAAGCGGAACCTTAATGCATCAGTCCACCACGTGTTTCTACATTTCTGTTTAACAACCAATCATGATCTCGTATTACTTTCTTCTGCCTCCGTAAAGTTCACTGTCAGACGGTTGGCCGTCCGTGGGCTACGACCAGCAAAAGTGCCGATTTCACGACGTCTTTAAATGAAGTGGAGATTCCGGTAGAAGAAACGTCTGGCTGGAACCGTGGGTTCCGTCAGGATAGAAGACGACAATAACACGGAGGCACTAACTGGAAATTAAAAAACAACAACAAACCAGATAACCGTGATAACAAAAATTATCCACAATGGCAGGAAATCAATCAAAGCTCAGTCACGACAACGGTTTTTCTTTCTTTCTTTTCATGTGCATATAAGTAGAAAGTTCAGCGCCTATAAGGCAATCGTGAAGCATGGCGGAATACACTGTTCTTGACGCCGAACGTTACCACGAGAGGACGCTCGTAGCATTCTACGTCGTTATTGTTGTTCATCAGGTGCCTTGTGACTGCGCGCATATTAATGAACTGTTTCAAAATTTCCTTCCTGGTTTCCGGTAATCAGTAACCGGGTCCAGATACTGTACCTGGGTCATCCTACTAAGAGAAAAGCATCGGTACAAGTAAAGAGAAAGGAAAAGGAAGACGAAATGCTGCAGTTATCTTGATTTTTTTTAAAAAAAAAAAAAACAATGTATATGATTATTATTTAGGCAAAATGAAGGGGATGATCCTTGCGTGCTGCGGACTATTTTGTTGCATTTTCCAAGCGGGTTCGATTGCTGTTTTTCAAATGGAGCAACACGAGACACGTAAGGAAGAAGATGCTCGGTCGGGTGACTCCAACGTAGTCCGAGGTGAGTGGAAACGGTTGTTAATTCTTTCACTAGACAAAAGACAATAACAATACTGAAACCTTTATGCCACGTTTACTCGTCGTTAAACATGACATAATAAGCTTCATGCAAATGCAAAGTAAAGGTGTTTTTTTTTTTTTGGTTTCATTAAGGTATTCGGTTTAAAAAAAACAACAACAAAAAACTGTCTGTCTGGTAAATAAAGTGAGATCCCACCAACTCACACGAGAACCGGTGACGTCTCAATCGCGGCTATACTAGCCAGGCACGTGACGTTCTAACCCAACTGGTGTGCTTTCCCCACAGCAAAGTGTTGGACAAACGACCGATTCTACTAGCAAACATTTTCCGTTTCAGATGGAAACGAAGTGCAAAAGCCATCTTTTGGTCCTCGCGCACGCATTACCGCTCTGGAATTTGGAAAGATCTGGGACAGGAATATGGAGATCATTTCACAAAGGTACAAGAACCACACACCCAAGTAGGCCAATGGCCGCCATGTACATTCGCTGATGTAAACTCTTCCTGGAGTTTTGCTCGTGATGTTAAAAGTTTTGCAGATGATCCAAATAATTAAGACATCGTCTAAAAAGTGCTAACTCAAGAGTTGAAGAATGTAACTGTCAGCTGGCAGAATTTTTCTACAAGTGCACCGTCATCTCACAAGACCGCAGTTCTTAGAATGTCAGGTTAATGATCAGATATACTCAGCATTATTCAATTACCAAAAACAAAACTAAAACATTTCATTTAATAAAAGGCAGAATTGTAAACATAATAGATAGACAAAATAATTTACTAGAAACTTCTATTTTTAAACGGTAGCAACAGATATAATTTTTTTTTTTTAAAAAAAGGTTTACATCGGTGAATCTTTGTTTACCATCTCCATCTTCTGACTCCATGTCCTCTTGTATTAGCTCATTCAAACTAAAGTCTTCAGTAGTAGTGACGTCATAACTTTGGAATGGCAATTGTTTCTTCGTGAAATATAGTTCTATTTTCGACAATTCAGTCGTCACTGCTAGACAAATAACCGGTGCTGATAACGTTTATATCCCATTCCTTTGGGCAGCGTCTTACGCCACGCCCAATTTACTCTGCATTTATTGTATGTGAAAACATAATGTTGATAAAGGTAACTAAAAGAAATATGGCGGCAGATGTCTCCTTAATATCTCCATTCCAATCAAATTTAAAACTTATTATAAACCGGTTTGTGAATTTTTTATTGATGTTTTTTACTTCATTTATTTAGAACCGGGGATGATCTTGGCGCATTGCAGAGAAACGTGAACTGCCCTTTTGAAAATCCACAATGTCCTCTTTCGCAAAAAATCAGGAATTTCGACGGAACCTGCAACAATCTGAAGAACCCCTTGTTTGGAGTGGCTAACGTCCCGTTCAGACGACTCCTTCCTCCTTCCTACGATGACCGTGAGATTGCTGATACGTTTGCATTCTGTATTCGAAACTAAATATTTACAGCTTAGTGTTTCTGAAGAGTGCTGAACTCGAAGAAATTGGTGCCCGGCCCAAAATACTTGGATTAGTTGGCTTCTTTTGCACAACAAAGGGATAGAAAGTTTCTATTATCTGAAGCAGTCAAGAAACAGTGTGAACTTTGCATCTTTTTTTAAAAATCTTAATTAGGTTGTGTATAGGTGGTAGGATAAGATACTGGCGAGAAATGCTTTATCGGTATAAGCAAAGCCACTGGGTTGTCCCCTGTCTGTCCCGTAAGACTGCGGTACTTTATATGGGGAAGGGGCCGGAGACCTGCTAAACTCTGCTGCAGCATTCTTCTGTTTGGAACAGAATTGTAATCACCATGGATGATATTCCAAACACTGGACAAAATCTCGTCTGTAATGTCCAAGCGACTATCTCGTAGAGTCCGTTTCTCTCTACAAATTCCAGCTGGTATTTAACCTTTAGTAGCGAACGCCGTTAATCGTTACGCAAAGTCCTTTGTTGTCAACAAAAGACAATAAACATCACTGCAACTTCATTTTTATTAGTTAAGATAAAAAATTCCATATAGTTCCCTCTCTGTCTGTAGATTTCACTAACTGTTTTATGGAGTCCACCTGTATCAGGTTCATAGGTATCGTCTTCATTTATCTAGTAAAAACGGGATTTTGTGTAGTGATCCCACTGAATGAAGACAGTTGCGGAAAATGTATACAAACCTGTAGCCGTTGTTATGCCTTTCACATTATGCACACGGGAGTTCCTTAATCACCTCTATTTGAAGGCTTTAACAAACCACGGACAAGGGACCGGGTTGGGGGGAAACTGCCGAGCGCCCGACTGATCAGCACGACCGTCTTGCCTCCTAGCAACAAGAAAACAGTCACCAACAGACTAAACCACTTTGGAGTGGCCTTCGGACAGTTTGTCGCCCACGACTGTGAAAGGGTTCTGCAGCATCCAGGTAAATCGTATTTTCCCTATGCAACTTCCCCACTCTTCACAACGAACAGCCATAGACGTATTACTACTTCTTCTTGCTGTGGTGGACGGACAGAGTACTGAAAGCACGTGACTGTTTTCGGTGATTTTATAGAACACGTGACGTTAACAAAGATCAACACAGACACCGTGAAACTGAATTTACCTTGATGACGTCATTCGGTTTCCAAAAAAAAAACTGGAAAAAATGATTTAAACAAGGAGAGAAATGAATCAACTTTAGAAATTTGAACTTCCGAAATTATGTAAATTATATATTATATATTTTAATTAATGGCTAGTTATTATTCACACAAAACATATTGCCTCTTTTCGTTAGCATCAGTCGTATCGTCGTTACTCTACAGAAGTCAGGAGAGTAGCCATCAGAAATGGATCTGCCATAAACCGTGTACTGAGACGTATGCCGTAAAGCAGTCTTGTATGTGTGTGTGGTAAGTCTAGCATCAACCATACAAGCACGACACAGTGGCAGTTACTATATATATATATATATATAATGGCGGTGAAGACAGGTCACGCCCGGTTGGGCCGAACGCCCATTAGTCTCTAACTCTTTTATGCTGGTTCTGGTATTTACAACCGAGCTGCCATATTTTTTTGTCTGTTTGTAAACCACTCACAGATTCGTAGTGTTAGCGGGTGTTCCGTAATTAGCTCTCACTGCAGATATTCTACAAATAAGCTATGAGTTTGTCGGGCGAAACAGCCCGACATGCGGTACCAAAGACGGTGATCAATGAGAGAGACATAGAGGTGCTGCCAGAACTCTTAATTTACTATCGGATCCAGGTGATGTGAACTCTGATTCCACATTCCAACCTGTGTGTAGCAATACGTACATCGGCTAAGGTATTTTTATTCATTAAACTCATTAGAGAGACAAAAGCGTTGATAATTTCGGCCTGAAATCTAAGGGAAAAAACTATTAAACCGACTGAACTACAAAAGGATAGTTATCTCCAAAAGTAAAGAAATCTCCATTAACAGAACTACTAAGATGTGGAGTCGGACTTCCGTGCATTCAAAAACACGATTCACCACCGACTTTCCCACAGGGGACAGAAAACTCTTAATGAGGGGATTACAGCGACTCCACAGCCCCTGCTTGCCACAATCATGGATTCGCGAATGAAAAATCCCGTATTTCATGCATAGAAAATTTATTAAAATATATTAGAAATGTATGTGCGAAATAAATGCGTTGGAATAGATTTGTTTTGAAGCTTTTACCCCCCTCGCAAGACCTTTTCAATTCAGAAAAGACAAGTCCTCCTCCTGGTGCCATTTTTTCCTGGGTGAGCTGGACCTCCGTTATATTTACCATGTTTTTTTTTAATAAATAATAATAATATAATAATAATAATAATAATATAATAATAATAATAATAATAATAATAATAATAATAATAATAATATAATAATAATAATAATAATAATATAATATAATAATAATCATAATAATAATAATAATAATACTCCTAATAAAAAGGAATAATAAAAATAATAATAATAATAATAATAATAATAATACTCAATAATCCTAATCATAATAATAATCCTAACTATCAAGACCTAATCCTCCTAATGCATAATCCAATAACTACTACTAATAACACTCCTCCTCATCATAATCATAATCCCATAATCCTCCTCTCCTAATCTAATCCTCATCCATCCTCTACTCCTACTCCTCCTCCTAATGACTCCTCAGCTAATCCTCCTACTCCTCCTCCTCATAGACTCAATCCTCCTACTACTTCCTCCTAATACTCCTCCTCCTACTCCTAATCCTCATCCTCTCCTCCTCCTCCTAATCCTACTACTCCCCTCACATCATACTCCTCACTCCTCCGCCTCCGCATGCCTCCTCCTCCATCCTCCTACTCCTCCTCCTCCTCCTCCTCCTACTCATCCTCCTCCTCCTAATCCTAATCCTCCTCCTCCTCCTCCTCCTCCTCCTCCATCCTCTCCTCCTCCTCCTCTCCCCGCCTCCTCCTCCTCCTCCTCCCAATCCTCCTCATCCTCATCCTCCTCTCCTCCTCCTCCTCCTCCTCCCTCACTCTCCTCCTCCTCCTCCTCCTCCTCCTCCTCATCCTCGCCCTCCTCCTCTCCTCCTCCTCCTCCGCTCACTACTCCTCCTCCTCATCCGCCTCCTCCTAATCCTCCTCCTCATCCCTCCGAAAACGTGCCGTTTTCGGGGCCGACAAACGGACGCCCAGGTAGCTATATTTGGTGCAGGATGGATCCGTATTAGACAGGAATAAGATCGTTTTCGATTTTTTTTACTTTCAGCGAATATCGACTGCTGCGCCTCTAGGGATGCTGGAAAGTGTGCAGATGATGAGTAGGTACAGACGTGTGATATAACCTGCTTTCTAGTGATCATGACAAACACATTCCCGTGTCACGCGGCTGTCTTATCGTGAATTGAGAAGAAAACTCACAGAATTTTAAATCGTTATTAATTTCAAACGATATGTACTAGTGGTTCGTTTTAGAACGAACGACTTCACCACCATCACCCCACCCCCCGGGGGAGGCCTCAGAATGAACGACTTCACCATTATCACCCACCCCACCCCCCCCGGGGAGGCCTCAGAATGAATGACTTCACCACCATCAACCCCCCCCCCGGGGGAGGCCTCAGAACGAATGACTTCACCACCATCAACCCACCACCCCCCGGGGAGGCCTCAGAATGAACGACTTCACCACCATCACCCCCCACCCCCCCCGGGGGGAGGCCTCAGAATGAACGACTTCACCACCATCACCCCCCACTCCTCCGGGAGAAGGCCTCAGAATGAACGACTTCACCACCATCACCCCACCCCCCGGGGGAGGCCTCAGAACGAATGACTTCACCACCATCACCCCCCCCCCCGGGGAGGCCTCAGAATGAACGACTTCACCACCATCACCCCACCCCCCCCCCCGGGGAGGCCTCAGAATGAACGACTTCACCACCATCACCCCACCCCCCCTGGGGAGGCCTCAGAATGAATGACTTCACCACCATCACCCCACCCCCCCCCCCGGGGAGGCCTCAGAATGAACGACTTCACCACCATCACCCCACCCCCCGGGGGAGGCCTCAGAATGAATGACTTCAACCCCATTACCCTACCCCCCCCGGGGAGGCCTCAGAACGAATGACTTCACCACCATCACCCCACCCCCCCGGGGGAGGCCTCAGAATGAACGACTTCACCACCACCATCACCACCCCACCCCCCGGGGGAGGCCTCAGAATGAACGACTTCACCACCATCACCCCCCTCCTCGGGAGAAGGCCTCAGAATGAACGACTTCACCACCATCACCCCACCCCCCCGGGGAGGCCTCAGAACGAATGACTTCACCACCATCACCCCACCCCCCCCGGGGAGGCCTCAGAATGAATGACTTCACCACCATCACCCCACCCCCCCGGGGAGGCCTCAGAACGAATGACTTCACCACCATCACCCCACCCCCCCGGGGGAGGCCTCAGAACGAACGACTTCACCACCATCACCCCACCCCCCCGGGGGGAGGCTCAGAACGAATGACTTCACCACCATCACCCCACCCCCCCGGGGGAGGCCTCAGAACGAATGACTTCACCACCATCACCCCACCCCCCCCCGGGGAGGCCTCAGAACGAATGACTTCACCACCATCACCCCACCCCCCCGGGGAGGCCTCAGAATGAATGACTTCACCACCATCACCCCACCCCCCCGGGGAGGCCTCAGAACGAATGACTTCACCACCATCACCCCACCCCCCCGGGGGAGGCCTCAGAACGAATGACTTCACCACCATCACCCCACCCCCCGGGGAGGCCTCAGAACGAACGACTTCACCACCATCACCCCCCCCCCCCCCGGGGGAGGCCTCAGAACGAATGACTTCACCACCATCACCCCCCCCCCCCCGGGGAGGCCTCAGAACGAATGACTTCACCACCATCACCCCACCCCCCCCGGGGAGGCCTCAGAACGAATGACTTCACCACCATCACCCCACCCCCCCGGGGAGGCCTCAGAACGAATGACTTCACCACCATCACCCCACCCCCCCGGGGGAGGCCTCAGAACGAATGACTTCACCACCATCACCCCACCCCCCCCTGGGGAGGCCTCAGAACGAATGACTTCACCACCATCACCCCACCCCCCCCGGGGAGGCCTCAGAACGAACGACTACACCACCATCACCCCACCCCCCCGGGGAGGCCTCAGAACGAACGACTTCACCACCATCACCCCACCCCCCCGGGGAGGCCTCAGAATGAACGACTTCACCACCATCACCCCACCCCCCCCGGGGGAGGCCTCAGAATGAACGACTTCACCACCATCACCCCACCCCCCCGGGGAGGCCTCAGAACGAACGACTTCACCACCATCACCCCACCCCCCCGGGGAGGCCTCAGAATGAACGACTTCACCACCATCACCCCACCCCCCCCGGGGGAGGCCTCAGAATGAACGACTTCACCACCATCACCCCACCCCCCCGGGGGAGGCCTCAGAACGAACGACTTCACCACCATCACCCCACCCCCCCGGGGGAGGCCTCAGAATGAACGACTTCACCACCATCACCCCACCCCCCCCGGGGAGGCCTCAGAATGAATGACTTCACCACCATCACCCCACCCCCTCGGGGGGAGGCCTCAGAATGAACGACTTCACCACCATCACCCCACACCCCCCCCCCGGGGGAGGCCTCAGAACGAACGACTTCACCACCATCACCCCACCCCCTCGGGGGAGGCCTCAGAATGAATGACTTCACCACCATCACCCCACCCCCTCGGGGGGAGGCCTCAGAATGAACGACTTCACCACCATCACCCCCCCCCCCGGGGAGGCCTCAGAATGAACGACTTCACCACCATCACCCCACCCCCCCCGGGGAGGCCTCAGAATGAATGACTTCACCACCATCACCCCACCCCCTCGGGGGGAGGCCTCAGAATGAACGACTTCACACCATCACCCCACCCCCCCCCCCGGGGGGAGGCCTCAGAACGAACGACTTCACCACCATCACCCCACCCCCCGGGGGAGGCCTCAGAACGAACGACTTCACCACCATCACCCCACCCCCCGGGGGAGGCCTCAGAATGAACGACTTCACCACCATCACCCCACCCCCCCGGGGGAGGCCTCAGAATGAACGACTTCACCACCATCACCCCACCCCCCCCGGGGAGGCCTCAGAACGAACGACTTCACCACCATTACCCCACATCAACCCCTACGCACCTGAGCCTTTTGTTGCCCATAACTGAGTAAATAAATGCATCATTTTTTGAAAGTTACTTCCTAGCTGCTGAAACAACACGGAAATTATTTATATGCAAAAAGGTTAACTCCAGTATGCGATTTTAAAATATCTCTATTTGACTGACATTTAAAGCGAACAGTCCTCTAACAATATTTACTTTAGGTTTGATTTTCTTTCTTAAGATGAAAAGTTTAGACGGCTGCCATGGCTTTCCCGCTCGTAGCGCCACACCGACAGATCGGCAACAAGACACCGACCTCTCGAAAGTTGCGCAAACCGAAAACACCGCACGGGAGTCACAAAGACCGGCGGGCGCGACTGGTCCCTGCTGGTCGTCCGCAGGGAGCCGGTTTAGGTCGTGGTGTATTCGAGCTGAGCTGGGTAAAGTTAGAAAACCATTTAAAATATTTGGAGCAGCTACTAAATCAAAGAGTGGCTATTTTGATGGACCAGTAACTTTAGAAATACCCCTATATTACTAAATGTTTAGCATCCTCCCTCTACGACAGCCTCCAGACGGGTTGTTTTAGTTCATTTCTAGCAGTCAACCATTAGCGGTGTGACCCCCTTGGTGCTGGGTCGCGAGCCCGCTTCCGCGCTGCATTGTGGGAAGGTTTTCTTAATTGCGAGCGGACAGAAACTGTTTTAAGTTTCGCGCCTCTCTCTCTCTCTCTCTCCTCCTCCTCTCTCTCTAGTACTGACGTCATCTCTCTCTCTCTCCATCTCTCCTCTCTCTAGTACTGACGTCATATCTCTCTCTCTCTCTCCATCTCTCTCCTCCTCTCTCTCTAGTACTGACGTCATCTCTCTCTCTCTCCATCTCTCCTCTCTCTAGTACTGACGTCATCTCTCTCTCTCTCTCCCTCTCAATAGTAAGATGTACTTCATGACTAGGGCCATTAGAGGTGATAGCCTTCTGTAGAATCTTAAACAGAACACTAGTGTCGTTATTTTTTCTTTAAAGCGAACGTGGGAAGTATTTAAAGATTTTCTTTCTTCTCCATTCTTAAGCTACTGCTTTCCAATAGAGATCCCCGCCGACGATCGGTTCTTCAGCAGCTTCAACAGAACGTGCATGAATTTTCTCCGCAACATCCCCGCGCCCCAGACCAACTGCTCGACAGGTGAGTCCGACCCCTCCCAGCCCCGCCCGCTGATACCTTGTATTCCTCTACGGAGTATCGATGGATGCCACATCTCGGTTCAGATGGGAACGTCTCATGGCGAAATTATGCCAACATGTCAATAAATGGAGATAGCAGCCGGTAATAGGCAGTTTTTCGAGAAGATAGCCTATTCTGTGAACAGGTTAAAATTACCGATTAGAGATTTGTCGTGGTCTTAAATGTGAGTACTAAATTATTTCTTTAAATCAGACATTTACTTTTTGTCCGCCATTTCCGCCATCTTGTTAGTAACTAGATGGAAAGCCCGTGTTTCGGAGAATCTCCGGCGATGTCGCCTCCATCGGCGAGTTCTTGGTATGTTTGTAATGGTGTTAATATGCAGCATTCTATTTCTGTTTGTTTGTTTTTTTAAGTGGCTGGACCCCTGATTTATCAAGGCTTGGGGTAACGTTTCAGCTCACTGCCTCAACGAGGAATATGTATTTAGTATTACCCCTCTGATGTGTTAACCCTATAGGTATTGTTTTTCGCAATAACTGTAATCAATAATAAAAACAACTCGTTCGTTCGAGTAAATGCTATTTCTTTCTTTCTATCTGTCTGCAGGTGCGCGTCAGCAGATCAATGAAGTCACAGGATTTCTGGATGCATCGAATGTGTACGGGAGCTCAGTAGAGGAAGCAGACTTCCTTCGATTGAAACGAGGCGGTCGGTAAAACAACTTGGTTGTCATGGCAATTACTGACCGCTGAGTCTTTTCCACGACTGTTTGTCGACCACATCGACGATAATTTCATATATGCAATTAAAATCAATCACTAAGCTGGTTTATTCATTACAATAATGCCTTCTAACACAAAATTGAGTATTATCCCAATAAATGTTCAAATTTCGTTACTAATACCACGTCGTGCTCAGACAGAATGCTAAAGGTAATCACCGATTCTCTTTGACTAGAGGTACTGAGGGCAGTCAGAGTTGTCTCGCTTGTACGTTAAGTAATCTGACTATTGGTAATTGGCTGTGCATGTCTCCAATAATGAAATTACCGACATTTTGGTGAATGCGGAAGGTTATTATCCAAACAAGCGGCCTGACTGACGATCGCTGCACTGTTAAAACGATTATCTGTTGCTGGCTCTTTGAATTTCTTTTGGCAGGACTGATGAGGACGACGGAGTGCGGATCTGACCATCTTCCTCCACCAGATGAAAAAAAGAAGTCCGTCTGCAGCCAGGCGAAACTTTCTCCCGAATTTAGCTGCTTCACAGCGGGTGAATACCACTGCGGCACGCGGTCTCCGTGTTCCCTCCCCTCCCGTCTACTCCGGCAGGCACAACGAAAGACCTCGGGATCCCGATTTGGCTCATCCGCCCCCCCCAGTTTTTTTTTTGCAACAACCACAGCAGTAGTGTCGCAATAGCATTTTGAGTTGTCTCCCATGTAACTAGTTGTTTCTGTTTTAATATGAAAGGGTTAACCCTTGTTTTTTCCGGCAGCAAGATTTCATCGTCCACTGATATTCACCCACGGCACTGGAGACGGTGGCATACAATGAGATCGAGAAAGAGTTTAAAAAATAATTAATAGTAGACGAACGGCTTAGTTCTTTCTGTAACTAACGAAACGTAGGTCGCTGTTGTGTGTAGGCGGGGCGATCACAAATGTTTCACACACGGTAATCCGTAATAAGCATAATCGCATATTAAGAGGCCAGCCATAACGTGACCGAGACACGTGCCCGGGTAACTTGCTCGATGGCCGACGCTGACGCCCCCTACCCACGCAGCTCACGTTCTGAGGGGCTCGGTGTCTGAACAGGGGAGGGTGGGTCGCCATGAATAGTCTCATTTCTACTGAAACCTGAGACATTTTAAAGAAAGAAAGAAAAGGATGTAGAACTAAAATTACCGTTTTTGTTGTTGTGATATCACGTACGGAAAACGCGTCGGTGTACATACGTCCATTGATGTGAGAGCGATTTGGGATATTAGAACAAATAACCGTAGAGTTTTCGAGTAAAAATTAGTGAGATTTAAAGGGGGAAACCCCGATGTCTGGATAATTAACTACTTTTTGGTTCATTTTCCTTTAGGAATCGGCAGACAGCTACGAAAACGCTTGTCTTCGCCTAGTGAAGCCCTTGTTACCTGAACAGAATGACGTCTTTTCTCTACTTCAGTACAAACCACCTGTTAGATTACGATCGAGCACGTGCAGGGGACTGTCGGGGGCGCTGTGTTCGTCAGACACTAGTGCGGTTCTTTTGTACAGAAGATGGTTATTAAATCTCCATAAGCAAGCATTTAGTTCTTGCGTGTATAATATCCGTATGTGAATTACTTGTACAGGTGTAGTGAGTGGATAGCAGACTTGCTGCATCACCAAAGGATGCCATCCGTGACGTTTCCCTCCCGAATTAGCATCAGCAGCTGTGACGGTAGTCAAGACGGCGCTGGCGTGTGAAGCCGTCCGGCGATCTGGCAGTACACTGTACTGCAGAGGTAATGGCAGCGAGAACGAAGCACCATCTTAACCATTGATGGAACAATCTGGCATGGCACAGGCTGGTGTCTGTAGGATTTAGGAGCAGTATACGCGTGTACTGTCAAAGATATCGGTACAGATTCCCACTGAAACAGATCATTTCCGACAACGTTCTCTATGCACGGCTACTGGTACTGTGACTCCAATAGTGATGTTCCGCCAAGCAAATTAGAATAAACCGACTTGTGGTGACGAGAGGCTGTTTATAATGCCACAGTACTATTGTTTCATTCCTGCTGCGCGCTCTGAAAGTCTTCTTAGACAGAATGATTACAATTCGTATGGGCGCGCACATTAAACTCGCCTCGGATAGCAGTTCTTTGGAGAATGCCCAACCGACTGAGTGCCGAGACACGGGCTTTGTGAAGCATCTTCGCTAATGTCTTTCCGAAAGGTGCGATAACCAAGATCAACAATGGCGCAGTTGTACTGAACCTGGAAAGTAGCAGAATGATGTGGGAGCGAAAAGTTCGATCCTTTTGATCTGATATTCGCGAGACGAGGAGGTTGCGGTGAATGCGAGAAGGGAGAGGATCAGGAAGAATTATATGAGGGACTACGAAGGTGAAGGAAGTATCGAAAAAAGGTGGCGGAGAAGCAGCTAGAGAGGTTTCGACACGTACAGATGAGAGATGAAGGGCATCCGATGAGAAAAGTGATGATGATGATGGGGGTACAGGGAAGGCGGAGGAGGGGCAGACAAAATCGAGCTGGAAAGATGGGTTGGCGATAAACATGCGACGTGTGGGACGGGCGCGGTAGATAGAAGAGTGGGGAGGAAAAGGGGTCGGACCCCCAAATAAGGAGAATCTGTGGGGAAAAGAAAGAAGGTTCACAAATTGCTGTTGTTGCTGTTGTTTGTTTTTTTTTAAAAACGAAGTTCCTTCATCTGATTTCCAAACGTTTTTTGCCCAAAAGAAGAGAATTTGTAGAAAATATTTACAGAGACATTTTCTCATCCTCAGGAGATTTCAGAGTGAACGAAAATCCGGGTCTCGCAGTTCACCACGTGCTGTGGCTCCGGGAGCACAATCGGATCGCTCGGCGCCTGGCGCGGGCTCGCCCTTCCTGGACCGACGAACGCCTGTTCCAGGAGACCAGACGGATCGTCATCGCCGAGGTGCAGCAGGTCGTCTACAGCGAGTTCCTGCCGGCCGTGTTGGGCGTGGCGGCCGGCGCGGCGTACGACCTGCGGCCGCGGAGAGAAGGCTTCTTCGACGGGTACGACGACGGTCTGGACGCCAGTCCGGCGAACGGATTCTCGGCGGCGGCCTTCCGCTTTGGCCACAGCATGGTCGACAACGCCATTCCCATGGTGGCCGGCTGCTTTGATTTGTACCGCAAGTGCGCGGTCGCCGGGAGCCGGGAGAGTTCGGACGGCGGCGGGAGGCTGTGCCCCGAGAACGAACTCTCCGTGCCGCTGAGAGAAGTCTTCGAGAGGCCGGACACGCTGTACGGCCCGGTGACCGGGGTGGATGCCACTCTCCGGGGGCTGCTGTTGGCCAACGCTCAGCAGCTTGACCACCTGGTCGCCGGCGAGCTGAAGGACCACCTGTTCGAGTTCGGGTCGCCGGGCCAAGGTCTGGACCTGGCGGCCATCAATATCCAGCGCGGCCGCGATCACGGCATCCCTGCCTACAACGAATGGAGGGAATTCTGCGGCCTATCCAGGGTTGTGCGGTGGGGAGTCCATAGGGGAGGACTTGTCGACCACACATGGAGAGTCGCCCGACTGCTGAAAACGGCTTACAGGTAATCGAACCCGCAAAAACCGACTCCTCATCCTGCTATTTGTACCCAAAAAGCGCGAGTCCGGAGTTGCTGCTGTCGAAGAAGTGCCAATGCTATTTGATAAGCGGCCCGAACTCCCCGCTGCTCAGTTCCGCCGGCTTGTCTTTGAGGGAGTCACACTGTTTATTATTTCCTTATTGCCGCTATTTTTCTCCCCCTACAGTAAAATGTTCCCCCTTATACTTAGCACTAATCCCTCGTTAACCTTTAACCCTCGCAGGGGCTAATTTACCTGACAGTTACCTCGTAAACTCCTATTACATTACTTAGCCGTTCCTTTCCTTCCACCTATTTCCCTATTATTATTATTATTATCATTACCTGCACCGATTTACATCTTGCACCACGGCCCAGGGGGCGGCAGGACCGACTGGCGGGCTGGGGCCGGAATGGGATTCGAACCGCGTCCTGTTTGAAGATCCCCCTGCTGTGGATGAGACCTGAAGGAAGTTATACCGAAGCAGAGCTGTACGGACCTTGAAGCGAAACTGCTGTCCGCTAGTAGTAAAAAAAAACGTTCCCACAATGCATTGTAGCGAAAGAAGAAAAAAAAAGGGGGGGAGGCGGCTCTAGGACTTGGGGATGCCCCCACAACTGGAATATTTACTACTGAGAGAACAACAACAACAACAACAAAGATACCGCCAGAATGTGTCTCGCACACCTTTAGGCCTCCCAACATTGCATTATGGGAACGTTGTTTCAGACTACATACAACCCCAGCTCTATATTCAAGTCTAATGCCGATTTACGTCCGTGAATTTAACCCTTTTTAATGAAAAAAAAAGAAGAGCGCTCTGCATAAAATTTTAAATACTTAACAAAATTTATGCGTTTAACCGAATTAAATCAACAAATTCCTATAATGGATAAAGGAACACCAGTTTGTTGTTACAGACACCCGGATGACATCGACCTTTTTGCTGGAGGTGTGTCAGAAAAGCCCCTAGGTGATTCTCTCGCAGGACCCACCTTCACTTGTATTCTCGGGATGCAGTTCCGGAACATCCGGCTCGGCGACAGATTTTGGTTCGAGAATCGGTCACCCAATCCGTTTACCCCAGGTAAAGCTAATCCGTTTACCTATTTCTTAGGACCAGGCTTCACTTCCGTGTGAGTCGATTGACGGTTAAGGGCAAGATAAGGAATTAGTCTGCTCCGCGTGTCTTTACCTAGTATTACATTCTTTATTTTAAAAAAGGAAACCAATAAAACAAACGAACAGAAGGGATGCGCGATTTTCTTCTTAACTAAAATGGCACAGAAGGAACCGCCCGAACTATTTGGAAAGACACGTCCAGGCTGGCTGGCCTTCTGCATTTCTTCTACCGTATTAGAAACAGCACAATCCTGGCGCGGTTCTTTAATTAATTACTGCCATACGCGAGACTAGCTGATGGCACGAGATAAACTGCATCAGATGCTCATTCGAGACAAGTCTAGAATTCGTGTGCTGTAATACCTTTCTAAATTCTGAAGATTAGGAGTCGGCGGGCCAAAGCAAGAATAGTATAAAGTTAATTTTAAAAATTACATGTGCATACAAAAAAGGAAAACAATTTATCGAAAAGGTTTTGATAATGATTAGACGATACAAAACTTTCACTTTAGCCGTATCTAGGTATCTGACATGGCCGTCAAACTGTTCACAAGAGTGCCCCCAGTAACGTCGCCCTAAAGGTGATTTTCCCACGTTTTACATAACGTAACAATTACAACTAATCGTTTGTTTACTGTTGCTTTTGCACGGAACGATGCAGTGATCGGAGCAGCGACGGTTTCCGCTACTCGTGCGAAAATGGATTTCGCTAGACCGTCTTAGGTGAGCCTGAAATCGAGGTGGCGTGGAAGAGAGCTTAAGATGAAGAGGGTCCTCAGAAGGAGAGAGTTCGGGGACGTAAAGGGCTATGTATGTTAGAAGTCCGTCACACATTGGAAAATCAACAGGATTCCAAAAACTGCAAGCAAATGATGACAATTCCACCCGAGTTCACTTACCCGCTCCATAAACCAGAACATGGTTTTAATAAAGGGACGGTTCAAAATACAAACAATAAACCCCTTTTAGAACCCCTGTGGCTAACTAAATGCTCCCCGTGCATCGTGTTGTGAGAAAACACGAGTCGATTCACGTGACGTCATTCGGGGAAAACAGGTTGAGCTTAGCCGTGGTGTCACTAACCGCGCGCGCCGGCTAGAATCGGTCACGTGTTTGGGGTTCGGTTCGGTCCTTTGACCGACTGAAACGGGAAAGTAAACCGTGCACGATGCTCGACCAGTCCTCGGCCCCAACCCCGGAGCGTGTTTCGAGTAAACCGAGGGGTTGTCTTCGTGCTATACGGACCCCATCAGCAGTTCGCCGAAGGTAGACAAACCCCGTGGCCAGGACTTGACGCATGCGCAGAAAGAGGTGGCGGCCATACGTGTCCGAACCCTTGAGTCACGTGACGCGACGCCATTTGGACAAATAAGTCGCGCTGCCATGGATGTTTGGTAATATTCCAACCCAGTTACACGTGTTCGTTGCCAGTGCTGGCCTTATTTCTTTGAAAGGGGCTTTAATTTTAAAGTTCCGAAGCGAGCAGGTGGCTAAAACACAAAAGACATGTAAAACATGCCTCTTTAAAATGCAAGATGGGAGAACTCTTCAAGCTTTGTGGCACTACTTCCGTGTTACGTGCAAGGTCTGATGGGAATCACTTTTACTTTTCAGAGCAACTTCGATCAATCAGAGATGTGAAGTATTCCCGGATCATAGCCGATAATAGCGGCTTGTCCAAAGTGCCGAAGGACGCCTTCAGGCCAATCGACGCCACCAGGTAAGCCTTGCCTCTTTCCCCATTTCTCCCCCCCCTCATACCCCTAACGTCACTGGAGAAGACCAACACACGAGGTTATTTATATTCTGATACATGCGTCTTTCTTCGGCCGTTTCAATCCCCCGTCTTCTGGTGTCGAGGCTTGACGCCGACAGGTGTAAGTAAAGCAGGTGATGGTCGGTCCCCTTTATGTTGGTAAGGGCGCATTCACGCAAAGTCTACTGGAGTGAATTGTTCTCCCTTAATGTATCACCAAGATTGACTTCGTGGGCGTAATTACAAACGACGCGCCAGTAAGTCACTTAATCCCCTTATCTATGGTCGTAGTTTTTAGGGGCCATTCCTTACTTCAGCCGTCGCAATTCTTTTCTTTTCAGCAATTTTCTAGTGGATCGGTTTCTGCTGCCTTCCCTCAACCTGAGTCTCTGGCTGGAGACCTAGCAGAATGGCCGACATTTCAAGACGAAGGCTTAAAACTCTCTGCCCACAACCGACCTGTTCGTGTTTTCAGCAAAGAATACCCCACTTCACTGTTACACGCTTCCATCTGTATCTGCGTGTACACATGTATTTGATAATTAAAGAAACCTCGCGAAACTGTTTCAGAAATTCTAAAGCGTTCGCGACTGTTTTAAGGCCGGTTCTGCGCTCAGAACGGCTAGCCAATCACCTAGCGACACGTCGCTGCGCCAAAGGTCAGCTCAGCTGGCGCCCAGTTAAGTCTGCCACTTACATGGACAACGAGGAACTCACGTTAACTGGGTTAGCTGCCCCTGATTTGCGATTTAACATCATTGCGAATTTTATTCCCTTCTTCATAGAAGATTCCCAACCTGCAGGCGCGTGTCCTGTTGGTGGTTCTCAGCTAGTTCACGTTCGCCGGGAGTTTAGCCCGTTCGGCGAGATCCTCGTCCCTCGGCCAGATGGCGCTGGAAGCTGTCGGCATGGAGTCTAAGAACCAGAATCGGTATCTATGAACTGTGGATAGAGAGCCCTTTGATGAAGCTAGAGATACACCGGAGCGGGTGTTCTTCTTCCAGTTTCCGTTATCTCGCCTTCCCCAATATTAAAAAAGAAAGGAAAAAAAATGGAAACTGTGAGGGATGTCTCGTGATTTTATAGCGAAAATACGGGGGTAGGGAGGTGGGGTGCGGAATCCGGAGAGATGCGAGTCCGTCGGCATTCTCTCGAAACACAAACCAGGTGTGACCAGGGGTAGGAGAAGGAACAAAGGTAGGCTGGTGCACAACACTTAAAAGTTCGCGTACTCCGACAATAAATCAAAGTCGAGATATTGGCGCTGCACTCGCAGATAGCACTTCCGGCAAAGTACGGAAAACGTGGAAACTAATATAAAAGCCGGATGTTGATGGGAGGGGGGATAAACATTGCGGGGAAGGGGATGCCTTACTAGAAAATGGCGTTTGGCTATTTGAATTCTGTGCCCCACCCCGCCCTAACCCTGAAACTCGCTCGAACAAATGGCGTCACGAAACTGCTTTGTTCTTCGTTCAAATTAAAATTTCCCCAAATGTTCATCGTATTAACTCTTAGAGGAGTTCGCTAGCATCGCGTTCGTAATTTTAAATGTAAAAACAGTAAGTTGGGGTATTGATGATTTGTTGTTTCTAGAAATAAACCGCGTGTCTGGGGAGGGGCCCCCTGCCACGTGATTGGTAACTGTACCAGCTGGAACACCACATCTTGGCGATTATTCGTGATTGCCACAGAGAGAATGAGTCCTAAGCGTGGTCTGCAAAAACCGGTCTTGGCTGTAGTGGTGGCGGACAGTGGCAACCTCAAACCCATCAACTGCTGGTTACTTACAGTGTTGGAAACAATTATAAAAACAGAATGAAATCGCTCGTGATGGAATCGCATTTTGTGTGCAAAAATGAGAGGCTCCAAAGTACAGTCACGTGTCGATGTAGTGCACTGTGATTGGCTGTCACGCAAGCAGTCGGAAAGTGCCAAACCTGCAGAAGGACTATAAAAGCACAGGAAGTGATGTAGCGCGGCTTCTGGGAAAGGGGATACCACGTGACAAGCGTAAAAGTTTAGCTAGTGAAGGCCGCTGCAGCCCGATTTCATGTTTCGGGAGAATCTGTGCGAAAGACTGCGAGGAGGATACGAGAAACTGGTACTGATGACAAAGAAGCAGTCGGGGAAGGGAGCCAGACTCCCCAAGAGTGATGCTAAGTACGTCAGGGTGCGTGATAAAAGACGAACCAGTAAAGGTCTTGCGAACGACCTGCAACAATCAGCAGCAGTTTGTTCGATGGCGCCAACCGTGGAGCGGTGTAGCGCCCCCTGTACATCGGCCGGCTCATCCAGGTGAGTGGATGCCGGCGCGGGGATGCAAATCACCCAAAGGTGTTGGAGATTTGCATGAAATCTAAAACACACTGACTGACTGCCGGCAGATACAGGCAAATTCTTATGCTAAATACAAAATGAAAGATAAATATTTTCATAATAAAGCGAAATGTGTCGGACTATTTATTTTTTTCAAAAAAGTATTTCACTATCTAAAGACGATCTCCACCGTTACCTGGATATAGAGTTCACTCACCACTGGCTTCATGTTCCAACTTCCGGTAAAATGACTAACACAGAACAAATAATTCCAGCGAGATTGCATCCTGAACGTATTATTTACCGAATCTGACCCTAGAGCTTATTTTTAAACATGAAATCCTTTCAAAACAAATAAAATGAGTGAGAGAGAGGGAGAGGGAGCGATGGAGAAGGAGGGAGAGAGGGAGAGGGAGAGATGGAGAAGGAGGGAGAGGGAGAGAGAGATGGAGGGAGAGGGAAAGATGGAGAAGGAGGGAGAGGGAGAGAGAGAGAGAGAGATGGAGGGATAGGGAGAGATGGAGGGAGAGGAGAGAGAGAGAGAGAGAGAGATGGAGGGATAGGGAGAGATGGAGGGAGAGGGAGAGAGAGATGGAGAAGGAGGGAGAGGGAGAGAGAGGCTTAAAAAATTAATTGCAAAAAAAAACGATAATATAGACAGGGAAATGTCATCCTATCTGCAAATCACCTCCCTTCTACTAAATAATTTATAATAGTAAAAAATTAATTCCACCATCACAATATAAAAATGAACATGACAACCTAGTAACCAAAAGAGAGTTCATGCCACTGTAAAATAATATCTGCTGCAAATAAAACAACCCCTGATATTTGAACAATTAGAACCAACACCGATGATGATGATGATGGGGAAATGATGCCTGAAACATATGTTTATTACAGCAAGTACAAAATAATGTGATAAAAATACAGAAATAATATTATTTGTATCTATTTCCATAAACAACATATCAGTAAAAGCTGGCTGCTCTCCACAAAGTATTTTACCTTGAATGATTAATTATTCTAACACAAAGGTGCACACACACACACACACACACACACAGGTTTTGTATTCAAATCATCATATCCACTCTGTACAATGACTCATGAAAATCCACGAAAATTATTAATTTAAGTTATTGCATCTACATTGTTGTATACGAAAGAGTTCGATATGCAGCTTAATAGAAATTCAAAAACTATTTTTTCCACATTTTACTAAATGGCGATTTACTACAATCTATTAATAATAAATAAATCAAGGGAAACAACTACTGAAATATATGAATTTCTTCCCTTAAACGTAATTTAAAATGTGTTTTGTAAAAAGTATTCTTGTTTCTGGTCAGAAAAAATATATTAAAGTATATGCATGTTTATAAAATATAAAATAATTCAAACTTATTTGTTCATATAATCTACCAGAACCACAAGATTGAGTAAACAAACATAGATACCTATGTATCCTTTATATATATATATCCATGTTAGAATTTTAAAAAAGAGATATAATACTGATTTACATTTTTAAAAGTAATTCCTAATTATAATGCCAAACAAATGATAAAACATTAATCTAACACAAGGTGAGAAAATTTACCCTTTTTTTTAATAGCTTAGAATAAGAAAGTTTTCGGTATTGAATGATGGTGGGAGGATGTGACTAGTTGAGGATTAAGGAATTTTATGTACATTTCAGTAGATTTTTTTGTTTTGTTTTTCCTTTTTTCTCTGTAGCAAAAATGACATTAAAACAAAAGTTTACAATTCTGATAGACAAAATTTTTGAAAAAATGAATGAATAAAAATGTAGGGCTCATACCAGTGAACTCATTTGTATTATAGTTTGCCAGAGTTATCTCCCATTTATCCTAATTCTAATTTCTCAGCTATGTTGGTAACTCCACAATAGTCAACATTTATGGGAAATGTTTTAACTATTGGCAGTTTTACCCCTCCATCCAGCTGTATGACTGCCTGTTTGTAAGCAATTTCCCCAATTTTCTTTAGCCTTTAACTCCAGGATTAGTATATCAAAGCACACACCTGTGATAATGCCTTTGATCTCACTTGGTAAGAAACCCTTTCTTGTCTGGTTTTGATTTAGCTAAAGGTTCCCATAAACCAGAAGTGATGCCAGTTTTATAGTTATCATCAATATTAAGTTTATTAGTAATTACTTATATGGTAGATAATCCAAATGAATACTTATCGGATTGTAGGTGTTGTAAAGCAAGTGCAGACTGATCATCCTTAGAAGCCAAATAATCTGCATCTACTTCTGTTGTCAGCTATTAAAGGAACCTGTGGACAGGTCTCTACCATCTACTGCTATTCACTCTCAAGATGCTAAAGGTACTTCTACGCTTTGTATTTATATAGATGGTCAAAATAATTTTGACTTGGTATATAAAATTTTGCTCACCTATTTATTTTTTTTAAATCAAAAAGTTCTTCAATTTTTTTTAAAAATATGAAATAAATATTTCAATTTTTTTTATCTTTCCTCTTTGTTTTTCACTTTACAAAATGGCCTTTGAAATATATATAAAAACCAATCAAGCAAAGTATTCCTTAGCATTGTTTAGCAATATAGACAACACTTCCTTCAGAATCATTAGGTGGAAAAATACAATCCAGCAAACTTTGAATGACATCTTCCATTAGATCTATCAGATGATTTGTCTCTCCATCTGCAAACCCGTAGTTTTCCAACCCTTTTCTGTAAAATGTTTAAAGTTATCTAAACCCGTATCGTTACCAGGCCATTCCGAATAAGTTGTGGTCTGATAACAATGCTTGAATTACTTCTACAAGTCATCAAATTCAACAAATTTTTAAATTTTAAAAGCAACTTTATTTTTAAAATCAGGAATATCAACCAGTCTTCAACGAATTCTTACTATTATTTCATAAGTATTTTGTGGGTGTGTGTGGACTTTCACTTACAAGAATACATATCATCTGCTGTTCATTAAGCTTATTAGCAAACCCGCTTTTTATTATTTGATATTCAGGTTGTAATAAATTTTCCAAAAATCTATAATCTAAAATAATCTGCAAATCTCAGATTTAATAACATATGCACGAGTAGTTTACTGCACACACTCTCTCCTACAATCAGTCCGTTTACATTTCCAGGTAATAAAAAAAATTATGATTTTTACTATTTTTATTTTCCCAATAAGTTCTAAATTCATTCATTTATTTAAAAAAAAAGAAAACAAGTTTTTAACCACTTATTTATATTCATTTGTTTAGTTTCAGTCGCTTCCTTCTATGAAGTCAAGAATATCAGAAGTAGCGCATTTTTGATAATCACTGTATCCATCATTTTCACTGTCTACAGAATCATCGTTTAATGAGCTCAAAGCAAAGAAAAAAATCATCTGAAAATGTACTCTACTTTGATTTGTTTATGCTCAAAATGTGAAACTAAAACTAATACAAAAACTAGAGAGTAGGTTATTAGTAAGGATAATCAACTGATGTAGAAGCAGTCTGTCAACTTTGTGGGAAAACTTCCTGGCTTTCCATGGTTTAAATATCCTGATGAAAAACATTTACCAAGATATGATTACTGTAGTCCAAGAACACGATAAAATTTAAGATTAAATCCAGATAATTACTCAAACCACGACAAAGAACCCATCAGTAAGGTAGACCGACACGCTGTGAGCAGGGTTTAGGATAATGGAGATGGAAACTCCGCCAGACAGCTTTGCTAGTAGTGTTAAAGGTTTTGTTAAAACTACAACAAAAAGGTAAAATAGCCATTGAAGGTCCATCAGAGGCGTTACAAGTTCCAACTCAAATAAATATAAAACTAAAAGACTTGACAACTGAAAAGTTACATGAACCCGTTAGGAAAGACCATCCTAGAAAGCAGCTATTTGTTGATTGGTGTCTGGTTGGCAGATTTAGTTGATATGCAAGATTTTCCTAAATGGAATTGAAATTATAAATATAATAAATATATGTTATAAATATTGAAAGATTAAGTTTTCGTAGAAAACCAAATAAATTAAGAACTAATATAAAAAGTGAATTTTTTAAAATAAAGTTTTAATAAATGTTCACAGTTAATATAACTTTACCGTACACAAGCTGAAGGAAAGGCAGTTGCAGTTCGAATATTTTATAAAACCTCTACTGAATGACGCAGGACTTTACAGAAGTCACCAAAAGCAAAATAAATATAACGAAAGAAAGGTAGATAAAAGGTTTATACATTTTTAAAATCTAATCCATTATAAAAATATTCTTTTGTTAATTTCACTAATCACAGAATTATACTTACTAATAAGTCAGTCATCATTTCTTCTAAAAGTTGTATCAGTTAAATTGAGAAAAATTGTTTTGGTTTTTAGATCTGCTACTAACTTAGGCAAACTACTTCCCATTAACTAAAACATCTTCAAGGCATTTGGTTATTACTGTGTCATCCGCTACCTTCTTATCGACAGGTTCTTTAAATGAAAATGAAGTATACTTTCCAGATGTTTGCAGTATAGTAAAGACTGAGTCTTCTTTAGCCAGATCTATGATGAAGAAATGTGCATTGTAATTAAATAAATTATCAAATATAATCAGCAGGTAATTGGGTGTCTAAAGTCTAAAGGAAACTCATTGTAGGTGGCATGTCTAAATTTAGTCTTTCTTTCTTTTTACCTTCAACAATAAATATTTTTTAATACCCCTGACACAATTCAGAAGCTATAAAGTTTGTCTTCTTCATTTTATGTTTGAGAATTGAATAAGTATAATACACATCCTTTTGATACACTTTACAAAGATTTTAGCAATAGCATTTTCCTTACTTTTCGCTCTAAAGAAAATGGCTATGGATTTTTCATCATCAAATACATATGATGATGGAATTTGTCTGTTATAATCTTTTGTGCTTTCAGAATCTCCTGTTTTAAGCAAAACATTCCAAAAATCTCCATAAATTACCAAGTACTTTCAATTTTGCTGCAAAGTTTTTGATTTCTATTTTATTGTTTTTGGAAATCTAGATAAAAATTGGAGAGTTTCCAATGAACATCTGGTGCGTTCTGAGTTCTTTCTCACACCTTTTAATGTAACAGACAGGAGGCCGTGTGACGATTTTCCATGCGTGCTTTTTTAAAAATTTGCATCCTAATCAGTCGAGATGTGTCTGGTCAATCATCTCCTTGTGTAATAAGCAGAGGTTTACATATTCTCTCGCATTAATTAAATTTGTGATCCTGTGGGGTTACGGAATTTACACTCAGAAAGTAGTCTCGTTCCCAATACAATCATAGGTAAAGGACAGAGCATATGACCCCAGCTGACCAGGTGCTTTTATCACCTTCGCTGCAGGACTGTGCGCCATTCCCAATAAAAGGACATGACCTAATAATAGCCTCCCCATACTAACGAAGGGAAGTAAATGTTTAAACCTTAATCGAGGATGAATTACCTCTGATCCATCAATGAAGTTCATGAAAAAATAATTCTTTGCTTTATTGAAAACATAAAGTACTTAAAATATGGTACTAGCATCTCACACAGGAGTCCACGAGGAAGAACACTTTCTCTACACTCTATTACAATATCACTAAATTGTACTTTTAAGAGCTTATTTTTTTAGGGTAGGTGGATAATGTCAGTGAATCAGTTTTTGTAAATAATAAATAAAACAAACTCATCTTAAAGCTGATGTTACTCATTAACTCTATACATCATTTGAATTGTGACAGAGTTCCTCAGAAAGATCTATTCTGTTCATGTGGTGCATCCTTCATGCAGCGGTTGTCTGCACAAAATAGGTAATAACTAAGAAACACACATAAACCACCATCATACAGCCTTTTTAAAGCTGCAAACCACACAACATGGGATGTTGCATCATCTGACTATATACGTTTCTACTGTTTTCACCTTTTCTATTTTGTATTGTTCACTTATCGTAGGTTTCTCATGGTAGCCATTAGAGAGCAGACAACTCTTTTCAAACAATTGCAACTATGCTTTTTAGAAAATATTCTTAAATTGTAGCTTCAGAAAATATTTTACATTAATATATCAAATTTTGATAAGATATATGACTAGAATGCTAGGCTCTGGAGCTTTGTTAGTCAACCAACACAATGGGATGTCTGGTCACCCATGAACTTTTCTGTGATATGGCTTTCAACGTACATCACTTGATGGATCTTCACAAACGTGGTGACAAAATAACAATTAAAAAAAACTGGGTAGCTTTATCTTGGGCTCATTTATAATTTGCTGTTGTTGTTATTGTTTGAATAGTAGTTATTAAAAAAACTGCTTATCATCAATGAGCAGGAAGTCTGAGGAGCTCCAGTAACCTAAGTTAGTTCCATGATAATATTACCATGCTGTTGCCAATATTCATGGCTCTTTCATAGTAACGATATGACCCACTCTTTTTTTTTAGGTTAAAGTTTCTGTTCAGCTATTTGCTATAAAATAGCCTGAACAATAGCAAGCTCACATCACTTTTGAAATTGGATTTGCCATTCATAAACCAGTTCAGCCCTGCACAAGCACTGTCAATTGTCCACTGGTTTAAAGGTTGTACTACAAAACTACTCGTACTGCTACTAGTTTGTGTGCATGATCAGCACAAATCAAAAGCAAATATTTTAAAATTCCTATGTAGAAACAGGAAAGGATAAAGTAAAAATTGAAGTAAACTCATGAGTGTCAGTCAATGAAAGCAAGCTTCTTCCAAAGATTCTTTCTCCATGGCAATTGAAATTAATAAAACTGTCTCTCCTATCTGCAAGGATACTTTTAAAACTCAAGAAATCTTTGCCATACAGATGTATTCTATGCAGCCTGTCTCCATGATTACATTAATCACAAACAACAAAATTCTCTGATAGTTCCCATATCTTGTGTGTAGAAAGAAGACAGGTCCATGTGAGCAAACACCTGCTGACAACTGGGCTGATACATTTCCCACAATTTCATCTTGGAAGATTTGATAGAAGACCAAGACTATGAAGACAAATGCAAACCTGGCTCAAGAGCCAATGATAAAGACTTCATCACCCTGTGAAGATGAACTGGAATTTATAGGTGTCTATAAAAATGGCAAAATGTGAAATCAATGGCAATACCAGAGAAACCACAGATTGATTGCTCCTCTTTCTGTTAATACTGATTATCAGATTAACAGAGAAATTTGTTTATTTGGTTAACAGATTGAAGTGCCAAATTAGGGAAATTTATCTAAACAAGAGATTGACTGATGAATTTATCTACATTTCAGGTACATGAAAGAACCCTCTGCCAAAACCAATCTCCAGAATTTTATGACAGCTGAACAATGATAAATATATTTCCAGCAAAGTTACTGATGTTATGCTTTTGGAAGACAGCCTTATTGTTGTGGTTAACAGATAAAAAAATAATTTGAAACATTATACTTTATTGGGGAATTTGGTGCAGAATATCAAAGTGCATTTGACAGTAATTGGACGGAGGTCGCAATCACCGAGAATAAATCCAGTGTCTTCAGATCAAGCAAACATCTGTCACATCAGAAGACTGCAGATACAATTATTTTAGCATGCTCAAGAGATTCAACTTTCATCAATGTAATATTACTAGAAGGTTACTGTCTCCAGCATATTGGTCACACTGAACCCACAGTATTTATCTGCCATGACTAGAGAATGCATTCTGTGGTGGCTAACCCTTAAAAAAAAAAGTGTATTCAATTTCCCTGACTACCAAAGGCCATACAAAATTTATTTTCCAAGAGTCAGAACCCACTAGAGTAGCTGTAATCATCAGATGGATTATCTGCCTAGCTGATTTTCGATTAGCTATCATCTACGCGCTATCTTCTGGAGGTGAGATAATACAGCAGATGCTGATAAGAGGAATTGAAAAGCCTTCTGTCATCTGTATTAATGAAAAGAAACTGCTAGTCTTGCATAATTCATGGAATAACTACATGAAAATATTCCAGCTCCAGGATTTGTTTTGATAATCAAGAACCTGTAGCAACAATAGAAGTCTCTGAAAACAATGCCAAGAACAGACTCCATTTTTGAACAAATCCTAGCTTTATCTTTAACATCACAACATTTTAACTACAGCTACACCTGTCCCTTTCCCAGCATTATTCATATCAACAGAAGCAGTCACACACCTTCCAAAGGTGTACCTTCCTAACTTGGTGATGGGAAAATTTTTCATTAAGAACAATGGGCTCGCTAGGAACTTCATATAGTTTCCTTGCATCCTTCCCGAAATGCTAGTTTTGATTTATTCAACTGGCAGATCATAAACATGTGTGCCAGCTTATCATCATCAATGACAGTCAAGGCTTAACAAAACATTCTGGTATCTAATGGTGCCAGAATCTTAGCTAATACTTATTAAAATATTTAGAGGTCTTAGATCTAGGCTGAACTCTAATCGATCAATATCCCTTTCTTAAACAAGGACCCTACCTCTGCCCAGTATTTTTAAGATGTAGAAGAAAACTAAAACTTACTCTAGATTCTGTTCTAAATTAAATTTTCCAGAAGTGTCATCATACAATAATTTTGGATAAGTTTACATTTTATAGCATTAATTTCAAATGATCAATGTATACCTTCATTTTATTACAAAATCAATATATTTGTAAACGTTGGTTCCCCTGATAACTTGTTCTGCTAAACGTCATGTACACAACTGTAGAAGTGTCAGGGTTCCAGTCTGAAAAGCCACAATTCTAATGTAAATAAAATCTCAAGCAGTAAGAACCAAACACTGCCAGTTATTCATTTATTGTTGATATTTTTGTTAGTTGTAAAATTTTATAACCAAACTTTATCAAGTTTTGATTACTTGATATGCTAAATGAAGTTTTACATATTTAATTTTAATCAAATTCAAACCTTAATACTTTTAATTTGTTACAAAAGTGTGGAAATTTTAAAAAAAAACCTTTATTTCAAATTTAACCCTTTAAAATGATGTGGTAAATTTAGGCATTTACTTCTATATAAACTGTCCATATTGGGTTTTATTCTGTGATGATTTTCTATATTAAAAAAAAATAGTTGGGCAGACCCTTTGAAATAAATATTACAAATATTCTCAAACATTAATTAAAAATGTATTAAACATATTCCTTTAAACTAGTTATTCTGGATAACATTTAAGATGAAATGCAATAGATTGGTAATCTAAGGGAGATAATTTACAATTTCACTCTTTTTGGAGTCAAATTACAAATAAATGACTTTAAAAAAAATTTTTTTTTGTGTTGTACATAACAGTGATTGATGTCACTGGTTGTATTTGATATCTTTTGTTTATTTGTTTTAATGAGACTGTTTAAACCCTTATATAATAGGCAATTATCACTGGCAAAAAAATGAGAATGAAAAATTTTGTACTATGGGAATCCAAATTTGATTCATCTACAGCAGTTAATCTTCAGCTCCCCTGGTTTCTGTGTATTGTTGTTCCCTCTCTCTGTCTTGTTTATACTGGCACTGTTGAAGGTGGCCAGCTGGCAGCTAACTACAAAAAGGTGTGCAAAATAACTTTTTGATACATCTCTGCTTTACGCAACACACAAACTGCTCATTTTTTAATACTCTCTCTCAACCATAATCCAAAAGTTTTTACATGATAGCTAGTGGTTGCCATTTGATAATCCAAGCCATTTGCCTCATCTATACCTAGGAGATGATTATTTCCACTTTCTCCCAAACTCTCTCTTGGGCATGTACTCCCTGTTTCTTCAGTATCCTGCCATATTTTATTACTACTTATGAATTGGTAATATTTATTAAATGATTGTGGTCTTGTTAGTTTCTCTTTTATATGATTGAAACCACGAGTAATCTGTCAAAATAAGGATATCTCAGACTAAGACCAGCAAATTCTCCCAGTTTATTTCTTTAGTTTCATTATCTACCAACTTACATACATATATGTAGAACAGTATAATCCAAATAAACAATGGTTTTACACAAGCTACCATGTAAATTACAACTTATCTTCTTTTTTAAATCCATAGCTTAATTTTCTAAAGTCAAGGGCCAATTAGGGGTTACAAATACATGACTATTAATTCGTGCATTTACAAATCTAATATTCTGAGTATATTCAGGTTAAATATAAACCGAATGATATAATTAAGAACAATTCTGGTCATCATAAGTAGCAATGCACAGTACAAATCTACCAATACTGTTGTGTTGTAATTAAACTGAACACAGTTTTTAAAAAACCCTTGTTTTTAATAATCAGCAATTACTTTTATGTTATGTAAATTTTAGTTATAATAATGTAAAAAACAACAAAACAACAAAACTGCATGGAAACCTGTAAAACAAGAAAATTATGGAATTAAGTGAGAAACAAAGTCACTAACTAACCTGACAATAGTAAGATTGCCTGATAACCAGGGAAACATTAAATCTACTTTAAAAAAACAAACAAAATCAACAAGTCTTTGTTTTGAAAATAATTCTAGTACAAATCAGTATTATCGGGTGTAGCTCATAAAACCCCCTAAATCATGGGATTCTAGTCTTGCATGTGGCTTATATTTCTTGTGAATCATGCAATACTTTGTATCTTAAATGCAGTCCAAAATTATGGATGGCAGTATACCAATTTTTTTTGTATATTTTGACAACTGAATGCATTATATAGTTTTTCAAAATAATTAGGGCTTTTAAGCTTATGAATTAAAAAAAGGTGTGGTTAACTATCCATAGTTACTAATGGTAAGGGTCATAATTACAAGCAGGCCAAGATTCCAGCACAACTAATTATCAGAACAATTCTTTTAGCTATTCAACTGCTAATGAGGAAAATAAGGTGTAGTTCGTAGGGAGAGCATTGGTCAATTTAAGATTATCAACATCTATGTCTCGCTTCCCAGAAATAAGTATATCGTTTATGAGCCAGCCTCAGTAGCTACTAAAATAAACCAAACACTGAAGTTTGGTACTGTGAAAAAACGAGCTCCAAATGTTGCTGTCTATTTTCCTCGTGTTAACAATGACAAAAGTCAAAAACAATTAGTCAAGCAGAGTAATTTACTTTGATAATCTTCTATTGGTAGCACTTTTTGCAATGATGCTAATTAAAGATAATTTTGGTAAATTATGTAATATTTAGGTTATATATCCAGTAATGTATGTTTATTAAAAAAGTGACGTGGAATTTTGTTAACCCTGTACAAAAGTCACCCTAGAGAGAGAGAATACATGTATTCTACTATTTACAAGAACTTACAACCGGTAAATGCAAATTATATTTAAAAAATATGCAAAGTTTTAACAAAATTTGCATCCTCTAAAACCATGTAGCTTTTGAATGGTGCATTTGTGCCAAATATATCACTGATTATGCCACCTTTATATAACGTAATTGCCAGTAAATTAGCAGAATTACAGGCAATTGCTATCTTCATATTCTTACTATAAACATATACATCACATAATCCATTCTGTTGATTTGTACTATGATCAGATCCACATAACATATACAAAACAGAAGCAGCCAACATATCATGGATTTAAATTGAAAAAAAAAAGCTGGTTAGCTTCGTTAAAACAAAGATTTATGGCTTACATTAACCTGTGGATTAATTACCCCACTATAAACAAAGTTGGATTTTCATTAAATACATGGAATCTCATAATTAACAGTTTACATCATCATGTCAGAAATGCTGACAAAACTAAGTTCTAGTATATTCTTGTTTCAAAAATCCCGTACATTTGGAAAAAAAACAAGTTATTTTTATTTAAAATATAGCTGCATTAAGAGAAATAAATGTTTATAAATAAAAAGAAATTATTCAGGAATTTTTTTGCTTCAGTTTGGTTGGGTGTTTTAAACAAATGTCAAGTGTGGTAAAATATTTTAGATAACTACAAAAATGTAACATGGATTAAAATACATTTTTCTTTTGCTTGCCCACTATATCCTTCAGGTATAATTTTGTGATTACAAAAATAAATACATAAAAAAATTAACTTAAGTAAACAGACAGGATAGGGGAAGGAAGTATAAGATTTTATTAACAAGTGCCATAGTAACAAGTTCAAACAGTGATTGAACGAGGTCTGCACATGGTCGAGTTAAATTTTGAGTTATTGTATACTTACTTCTCAGTGTTCTTTAATGATTGGAGGTTCATAATCATCTTCCGTAGCTTCTGAGAGGGATTCTGCATACATGTTTAAGCGTTGTGTCATCTGATTAGTAATAAAGGAAAAAAACAATCAGTCCAGGATCCATTCAGAACATATTCAGTGCTACTTTAATACTGACAAAAGGTGGTGTTGGTGATGAAAGAGGATTTACTCTGTTATTGCACTGTACCAAGAAAATCTAACTACTCAGTGTAATAGAACCACAACCAAGCCAGAGGGACTGGAGATTTACCAAGCTGGCAAGCGGCAGCCTTCTTTCTTTGGACATTGCAATTTATGAGTTTATGTAAAATTACTTTGTGGTCATAAAGGATATCACCACAGCCAGAATTTTAAACAGTGTCATCATCTCTACTGTGATAATCAACACTTAAAATTGTTCTGCAGTGCTTTATCACGAGTTTCAGATGCTGTAACAAGTTTCCCTTTGTTTTAATGGTACCCCCCCCAAATCAATATAGAAAAATGTATTTATTAAATTTCATTGCCACACCACACACACTATCTTAAAGGACGTGATCAGTTTTCTAGAAATTGATTTTGTTTTCATCTTCAAATTCTAGCTCACACTGGAGTTACATTTTCATCATATCAGTTGAGATGACCAAAGTACACGAAATATTAGGTTTTTCCAGGAAGGATCACAATGTATGTGATGTCACTCTGCAAGCCCAAAATAAACAAACAGATTTATGATTACTGAAACACAAACAAAAAAAATATATGTATTTACTTAGAATGCTTTTACAAGATGAGCATTAAAATAAAAAAGCTTAAAGCTCAATTTACTATTTTAGAAAAGTATAAACAGACTGATCATCAACAGCGCTGTACACCGCCACTCCACCAACAGCCATTCATCTATTGACGCTTTAAACTGTCAGTATATACTGGCAAGTTTATTTATTTTAGCTGTTTTCTTTCCTGAAGCTTCTATATAAGAATGAGACAATTATGTCACTCTTTGCCGTTGTTTTTTTTTAAAACAATTCTCTTATTTAAAAATAAGAATATACTTCCCATGTCAAATGCACCATGTGGATTTATAAAGGTTTATAGATTAGAGCAATCCACATAAGTTTGGTTCCTCCATTTAAAAAAAAAATTTACATACTCGAAATCCCCAAACGTCTTTAACCTGTCGACACAGGTTCAAGTCCATTTCTGCTATCAGCAGTCCATCCCTAGTTCTTGAGAGACCCTGGAAAATTAACAGTGAAAATAAGAAACTCAGGAAATATGTTCTGAATCTGATAAACAAAAATAATAATAAAATTTTTAAGAACTGCTTGATCAGTCTCTTCTGGGGAATACCGAAATCTGGCATTTCAACCAACTTAGAAGTTATGATAGTTGATGTTTAACTGAAGATGTGCAATTTCACAACTTTTCATTTGTATAGTTTCCATGGCAACCTTGAAAGTTTGTTGAATGTGTAAAAAAAAACCTGACACAGTTAAGTTTTTACCAGAATTTTTCTTTTTTTTTTAAATTGAAGCCTGCATTCCAGATATGAAGGTACTATGAAAGACAAACTATATGGGTACCAGAAAATGATAAGTATCTTAAGACACCATACTGAAGACGATGCTTTAGAAAACAGATATAATACCAGTAAATTCATACTCTCACATGTTCACTATATCAACTGAATATCTGCTTATGGATCAAGTATGTCTGTAGGCTAAAAAATACCACCTATTTTTAGAAAAAAATCTCTTCTTTAATAAAAAGGAAAGAAACAAAGTATCAATCTTGCATGAAGGACAGGTGTATGGTGCTGGAATCACTGAATAGTATTTCAAACTCTTCTCTTATTTCTCTGCTAGAGGTCCAATAGACAGACAGTTCAAGATAATAACAAAAGCTAAAGTTCCAAACAGATCCAAGAATTACACATTTTCTGATATCTTGGCTAAAGAAAAAAGAAAAAACTTCAGACATTTGCTGACATAATATTTAATATAAAATTTTCTAAAA